>CM046309.1:45329994-45929994 GCA_025267735.1 Mactra quadrangularis
CAACAGAGCCGCAAAGTATACCGTGCAATATGGCTATATAGGGCTTTAGAACAGCAAAAATAGGCGTCGCCTCCTGGTGTCGGCAGGTTTGCACGGGTTTTTTTGCTACCTAAATGTAGTTAGTTGCTTGTTTAAACACATTTTCCCGATGCCCTACGTAGTTAGCAACCCATTTGCACAAAAATCATACCTGCGCAGTGAGATGCGCGCGGGCTACAGTGCCCCAAAATCGCGTCACCTTGTAGTGTCGGGAGAATTGCACGGGGTTTCTCGGTACCTGAACCTGGTGGGTTTGCTGTTTAAACACGTTTTTCAGGTGCCCTAGATGGTTAGCAACCTAACTGCAAAGAATCACATTCGCACACCGAGGTGCGCCATGGCAACAGCGCCGCAAATTTTACCGTGCAATATGGCTGTATAGGGCTTTAGAACAGGAAAAATGGCCGCCTCATCCTGGTGTCGCAAGGTTTGCACGCGTTTTTTGGTACCTTAATGTAGTTAGTTACTTGTTTAAACACATTTTCTCGTTGCCCCCACGTAGTTAGCAACCTATTTGCAAAAAAATCATACCTGCGCAGTGAGATGCGCAGTGGCTACAGTGCCCCAAGGTCGCCCCTCATCCTGGTGTCGCAAAATTTTCACGGGGTTTTCCCGGTACCTGAACCTGGTGGGTTTGGTGTTGAAACACGTTTTTCAGGTGCCCTACATGGTTAGCAACCTTACTGCAAAAAATAACATTCGCACACCGAGGTGCGCCATGGCAACAGCGCCGCAAAGTATACCGTGCAATATGGCTATATAGGGCTTTAGAACAGGAAAAATGGCCGCCTCATCCTGGTGTCGCAAGGTTTGCACGCGTTTTTTGGTACCTTAATGTAGTGAGTTACTTGTTTAAACACCTTTTCTCGATGCCCCACGTAGTTAGCAACCTATTTGCAAAAAAATCATACCTGCGCAGTGAGATGCGCAGTGGCTACAGTGCCCCAAAGTCGCCCCTCATCCTGGTGTCGCAAAATTTGCACGGGGTTTCTCGGTACCTGAACCTGGTGGGTTTGGTGTTGAAACACGTTTTTCAGGTGCCCTAAATGGTTAGCAACCAAACTGCAGAAAATCACATTCGCACACCGAGTTGCGCCATGGCAACAGCGCCGCAAATGATACCGTGCAATATGGCTATATAGGGCTTTAGAACAGCAAAAATAGGCGTCGCCTCCTGGTTGTCGGGAGGTTTGCACGGGTTTTTTGCTACCTAAATGTAGTTAGTTGCTTGTTTAAACACATTTTCCCGATGCCCTACGTAGTTAGCAACCCATTTGCACAAAAATCATACCTGCGCAGTGAGATGCGCGTGGGCTACAGATCCCCAAAGTCGCGTCACCTTGTAGTGTCGGGAGAATTGCACGGGGTTTCTCGGTACCTGAACGTGATGGGTTTGGTGTTTTAAAACACGTTTCTCAGGTGCCCTAGATGGTCAGCAACCAAACTGCAAAAAATCACATTCGCACACCGAGTTGCGCCATGGCAACAGAGCCGCAAAGTATACCGTGCAATATGGCTATATAGGGCTTTAGAACAGCAAAAATAGGCGTCGCCTCCTGGTGTCGGGAGGTTTGCACGGGTTTTTTGCTACCTTAATGTAGTTAGTTGCTTGTTTAAACACATTTTCCCGATGCCCTACGTAGTTAGCAACCCATTTGCACAAAAATCATACCTGCGCAGTGAGATGCGCGTGGGCTACAGTGCCCCAAAGTCGCGTCACCTTGTAGTGTCGGGAGAATTGCACGGGGTTTCTCGGTACCTGAACCTGGTGGGTTTGCTGTTTAAACACGTTTTTCAGGTGCCCTAGATGGTTAGCAACCTAACTGCAAAGAATCACATTCGCACACCGAGGTGCGCCATGGCAACAGCGCCGCAAATTTTACCGTGCAATATGGTTGTATAGGGCTTTAGAACAGGAAAAATGGCCGCCTCATCCTGGTGTCGCAAGGTTTGCACGCGTTTTTTGGTACCTTAATGTAGTTAGTTACTTGTTTAAACACATTTTCTAGTTGCCCCACGTAGTTAGCAACCTATTTGCAAAAAAATCATACCTGCGCAGTGAGATGCGCAGTGGCTACAGTGCCCAAAAGTCGCCCCTCATCCTGGTGTCGCAAAATTTTCACGGGGTTTCCCGGTACCTGAACCTGGTGGGTTTGGTGTTGAAACACGTTTTTCAGGTGCCCTACATGGTTAGCACCCTTACTGCAAAAAATAACATTCGCACACCGAGGTGCGCCATGGCAACAGCGCCGCAAAGAATACCGTGCAATATGGCTATATAGGGCTTTAGAACAGGAAAAATGGCCGCCTCATCCTGGTGTCGCAAGGTTTGCACGCGTTTTTTGGTACCTTAATGTAGTGAGTTACTTGTTTAAACACCTTTTCTCGATGCCCCACGTAGTTAGCAACCTATTTGCAAAAAAATCATACCTGCGCAGTGAGATGCGCAGTGGCTACAGTGCCCCAAAGTCGCCCCTCATCCTGGTGTCGCAAAATTTGCACGGGGTTTCTCGGTACCTGAACCTGGTGGGTTTGGTGTTTAAACACGTTTTTCAGGTGCCCTAGATGGTTAGCAACCAAACTGCAGAAAATCACATTCGCACACCGAGTTGCGCCATGGCAACAGCGCCGCAAAGTATACCGTGCAATATGGCTAAATAGGGCTTTAGAACAGCAAAAATAGGCGTCGCCTCCTGGTGTCGGGAGGTTTGAACGGGTTTTTTGCTACCTAAATGTAGTTAGTTGCTTGTTTAAACACATTTTCCCGATGCCCTACGTAGTTAGCAACCCATTTGCACAAAAATCATACCTGCGCAGTGAGATGCGCGTGGGCTACAGATCCCCAAAGTCGCGTCACCTTGTAGTGTCGGGAGAATTGCACGGGGTTTCTCGGTACCTGAACGTGATGGGTTTGGTGTTTAAACACGTTTCTCATGTGCCCTAGATGGTCAGCAACCAAACTGCAAAAAATCACATTCGCACACCGAGTTGCGCCATGGCAACAGAGCCGCAAAGTATACCGTGCAATATGGCTATATAGGGCTTTAGAACAGCAAAAATAGGCGTCGCCTCCTGGTGTCGGCAGGTTTGCACGGGTTTTTTGCTACCTAAATGTAGTTAGTTGCTTGTTTAAACACATTTTCCCGATGCCCTACGTAGTTAGCAACCCATTTGCACAAAAATCATACCTGCGCAGTGAGATGCGCGCGGGCTACAGTGCCCCAAAGTCGCGTCACCTTGTAGTGTCGGGAGAATTGCACGGGGTTTCTCGGTACCTGAACCTGGTGGGTTTGCTGTTTAAACACGTTTTTCAGGTGCCCTAGATGGTTAGCAACCTAACTGCAAAGAATCACATTCGCACACCGAGGTGCGCCATGGCAACAGCGCCGCAAATTTTACCGTGCAATATGGCTGTATAGGGCTTTAGAACAGGAAAAATGGCCGCCTCATCCTGGTGTCGCAAGGTTTGCACGCGTTTTTTGGTACCTTAATGTAGTTAGTTACTTGTTTAAACACATTTTCTCGTTGCCCCACGTAGTTAGCAACCTATTTGCAAAAAAATCATACCTGCGCAGTGAGATGCGCAGTGGCTACAGTGCCCCAAGGTCGCCCCTCATCCTGGTGTCGCAAAATTTTCACGGGGTTTCCCGGTACCTGAACCTGGTGGGTTTGGTGTTGAAACACGTTTTTCAGGTGCCCTACATGGTTAGCAACCTTACTGCAAAAAATAACATTCGCACACCGAGGTGCGCCATGGCAACAGCGCCGCAAAGTATACCGTGCAATATGGCTATATAGGGCTTTAGAACAGGAAAAATGGCCGCCTCATCCTGGTGTCGCAAGGTTTGCACGCGTTTTTTGGTACCTTAATGTAGTGAGTTACTTGTTTAAACACCTTTTCTCGATGCCCCACGTAGTTAGCAACCTATTTGCAAAAAAATCATACCTGCGCAGTGAGATGCGCAGTGGCTACAGTGCCCCAAAGTCGCCCCTCATCCTGGTGTCGCAAAATTTGCACGGGGTTTCTCGGTACCTGAACCTGGTGGGTTTGGTGTTGAAACACGTTTTTCAGGTGCCCTAAATGGTTAGCAACCAAACTGCAGAAAATCACATTCGCACACCGAGTTGCGCCATGGCAACAGCGCCGCAAATGATACCGTGCAATATGGCTATATAGGGCTTTAGAACAGCAAAAATAGGCGTCGCCTCCTGGTGTCGGGAGGTTTGCACGGGTTTTTTGCTACCTAAATGTAGTTAGTTGCTTGTTTAAACACATTTTCCCGATGCCCTACGTAGTTAGCAACCCATTTGCACAAAAATCATACCTGCGCAGTGAGATGCGCGTGGGCTACAGATCCCCAAAGTCGCGTCACCTTGTAGTGTCGGGAGAATTGCACGGGGTTTCTCGGTACCTGAACGTGATGGGTTTGGTGTTTAAACACGTTTCTCAGGTGCCCTAGATGGTCAGCAACCAAACTGCAAAAAATCACATTCGCACACCGAGTTGCGCCATGGCAACAGAGCCGCAAAGTATACCGTGCAATATGGCTATATAGGGCTTTAGAACAGCAAAAATAGGCGTCGCCTCCTGGTGTCGGGAGGTTTGCACGGGTTTTTTGCTACCTTAATGTAGTTAGTTGCTTGTTTAAACACATTTTCCCGATGCCCTACGTAGTTAGCAACCCATTTGCACAAAAATCATACCTGCGCAGTGAGATGCGCGTGGGCTACAGTGCCCCAAAGTCGCGTCACCTTGTAGTGTCGGGAGAATTGCACGGGGTTTCTCGGTACCTGAACCTGGTGGGTTTGCTGTTTAAACACGTTTTTCAGGTGCCCTAGATGGTTAGCAACCTAACTGCAAAGAATCACATTCGCACACCGAGGTGCGCCATGGCAACAGCGCCGCAAATTTTACCGTGCAATATGGTTGTATAGGGCTTTAGAACAGGAAAAATGGCCGCCTCATCCTGGTGTCGCAAGGTTTGCACGCGTTTTTTGGTACCTTAATGTAGTTAGTTACTTGTTTAAACACATTTTCTAGTTGCCCCACGTAGTTAGCAACCTATTTGCAAAAAAATCATACCTGCGCAGTGAGATGCGCAGTGGCTACAGTGCCCAAAAGTCGCCCCTCATCCTGGTGTCGCAAAATTTTCACGGGGTTTCCCGGTACCTGAACCTGGTGGGTTTGGTGTTGAAACACGTTTTTCAGGTGCCCTACATGGTTAGCACCCTTACTGCAAAAAATAACATTCGCACACCGAGGTGCGCCATGGCAACAGCGCCGCAAAGAATACCGTGCAATATGGCTATATAGGGCTTTAGAACAGGAAAAATGGCCGCCTCATCCTGGTGTCGCAAGGTTTGCACGCGTTTTTTGGTACCTTAATGTAGTGAGTTACTTGTTTAAACACCTTTTCTCGATGCCCCACGTAGTTAGCAACCTATTTGCAAAAAAATCATACCTGCGCAGTGAGATGCGCAGTGGCTACAGTGCCCCAAAGTCGCCCCTCATCCTGGTGTCGCAAAATTTGCACGGGGTTTCTCGGTACCTGAACCTGGTGGGTTTGGTGTTTAAACACGTTTTTCAGGTGCCCTAGATGGTTAGCAACCAAACTGCAGAAAATCACATTCGCACACCGAGTTGCGCCATGGCAACAGCGCCGCAAAGTATACCGTGCAATATGGCTAAATAGGGCTTTAGAACAGCAAAAATAGGCGTCGCCTCCTGGTGTCGGGAGGTTTGAACGGGTTTTTTGCTACCTAAATGTAGTTAGTTGCTTGTTTAAACACATTTTCCCGATGCCCTACGTAGTTAGCAACCCATTTGCACAAAAATCATACCTGCGCAGTGAGATGCGCGTGGGCTACAGATCCCCAAAGTCGCGTCACCTTGTAGTGTCGGGAGAATTGCACGGGGTTTCTCGGTACCTGAACGTGATGGGTTTGGTGTTTAAACACGTTTCTCATGTGCCCTAGATGGTCAGCAACCAAACTGCAAAAAATCACATTCGCACACCGAGTTGCGCCATGGCAACAGAGCCGCAAAGTATACCGTGCAATATGGCTATATAGGGCTTTAGAACAGCAAAAATAGGCGTCGCCTCCTGGTGTCGGCAGGTTTGCACGGGTTTTTTGCTACCTAAATGTAGTTAGTTGCTTGTTTAAACACATTTTCCCGATGCCCTACGTAGTTAGCAACCCATTTGCACAAAAATCATACCTGCGCAGTGAGATGCGCGCGGGCTACAGTGCCCCAAAGTCGCGTCACCTTGTAGTGTCGGGAGAATTGCACGGGGTTTCTCGGTACCTGAACCTGGTGGGTTTGCTGTTTAAACACGTTTTTCAGGTGCCCTAGATGGTTAGCAACCTAACTGCAAAGAATCACATTCGCACACCGAGGTGCGCCATGGCAACAGCGCCGCAAATTTTACCGTGCAATATGGCTGTATAGGGCTTTAGAACAGGAAAAATGGCCGCCTCATCCTGGTGTCGCAAGGTTTGCACGCGTTTTTTGGTACCTTAATGTAGTTAGTTACTTGTTTAAACACATTTTCTCGTTGCCCCACGTAGTTAGCAACCTATTTGCAAAAAAATCATACCTGCGCAGTGAGATGCGCAGTGGCTACAGTGCCCCAAGGTCGCCCCTCATCCTGGTGTCGCAAAATTTTCACGGGGTTTCCCGGTACCTGAACCTGGTGGGTTTGGTGTTGAAACACGTTTTTCAGGTGCCCTACATGGTTAGCAACCTTACTGCAAAAAATAACATTCGCACACCGAGGTGCGCCATGGCAACAGCGCCGCAAAGTATACCGTGCAATATGGCTATATAGGGCTTTAGAACAGGAAAAATGGCCGCCTCATCCTGGTGTCGCAAGGTTTGCACGCGTTTTTTGGTACCTTAATGTAGTGAGTTACTTGTTTAAACACCTTTTCTCGATGCCCCACGTAGTTAGCAACCTATTTGCAAAAAAATCATACCTGCGCAGTGAGATGCGCAGTGGCTACAGTGCCCCAAAGTCGCCCCTCATCCTGGTGTCGCAAAATTTGCACGGGGTTTCTCGGTACCTGAACCTGGTGGGTTTGGTGTTGAAACACGTTTTTCAGGTGCCCTAAATGGTTAGCAACCAAACTGCAGAAAATCACATTCGCACACCGAGTTGCGCCATGGCAACAGCGCCGCAAATGATACCGTGCAATATGGCTATATAGGGCTTTAGAACAGCAAAAATAGGCGTCGCCTCCTGGTGTCGGGAGGTTTGCACGGGTTTTTTGCTACCTAAATGTAGTTAGTTGCTTGTTTAAACACATTTTCCCGATGCCCTACGTAGTTAGCAACCCATTTGCACAAAAATCATACCTGCGCAGTGAGATGCGCGTGGGCTACAGATCCCCAAAGTCGCGTCACCTTGTAGTGTCGGGAGAATTGCACGGGGTTTCTCGGTACCTGAACGTGATGGGTTTGGTGTTTAAACACGTTTCTCAGGTGCCCTAGATGGTCAGCAACCAAACTGCAAAAAATCACATTCGCACACCGAGTTGCGCCATGGCAACAGAGCCGCAAAGTATACCGTGCAATATGGCTATATAGGGCTTTAGAACAGCAAAAATAGGCGTCGCCTCCTGGTGTCGGGAGGTTTGCACGGGTTTTTTGCTACCTTAATGTAGTTAGTTGCTTGTTTAAACACATTTTCCCGATGCCCTACGTAGTTAGCAACCCATTTGCACAAAAATCATACCTGCGCAGTGAGATGCGCGTGGGCTACAGTGCCCCAAAGTCGCGTCACCTTGTAGTGTCGGGAGAATTGCACGGGGTTTCTCGGTACCTGAACCTGGTGGGTTTGCTGTTTAAACACGTTTTTCAGGTGCCCTAGATGGTTAGCAACCTAACTGCAAAGAATCACATTCGCACACCGAGGTGCGCCATGGCAACAGCGCCGCAAATTTTACCGTGCAATATGGTTGTATAGGGCTTTAGAACAGGAAAAATGGCCGCCTCATCCTGGTGTCGCAAGGTTTGCACGCGTTTTTTGGTACCTTAATGTAGTTAGTTACTTGTTTAAACACATTTTCTAGTTGCCCCACGTAGTTAGCAACCTATTTGCAAAAAAATCATACCTGCGCAGTGAGATGCGCAGTGGCTACAGTGCCCAAAAGTCGCCCCTCATCCTGGTGTCGCAAAATTTTCACGGGGTTTCCCGGTACCTGAACCTGGTGGGTTTGGTGTTGAAACACGTTTTTCAGGTGCCCTACATGGTTAGCACCCTTACTGCAAAAAATAACATTCGCACACCGAGGTGCGCCATGGCAACAGCGCCGCAAAGAATACCGTGCAATATGGCTATATAGGGCTTTAGAACAGGAAAAATGGCCGCCTCATCCTGGTGTCGCAAGGTTTGCACGCGTTTTTTGGTACCTTAATGTAGTGAGTTACTTGTTTAAACACCTTTTCTCGATGCCCCACGTAGTTAGCAACCTATTTGCAAAAAAATCATACCTGCGCAGTGAGATGCGCAGTGGCTACAGTGCCCCAAAGTCGCCCCTCATCCTGGTGTCGCAAAATTTGCACGGGGTTTCTCGGTACCTGAACCTGGTGGGTTTGGTGTTTAAACACGTTTTTCAGGTGCCCTAGATGGTTAGCAACCAAACTGCAGAAAATCACATTCGCACACCGAGTTGCGCCATGGCAACAGCGCCGCAAAGTATACCGTGCAATATGGCTAAATAGGGCTTTAGAACAGCAAAAATAGGCGTCGCCTCCTGGTGTCGGGAGGTTTGAACGGGTTTTTTGCTACCTAAATGTAGTTAGTTGCTTGTTTAAACACATTTTCCCGATGCCCTACGTAGTTAGCAACCCATTTGCACAAAAATCATACCTGCGCAGTGAGATGCGCGTGGGCTACAGATCCCCAAAGTCGCGTCACCTTGTAGTGTCGGGAGAATTGCACGGGGTTTCTCGGTACCTGAACGTGATGGGTTTGGTGTTTAAACACGTTTCTCATGTGCCCTAGATGGTCAGCAACCAAACTGCAAAAAATCACATTCGCACACCGAGTTGCGCCATGGCAACAGAGCCGCAAAGTATACCGTGCAATATGGCTATATAGGGCTTTAGAACAGCAAAAATAGGCGTCGCCTCCTGGTGTCGGCAGGTTTGCACGGGTTTTTTGCTACCTAAATGTAGTTAGTTGCTTGTTTAAACACATTTTCCCGATGCCCTACGTAGTTAGCAACCCATTTGCACAAAAATCATACCTGCGCAGTGAGATGCGCGCGGGCTACAGTGCCCCAAAGTCGCGTCACCTTGTAGTGTCGGGAGAATTGCACGGGGTTTCTCGGTACCTGAACCTGGTGGGTTTGCTGTTTAAACACGTTTTTCAGGTGCCCTAGATGGTTAGCAACCTAACTGCAAAGAATCACATTCGCACACCGAGGTGCGCCATGGCAACAGCGCCGCAAATTTTACCGTGCAATATGGCTGTATAGGGCTTTAGAACAGGAAAAATGGCCGCCTCATCCTGGTGTCGCAAGGTTTGCACGCGTTTTTTGGTACCTTAATGTAGTTAGTTACTTGTTTAAACACATTTTCTCGTTGCCCCACGTAGTTAGCAACCTATTTGCAAAAAAATCATACCTGCGCAGTGAGATGCGCAGTGGCTACAGTGCCCCAAGGTCGCCCCTCATCCTGGTGTCGCAAAATTTTCACGGGGTTTCCCGGTACCTGAACCTGGTGGGTTTGGTGTTGAAACACGTTTTTCAGGTGCCCTACATGGTTAGCAACCTTACTGCAAAAAATAACATTCGCACACCGAGGTGCGCCATGGCAACAGCGCCGCAAAGTATACCGTGCAATATGGCTATATAGGGCTTTAGAACAGGAAAAATGGCCGCCTCATCCTGGTGTCGCAAGGTTTGCACGCGTTTTTTGGTACCTTAATGTAGTGAGTTACTTGTTTAAACACCTTTTCTCGATGCCCCACGTAGTTAGCAACCTATTTGCAAAAAAATCATACCTGCGCAGTGAGATGCGCAGTGGCTACAGTGCCCCAAAGTCGCCCCTCATCCTGGTGTCGCAAAATTTGCACGGGGTTTCTCGGTACCTGAACCTGGTGGGTTTGGTGTTGAAACACGTTTTTCAGGTGCCCTAAATGGTTAGCAACCAAACTGCAGAAAATCACATTCGCACACCGAGTTGCGCCATGGCAACAGCGCCGCAAATGATACCGTGCAATATGGCTATATAGGGCTTTAGAACAGCAAAAATAGGCGTCGCCTCCTGGTGTCGGGAGGTTTGCACGGGTTTTTTGCTACCTAAATGTAGTTAGTTGCTTGTTTAAACACATTTTCCCGATGCCCTACGTAGTTAGCAACCCATTTGCACAAAAATCATACCTGCGCAGTGAGATGCGCGTGGGCTACAGATCCCCAAAGTCGCGTCACCTTGTAGTGTCGGGAGAATTGCACGGGGTTTCTCGGTACCTGAACGTGATGGGTTTGGTGTTTAAACACGTTTCTCAGGTGCCCTAGATGGTCAGCAACCAAACTGCAAAAAATCACATTCGCACACCGAGTTGCGCCATGGCAACAGAGCCGCAAAGTATACCGTGCAATATGGCTATATAGGGCTTTAGAACAGCAAAAATAGGCGTCGCCTCCTGGTGTCGGGAGGTTTGCACGGGTTTTTTGCTACCTTAATGTAGTTAGTTGCTTGTTTAAACACATTTTCCCGATGCCCTACGTAGTTAGCAACCCATTTGCACAAAAATCATACCTGCGCAGTGAGATGCGCGTGGGCTACAGTGCCCCAAAGTCGCGTCACCTTGTAGTGTCGGGAGAATTGCACGGGGTTTCTCGGTACCTGAACCTGGTGGGTTTGCTGTTTAAACACGTTTTTCAGGTGCCCTAGATGGTTAGCAACCTAACTGCAAAGAATCACATTCGCACACCGAGGTGCGCCATGGCAACAGCGCCGCAAATTTTACCGTGCAATATGGTTGTATAGGGCTTTAGAACAGGAAAAATGGCCGCCTCATCCTGGTGTCGCAAGGTTTGCACGCGTTTTTTGGTACCTTAATGTAGTTAGTTACTTGTTTAAACACATTTTCTAGTTGCCCCACGTAGTTAGCAACCTATTTGCAAAAAAATCATACCTGCGCAGTGAGATGCGCAGTGGCTACAGTGCCCAAAAGTCGCCCCTCATCCTGGTGTCGCAAAATTTTCACGGGGTTTCCCGGTACCTGAACCTGGTGGGTTTGGTGTTGAAACACGTTTTTCAGGTGCCCTACATGGTTAGCACCCTTACTGCAAAAAATAACATTCGCACACCGAGGTGCGCCATGGCAACAGCGCCGCAAAGAATACCGTGCAATATGGCTATATAGGGCTTTAGAACAGGAAAAATGGCCGCCTCATCCTGGTGTCGCAAGGTTTGCACGCGTTTTTTGGTACCTTAATGTAGTGAGTTACTTGTTTAAACACCTTTTCTCGATGCCCCACGTAGTTAGCAACCTATTTGCAAAAAAATCATACCTGCGCAGTGAGATGCGCAGTGGCTACAGTGCCCCAAAGTCGCCCCTCATCCTGGTGTCGCAAAATTTGCACGGGGTTTCTCGGTACCTGAACCTGGTGGGTTTGGTGTTTAAACACGTTTTTCAGGTGCCCTAGATGGTTAGCAACCAAACTGCAGAAAATCACATTCGCACACCGAGTTGCGCCATGGCAACAGCGCCGCAAAGTATACCGTGCAATATGGCTAAATAGGGCTTTAGAACAGCAAAAATAGGCGTCGCCTCCTGGTGTCGGGAGGTTTGAACGGGTTTTTTGCTACCTAAATGTAGTTAGTTGCTTGTTTAAACACATTTTCCCGATGCCCTACGTAGTTAGCAACCCATTTGCACAAAAATCATACCTGCGCAGTGAGATGCGCGTGGGCTACAGATCCCCAAAGTCGCGTCACCTTGTAGTGTCGGGAGAATTGCACGGGGTTTCTCGGTACCTGAACGTGATGGGTTTGGTGTTTAAACACGTTTCTCATGTGCCCTAGATGGTCAGCAACCAAACTGCAAAAAATCACATTCGCACACCGAGTTGCGCCATGGCAACAGAGCCGCAAAGTATACCGTGCAATATGGCTATATAGGGCTTTAGAACAGCAAAAATAGGCGTCGCCTCCTGGTGTCGGCAGGTTTGCACGGGTTTTTTGCTACCTAAATGTAGTTAGTTGCTTGTTTAAACACATTTTCCCGATGCCCTACGTAGTTAGCAACCCATTTGCACAAAAATCATACCTGCGCAGTGAGATGCGCGCGGGCTACAGTGCCCCAAAGTCGCGTCACCTTGTAGTGTCGGGAGAATTGCACGGGGTTTCTCGGTACCTGAACCTGGTGGGTTTGCTGTTTAAACACGTTTTTCAGGTGCCCTAGATGGTTAGCAACCTAACTGCAAAGAATCACATTCGCACACCGAGGTGCGCCATGGCAACAGCGCCGCAAATTTTACCGTGCAATATGGCTGTATAGGGCTTTAGAACAGGAAAAATGGCCGCCTCATCCTGGTGTCGCAAGGTTTGCACGCGTTTTTTGGTACCTTAATGTAGTTAGTTACTTGTTTAAACACATTTTCTCGTTGCCCCACGTAGTTAGCAACCTATTTGCAAAAAAATCATACCTGCGCAGTGAGATGCGCAGTGGCTACAGTGCCCCAAGGTCGCCCCTCATCCTGGTGTCGCAAAATTTTCACGGGGTTTCCCGGTACCTGAACCTGGTGGGTTTGGTGTTGAAACACGTTTTTCAGGTGCCCTACATGGTTAGCAACCTTACTGCAAAAAATAACATTCGCACACCGAGGTGCGCCATGGCAACAGCGCCGCAAAGTATACCGTGCAATATGGCTATATAGGGCTTTAGAACAGGAAAAATGGCCGCCTCATCCTGGTGTCGCAAGGTTTGCACGCGTTTTTTGGTACCTTAATGTAGTGAGTTACTTGTTTAAACACCTTTTCTCGATGCCCCACGTAGTTAGCAACCTATTTGCAAAAAAATCATACCTGCGCAGTGAGATGCGCAGTGGCTACAGTGCCCCAAAGTCGCCCCTCATCCTGGTGTCGCAAAATTTGCACGGGGTTTCTCGGTACCTGAACCTGGTGGGTTTGGTGTTGAAACACGTTTTTCAGGTGCCCTAAATGGTTAGCAACCAAACTGCAGAAAATCACATTCGCACACCGAGTTGCGCCATGGCAACAGCGCCGCAAATGATACCGTGCAATATGGCTATATAGGGCTTTAGAACAGCAAAAATAGGCGTCGCCTCCTGGTGTCGGGAGGTTTGCACGGGTTTTTTGCTACCTAAATGTAGTTAGTTGCTTGTTTAAACACATTTTCCCGATGCCCTACGTAGTTAGCAACCCATTTGCACAAAAATCATACCTGCGCAGTGAGATGCGCGTGGGCTACAGATCCCCAAAGTCGCGTCACCTTGTAGTGTCGGGAGAATTGCACGGGGTTTCTCGGTACCTGAACGTGATGGGTTTGGTGTTTAAACACGTTTCTCAGGTGCCCTAGATGGTCAGCAACCAAACTGCAAAAAATCACATTCGCACACCGAGTTGCGCCATGGCAACAGAGCCGCAAAGTATACCGTGCAATATGGCTATATAGGGCTTTAGAACAGCAAAAATAGGCGTCGCCTCCTGGTGTCGGGAGGTTTGCACGGGTTTTTTGCTACCTTAATGTAGTTAGTTGCTTGTTTAAACACATTTTCCCGATGCCCTACGTAGTTAGCAACCCATTTGCACAAAAATCATACCTGCGCAGTGAGATGCGCGTGGGCTACAGTGCCCCAAAGTCGCGTCACCTTGTAGTGTCGGGAGAATTGCACGGGGTTTCTCGGTACCTGAACCTGGTGGGTTTGCTGTTTAAACACGTTTTTCAGGTGCCCTAGATGGTTAGCAACCTAACTGCAAAGAATCACATTCGCACACCGAGGTGCGCCATGGCAACAGCGCCGCAAATTTTACCGTGCAATATGGTTGTATAGGGCTTTAGAACAGGAAAAATGGCCGCCTCATCCTGGTGTCGCAAGGTTTGCACGCGTTTTTTGGTACCTTAATGTAGTTAGTTACTTGTTTAAACACATTTTCTAGTTGCCCCACGTAGTTAGCAACCTATTTGCAAAAAAATCATACCTGCGCAGTGAGATGCGCAGTGGCTACAGTGCCCAAAAGTCGCCCCTCATCCTGGTGTCGCAAAATTTTCACGGGGTTTCCCGGTACCTGAACCTGGTGGGTTTGGTGTTGAAACACGTTTTTCAGGTGCCCTACATGGTTAGCACCCTTACTGCAAAAAATAACATTCGCACACCGAGGTGCGCCATGGCAACAGCGCCGCAAAGAATACCGTGCAATATGGCTATATAGGGCTTTAGAACAGGAAAAATGGCCGCCTCATCCTGGTGTCGCAAGGTTTGCACGCGTTTTTTGGTACCTTAATGTAGTGAGTTACTTGTTTAAACACCTTTTCTCGATGCCCCACGTAGTTAGCAACCTATTTGCATATTCGTGGGTTTAAGTGTTCTAGAGGCCTATTTGAATGTTTTTACGCCGTGGATCGATAGAAAATAGATTAATTTATTGAAAGTATGTATATTTCATGGTAGTTTTTGTTTAATTTGCTCAAAGCAGACGAAACAGTCCGTTTCTCTATACGTTCTATATGGACGACTTGTTTGACATAGTATGATTTTTAAGGCTTTTTGGGAATGTATTGGACCATTTCATTAATTGATTATCGATTTTCTTCAAATAAAAAGTTTTTTGTGCATAATAATCCGTTCTAGAGCAGATAGTTAAAAAAGATTTGACGATCGGGACGTTTTTGTGAGCTTGGTGACGAGTTGAAAACTACTACCGTTGAACAGGCGTTAGGGACCTTTTCTCTATATATACTATAGTAAGGAAAAATTGAGTCTGTCACCTGTGGAGTCTAGAGTTACGGTACCGTAACTCTAGCCACTGTCTAAGAAAAAAAACAATATCATGTAAAATGGTAGTATGTGAAGGTTTATGGTGGTATGTGTCAGTGTGTGCAAACTCGTCAATTCTGGCCTAGCTCCTGAGAAATTACATTACATACCTCGGGCAATATAGTTGAAATCAGTTAAACCTAATAATTTAAACGCAACATTAGCAGTTGAGACTTCAAATATAGTGACAGTAAATATTCCAAACCTCAAATATACAATTTATTTTGCAAAGTTTCCATTATTACGAAATTTGACCCTGGCCAGTTCGGCACTGCGCCTCGAAAACTAACGTATACAATCAAAGCACTGTAACTTCCGACTCTTGCATTAGAACGATTCCAAATATCAATCACGTTTTTTAAATAAATTATAACATTAATCAATTAATCAGTACTACAATACACCTCATCTCAGTGGTTACAGTACTATAATACACTTAGTCGTAGTGGATAATATACAAAATTGCTGTCTATGTTATTCTTAGTATTATATTTGTAGCAGGAATGAATTATAATTGACATAATACCTTAAAATCTATGTTTATTTTAGTGTCTTTTCTAATTGTACATACCACCTTATTTCCTTATATGGTATTAGAGTTGGAGTTTCCTTGTGTTTTCACAAGAAACATCAAGTTTTACTTCATGAACTCATTGAATACACATTGATTAGTGCAGTGAAATTTATATGAGCAGTAGCGTAGCTGTTCTATGTTTTATGTTACAAATTGTCTGATATATTTTACTTAGTATAGTAACTTTTGTCATTCAATAGGTTAAAATCAGTCAGTATATATGGTTTAATTGTAGTTTTGTAAACCTATTACTGTACATGGTTAAAGCTTTAGTTGTGGTTGTGCATTTTATAATTGTCAGTGGCAATCACCCCTTAGTCTACGGTTAGATCCGCCCAGGAATATTTGCTAGTTTCACTGACTCTGTGTAGCCGAACACTATAAATACAGGGCGGAAAGACTGAAACTTTGCCAGTGTCTCTGGACATATAGGTAAGCTTTACCTCGGCCAATTGCTCTTTCTTTTTATTATGAGTTAAGCTGACTTTTAAGGAAAAGATGTAAATATTTTGTACATAAAACTGTTGTTTAAATCATGTTTCGTTGAAAGAACTTAATAATATAATTAAAAGTATAATTTGAATTAAATTGGCTTTGTTTCTTCAATAAATATAACTTTAGATCTACAGAGAACCACAGATATTGAAATATGTAGATTCGAACCTGGGTTGATAGAGCCAAGAGTAAGGCTCCTGTCCTGTTACAGTTTATATACATATGTAGTAACTTGTGTGTGCGCACATACGGCTATTAAGTATATAGAAATTGCATTTTCAGTACTTTGATGAAATATCAAAAATCGTTAATTAATAATTTTAAATATAATTGAATATTAAAATGTATATTCAGTAGGGCGTTCCTACCGGCGAACGTAAGTTTTCAGCGATATTCATGAGGGGCGTGTCTAAAACTCGTCTCAGTGGATACTGGTAACGGCCCTCGGCTGATTGGATACAGATAATCTACTCCCAAACACCTCTCGAGCTGTATCGCGAGCGCACGCGAGCGCACGCGCGATCGCCCGCGTTCAGAACGCGGGCGCTCGATGTCGCCCCGAGCGCTCGCATTGTTGAACGCACCTCAGGACTGCTGTCTGTCATGTTTATGTAGATAGATGCTAGATTATGTATCACCTTGGTTACAGAAATGACCAACATTATCTTACTTAAACTCTAGACGAAGGTGCTATGTAAGCGACAATTGGATTGGTTGATAGGTTTAGCACCAGATGACGTTTGTCGCGAAACTTTTCGCGAAAGCAATCTGATTGGTCGATATCATCCAAAGTTATTACGTTTCATTCCTGAAATTAGCCGTGTGACGCCAGAGGCTAGTATTGAGAATCCTACTAGACTCCGGGAACGAGAATGGGAGACAACAGTACTGTAGTATTTCCCCCATACGTCAAACTGTGTGTTTGGATCATTTGATTTCCTTTCGAATGATCAATAAAAAAAATGAGCAACTAGCCTAGTGTATTAATACCGCGAGTAGCCAAGTAATATTAGATTTTAAAAGTCATTTAACATATTCATGTTCATAGTTTTAAGTACATGTAGTTGAATTTATATATGTCTCAATTAAGTTAAATTAATTTAGTTAAATGCATGTAAATCTATGGTAAATCAAATATTACACCACAAGAACATATCATATGTACGTTATATGCCATCAAATACATATGCTGCTACCTGTGGACAATTCAACCCGTATAATATATTATGATATGATATATAATCTAATTAGTTATTTATCATAAAAATATGTATCAACAAAAAAAAGTGAAATTAAATATATTTCTCTCAAGAATGGAAAATATTTGTGAATAAAGAATAGGTAATGTATGGTATTTAGAGATTGCGTAATATTGTGTCAATTGTGTTGTATGTAATCGTATGTCAAATGTGTAGTATTCATATACTTTAAAGATAGAGTACCTGTTTTACCAATAATTGATCATTATTTTGTAATTGATCCTCATATTGACTGTAAAACATGTGATATGTGATAAACAAGAATGATGTATATTTTTATCACAGATTTTCAAGGTATCATAATAATCACAGTAATTTAAATTTAATTTTCTTACTCAAGTATGTAGGATGAGCCATTCTTAAAGAAGTTAAATTGCATTAATTGTCAAACTACACGGCTAAATGGGATAATTCACAATAACTCTTGATTAAGCAAGCTTGTTGTTTTGTAAATAAAATTGTGGATTTTGTTAGTCAATATATTTAATGACATAATTATTTCCAATCTAATTAGCAAACATTAGGTTAAAATTGTCAACATTATTTTCATACTTGAATATCTTTCATTAGCGATAAATTTTATCTCAGTATCAAATTTAACAGTTTAACATATTATTTATGATGAATAACTAATAATATATCATACGGGTTGAGTTGTCCACGGGTTGAGTTGTCCAAGGGTTGAGTTGTCCATACTTAAGGGTTGAGTTGTCCCTACTTAGGGGTTGAGTTGTCCCTACTTAGGGGTTGAGTTGTCCCGGGTTGAGTTGTCTTCGGGTTGAGTTGTCCCGGTCTGGGGGTCCGGACCCTTCTGAAATTTCCAAAATGAACCCACCCATGAGTGATATTTTTTTAACTGTAAGTCATTTTTAAGAAGCAAGAATTAAGCTCCCTACGATCGCCTTTATGTTTAACATTGATATAATGGTTATGTTATTATTATTATGATTGTTATGTTGCGTTATTCTGCAAACAGTGTATAATGTGGTTGTGGTTCAAAAGTTTGGACCTCCCCTAGAAAAAGTTTGCCCCCCCCCCCCTAGAAAAAATCCTGTACCCGCTCCTGTTCGGTATTTCTTTTTACCAATTTATCTCACCTTGAATTTTATACGTATGTACTGTAATAAAGTTATTGGTAGAAAAAAGTCGGACTTCCAGTAAATATTTTTTCTACATTGTTTGTGGGTATATATACTTCATGATAAAACACACAATAAACGCATTTTTATTCAAATAAATTGTACCCATATCTTACAGATATTAAGAATATAAGGCATATTAATTAAATTTTCACTTTGAATTTAGTGTCCAGCTGTCATTTATTATGTTGTTAATCTTTTGTAACTCTAGCCTGTCCCAAGCAATGTACAGTTACGGAACCTTTGTAACGGTACGTAACTCTTGCCACTGTCTTTTTATGAACCCCGCCTCCTATGTAGGAGGCGTGTCTCAATCAAGAATTGGGACGTAGTTTTCTCTCAAAGTATCGCGATTTAGACACCACCTTAATTGTAAGTTATTATTGTGCAGATATTTAATTTTTATGATGTGGCAATCTGATGTTGAAGCCTATTTGTTAATGTGCTTTTAAACTTCAATATTACGATAAATTCTCACTTGAGACATGCGTGCAAGTCGATGCAGATTAATTATCCTTTCGACCTAAAGCCGGTTCGCCCTTGGTCTGTTCGCCCCTACCCAGGCTACTGCACAGTATCAATACAAGAAAATATTGATGCATAGCATCGAAGAGCGCAAAAATCAAAACATAAAAATACTGCTTAAGCATGTGATTCTCTACAAGTGAGGCATTTAAATTCTTATGAGAAATATTGCTCATTAGACAGCCGCTAATTAAAGCAATTAATTATGATATTGATAACATAAACATATTTAAGGCTTTATTAATGTTCAATACTCAGTATATGGTAACATGTTTAACAAGTTTTCTCCTTGCTAAATCATGCATAATCATGGACTGGACGATTTGTCCAGTTTGGAGAGGGAGCCGGTTTATGGAGGGACCGACTTGAGGAGGTTCTACTGTATCTTGCTTACAACAGTAAAATATTCTCAATATTGATCAGTCACATCTCAATAAAAGTAAGATAAAATTGCATGCATAACATGTTCACTGAGAATGAGAGAAGTATATACATACAATCTTTTTCATTATTGTGTTTTCTATTTAACTTAAATTCTATTAAATTCTGTTCTATTAAACCACCATAGTGTTATTCTGATTCTGGTTATCATAAAGAAATTTCACTGTTATTTGTTTTATAGTTTGATGTGACAGAACAACAATGTTACGTATAGTGAACAGGGTGAAAGGTTTTACTGGAGCATTGGGGGTTTCTTTGTCATCTAGATGTGTAACAGGAAGTCTGGCAACTAACCCATGTATTAAGGTAAAGTATTACTTTAGTATACAAAGATAGTCACTGGGTGTCCAGTTGTCTGGGACAACCACTTTTTTTAGTTTGGGCAACCAAATATTTTCATAAGATATACCTAGTAATTGCTGCTAAGTTAAGCTGGTTGGACTACCACTTTCATATTCTAACTTCATATACAGTATACATACATCTGTTGAAAAACTCTCATCATAAATGAATACTATAAATGAGTTTGGTGTTTGCTACTGTTACTTGTAAACCGTAGACAAAATGTCAACAGCCCTTTCAAACATTATTGTAATCTAGTATTAAACATTGTAGTCTGTACTGATAATAACTTTGTACTGGAAAATTGAAGTTGATTGCCAAGCAGTAATTTTAATCTGAAAGTTCTTCTAAATATATATTTGTATCATAGAACTGTATAACCTTGTTATATATTTGAGTACATGAGTACATCAAGTGATGTTATATATTTGAGTACATGAGTACATCAAGTGATGTTATATATTTGAGTACATGAGTACATCAAGTGATGTTATATATTTTAGTACATGAGTACATCAAGTGATGTTATATATTTTAGTACATGAGTACATCAAGTGATGTTATATATTTTATATTTTAGTACATGAGTACATCAAGTGATGTTATATATTTTAGTACATGAGTACATCAAGTGATGTTATATCTTTTAGTGCATGAGTACATCAAGTGATGTTATATATTTTGGTACATGACATGATGAGTACATCAAGTGATGATATATATATTTTAGTACATGAGTACATCAAGTGATGTTATATATTTTATATTTTAGTACATGAGTACATCAAGTGATGTTATATATTTTATATTTTAGTACATGAGTACATCAAGTGATTTTATATATTATATATTTTAGTACATGAGTACATCAAGTGATGTGATATAATATTATATATTTTAGTACATGAGTACATCAAGTGATGTTATATATTTTAGTACATGAGTACATCAAGTGATGTTATATATTTTAGTACATGAGTACATCAAGTGATGTTATATATTTTAGTACATGAGTACATCAAGTGATGTTATATATTTTAGTACATGAGTACATCAAGTTATGTTATATATTTTAGTACATGAGTACATCAAGTGATGTTATATCTTTTAGTGCATGAGTACATCAAGTGATGTTATATATTTTGGTACATGACATGATGAGTACATCAAGTGATGATATATATATTTTAGTACATGAGTACATCAAGTGATGTTATATATTTTATATTTTAGTACATGAGTACATCAAGTGATGTTATATATTTTATATTTTAGTACATGAGTACATCAAGTGATTTTATATATTATATATTTTAGTACATGAGTACATCAAGTGATGTGATATAATATTATATATTTTAGTACATGAGTACATCAAGTGATGTTATATATTTTAGTACATGAGTACATCAAGTGATGTTATATATTTTAGTACATGAGTACATCAAGTGATGTTATATATTTTAGTACATGAGTACATCAAGTGATGTTATATATTTTAGTACATGAGTACATCAAGTTATGTTATATATTTTAGTACATGAGTACATCAAGTGATGAAGAAGTAGCAAAGGCTAAAGCAGCAAGAAAAACAGCAGAACCAACACTATTCTCTAAAATAATAGATAAATCAATACCTGCTGATATACTGTATGAAGATGAATGGGTAATTATATCTATTATAGTATTGTTAGACTTTCAACGATTTCGCCATAAGGCTTAAGTTATACCACAAGTCGAAAACTATCGACAATTCAAATGCCTGACCAGTTTAACCTGCAGAGTGATACATGTGTCTCTGATTTACTTTGCAGTTTATTTCTAGGTGATAAAAGTAGTTACGTCTATCAACTGACGCATCTTCGTTTCAGTGTCAGTGACGGGTATTTACTTACATGTATATTAATAAGCATGTGAATGGGCGGAGTCAAATCTCGTTAATACACTAAGCAGTAGTATTTGTTAGTGATACAGGATAGGATAAACACTTTGTGTGCATTTTTTGCCCTGCTTGATTCGTACTTGAATCTAATGTGTAAGGAGTAATCAGTAGTATGGATTTGTTAGGTTTCAATCTGCACAAAAGTCTTTCTGTATTTCAATACTTTGATATGTTGTGTTTAACCAAAGATATGTATTAGAAGAGTCTTGGTTTTGATAATTCAATTTACAACAGTTACTAGACTTTCAGTCATTAGTTGCATTAGTATTATAGCTCAGTCATCATGTTTAACACATGAGCTTGACATTCTGTATAAGAAGCAGGGGTATTTTTCAAAGTGGGATTCAGAATGTCCAGCTCCTTGGCCTTAAGGCACGAGCCTGATGCCTGGGACTAAAAATGACCCAGAAAAGCAGGTTTAGGTGAACTTACTTCCTTGAAATGACCATGATTTGTGTTGAGTCTGTTGTCATGGTGTTCAGTATAAGAGGAAACAAGTTGATAAACTAGCATTTATTGAGGCAAAATTATTTTTAGCTCGACTTTACGAAGTAATGTAGAGCTCTCCTACTCGCCCCGGCGTCGGTGTCGGCGTCCGCGTCCACACTTCTGATTAAAGTTTTTGTGCAGTAAAATACTTTCTTCTATATCTTTGTTATTTCTTAAGATATTAACTTCAAACTTTAAATATATGTTCCTTACTATCAACCACATCTCATGTGTGACAAGGTCCACAACTCCAAACACATTTTTTCAAGAATTATCCCCCCTTGAACTGATTGAAGTTTTTGTGCACAGATTAAAGTTTTTGTGCAGTAAAATACTTTCTTCTGTATCTTTGTTATTTCTTAAGATATTAACTTCAAACTTTAAATATATGTTCCTTTCTATCAACCACATCTCATGTGACATGGTCCATAACTCCGAATGCATTTTTTTCAGAATTATCTCCCCTTGAACTTAGAGTTTTCTTTAAAAAATGTTTGTTTTTACTGCAACTGTTTTATTTCTTTAGGTATTGATTTCAAACTTTAAATATATGTTCCTTATTATCAACCACATCTCATGTGACAAGGTTCATAACTCCGTATACATTATTTTCAAAGTTATCCCCCTTGAACTTATAGTTTTCTTTAATAAATATTTGTTTTTACTGCAACTGTTTTATTTCTGTAGGTATTGACTTTAAATATATGTTCCTTATTATCAACCACTTCTCATGTGACAAGGTTCATAACTCCAAATATATTTTTTTTTTCAGAATTATCTCCCCTTGAAATTAGAGTTTTCTTTAAAAAATGCTTGTTTTTACTGCAACTGTTTTATTTCTTCAGGTATTGACTTCAAACTTTAGATATATGTTCCTTATTATCAACCACATCTCATGTGACAAGATTCATAACTCCTTATACATTTTTTCAGAGTTATCCCCCTTGAACTTACAGTTTTCTATTTATTTCTCTTTTTTTTCTTTGAATTTGTTAAGGTTATATTTTCAAATTTTAAAATATGTATGTTCCTTATCATCAACCACATCTCCTGTGACAAACACTTACTGAGTCGAGCATGCTGTCTCCTCTGACAGCTCTTGTTATAGGAGAAATAAGTGAATAAGATATCAAATTATGCATAAAAACTGCTACAATAGTTTGCTTTACCCTAAAATTCTCTCTTCGTCTCAACAGTTTTGATTACTTTTAAATCCTCACTTAATTTTAGATGAACTATAGAACCACCTTTTTTTTTAACGTTTAAAATTGTCTTCTAACTGATTATTATTGGTTGACTTATACTTTTTTGTATTATAAGTATGTATTTAATGACCAAATATGTTATTCTATATTACAGTGTTTAGCATTCAGTGATGTGACGCCACAAGCTCCTACACATTTTCTGGTGATTCCTAAAGAACGTATTTCACAAATAAGTGATAGTGTTTCTACTGACATACCGGTAAGTTACCACAGCTGTGTGATTTACCTTTAGTAACTTACAGTGTTTTTCCGATGATGCAAATTTGTGTCATTATCTCATGAAAATCAAAATGGGGCATATGGAATCAACTTAGCGTGCCAAGTGGTTTAGTATCATTCTACACTGGTATTAGATGAGCCAGAGGTTTAATCATAATCCAATATTATGTAGTAGTTGTTGAATGGTTCTAATGTTAACTTGTATAAACAAACTCTTTCTACCATGCGTTTCAGTAAGAATGAGATTTTGAAAACTTGATATATACAAATAATGAATATCAATTGCATTGCAAGTAAAAACATCTATTTTCTCATGGCTCTAATAAATTTTAAATGACCCCCCCACATCACTAAACATTGTTTGATTTATAGATTTGTTGAATATCTATGGTGTACAGTCGTTCCATGAGAGATAATTTCAATAATTATAAACTTTGAAATTGTATAGTATTTTATATTTTCTGTTTCCCTGGCTACATGATATCATTGTCAGAGAGCCGTGGTATATCAAAACTTATTTGTCTTACACTATCCTACTTTTTATAAAGTTACTATTTGTTGTTCTTTTTAGTTACTAGGTCATCTGTTGTTTATAGCAACCAAGGTTGCTAAGGAGAAGAAGTTAGATGGTGGTTATCGTATTGGTAAGTATTTGTTACCTTTCTTTTAGTAGTAAAAATATGGCTCCTAGCAGAAGCTTTATTTGTTTGATTCTAGTATCTGAATGATTAATCTTCATTTTCATGTTGGGTGTATAGTAAAATACATGTACCTTAAAGGTACTCATTCACAGATTTCAACTTAAATATCTACTTTTTCTGAAACAACCTAAATTGTATGGAAACATTTTTTGATGCAAGAAATTAGTGGTTTGATGATAACAATTTCAGTGCATATGGACTTACAACTACAAATGATGGTGTTTTAAGTAGTAAACATCTACCCCGTATGTCATAGTGCATTTTGTGACTTTTATTGTATATTTCTTGCAATCTATTGGTCAGTTTGTCTTGAAATAATAAGAATTTTTGTTTTAACACAATTACAGACACTGAATGGTAATTTGAAAATATAGAAAAATCTTAACCAAATATATGAACTAGTACCTTTAATTTTACAATTTTGTGTGAAAGTTTGGTTTATTGTTTAGAGGCAACCTAGATGATGGATATATACCCTTATGTATATTAGCTAAAATACATTGTATTTGTAAAAGCTGTGTAAAAATATGGTTTTGACAGAAATAAATAAGTCTACCGACATTTGATAGAACAGACATAAGATAAATCTACTAACAAATAAAGAGTGCTACCAGGAGCAATGGATTTTATATTATGAGATACAAGTATTACTAATCTCTTTATTAGGCGAAGCATTGTGCATAGAAAACAAAGGTATGTGATGGCACATGAGTAGTGTGAGGAATCAACTGTCTGAAGGTGATTTCAAGCCCCCTGGCTAGCTCAGTTGGTAACACTCAAGTCTACTGATGGAGAGATCATTGGTTTGATTCCCTGGTTGGGCATACTTTCATGGAGTTTGGTCTTGAAATGATTTCTTCAACCATTCTCCTTCCTAACCCTGATTCTTAATCATGTTGGGCAGAACTTTCTAAAATACTTACGAATTTTAAGTTTATGTCAAATAACTGTTAGAATTTCTGTTTTTTTGGCACTATTCTATTTTCTCTCTTGGGCAATTAAGACTTAATTGTTATCATGTTATTTATGTTGTCTATTTCTAGTAATAAACAATGGACCTGATGGAAGTCAATCAATATATCATCTACATGTCCATGTATTAGGTGGTAGACAAATGGAATGGCCTCCTGGATAAACATGAAACATACATATAATGTACGGAGCCCCTAAAGTGACATTTTGAAATACTTTTTTTATCAAATGAAGTCATATTTCTTATTAAAAAGGAAATAATATTGTATAAATATGAAATCATTATTGAAAAAAAGAAATTTGAAACTTCTAAATAACATTCTGTTTAAACAAAATAAAATTTTGTAAAAACAGTAATATATTTCATAATTTTAATTAAAATAATATTAAGTTTCAAGGAAATAAAAACAATTGTTAATAGATACAAGTATTTTAAATGTCTCTCAGGGGTTTTGGTACTTATGTTATGATGTTAGGAATTTAATTCCTATTGTCAACTCATAATGATGTATGTTGAATTTTTATACAATACATACTTGTGTCATATACTTTAGTGTAATATTTTGAATTAATTTTTACATAATGTGTTATAATTAATGAATCAGGGATTCTGAAATATGATTTTATATACCGTACTCATGTTGACATTGTGTTTTATTACTGCCAGTGCTATGGTTATGCAATAGCCAAATAATATCACACAATTATATTTGTAATGGCATTTTATCAAACATTTTTATAATAGTTTTAAATGGTCATCTCCTCTCTACATTCTATCTATGGACAGTAAGGCTATCAATAATTATGACTGTTTATGTACAAACCTACTCCATTCGGAACTCCTTGACCATTTAATGATTGAATAATCTCGGACGGATTTGAGGGGGTTCCACCAAGAATATTGGGTTTTTACTTCAAAGCAAGGCAAGTGCATAAGAGTTATGCAAAATAGCTTTTGTAGAATACACACAATTTCTATGTTGTATATTTGACTAAATATTGTTCAGTGAATTCATTTTACAGTTAGAAACATTAATCATGGACTAAACGATCATGGATTTGTTTACTTCAACATAGGTTAAAGTATTTTTTTGTTTGGGCAAGTGACACAAAGGTTGTTCCAAAATGGGGTCTAAATATGTCCGAGGTTATACCTAGTGAATAACTGAGGAGTTCCAAATGAAACCTACTCTCTGCTGGAATTACTTCCCCTGGTTGATGTTACCCAAGTGAGGAGTTATGTATACAATATGCTTATCTCAGTTGTAGAGGGTCACTGTCACATATTTTTGCTATTTGTAATGTTGCATTATTATCATGGTTTGAGTACATATGGTTTCTTAACACTTCCCAGTAATCTTTGATGCTTTTCTTCAATATTTTCTGGTTATACTTATACTCATATTCTCCTGGAAGTCTCTGTTTACTGAGTTTCAACTTTAAAATTTGGTTTCAGTATCAATGTTTATGAATTATTTTTATTTTTCTTATAACATGTATATTCAGAGAAATTTATTGCTTGTGAAGTATATTTTTATCATAACTCAATAAAGATTTTATATTAAATATTTGTTCTTCTTTATTATTTATTTTTGCCTTAATACTAGCTAGCTTTTATGGTGCTACAGCTGTTGTCAGCCACTTGCAATATGTGCCAAGTACTGGTTAAAAGCTTTGCTAAAGACCTTAGTGTCTTCAGGGGCAATGGTTACATCAACTGACCATGGTGTAATGCTACAGTCCCATTAACATAGAAATAGCCATTAGGGCACCATACAGGCGCCATGCTAGCAAGCTCTGCAAGGACTCATACAAAATCTTGCGTACCCGTACAAACTATACATTTTTACCAGTCTGTGAGATATAACATAGATACACATATCAGTTTCAAAGTCAAATCCTGAACACTATCGTGGCCGAGTGTGGATTAAACTTGCATATCTTCCAGCTACGGCTCCATACGGATGTGTTGTTTTGTGCCATGTGCATACCGTCACCTTAATACACAAGGCTTTCCAGGACCTACGACTGTTTGTACATACGGGTCCGCAACAAGCCACCATTTTTCTGGGACTGAGGCTTAAAGCCCCATAACAAACAAACCAGACTGATTCTACACTGTTGTTGTGGGAAAAAATTTCAATCAAGATGTTTTAATAATATGGAATGGTAAAAACCAGTTGAAATCAAAAGCTAAACAAACTTCAAGTTTTCAGTGGAAAAAAAAAACGAGAGGCAGTTAACATTTTATAATATTTTACTACCCAGACACATAGATACATGTACTAGTATACAGTCTAAATAATGTATCTACAATAACAATTGATCTGTGATAAAACAAAATATAAATGATGAACATAACAATGTACATATAAAATATACATTATCTGTAATATCTAGGTTAATATTTTATACAAAATGGTAATCATCAGTATGGAGAAAGCTGCTGCAAATTTATCAAGTAGTTCAAACCAGGATTTGACATGAACAGATTATACCAAGGATCCCAAATGAATCTATTGTCCCATTGTCAGTTACTAAGGAATTCCTCTTTAACATTAGGAATACCTCAAATAAAAGACAAAATATTTGGATACAGATTTGCTGTCACTAATTGTGAGAAGCAATTCATGGCAATTTCCAGTGATACTGACAGAATTCCCAGACACTTTTCGAGTCGGACCCTGGTTCAAAGACAATAGACAACTTGTCAATGAATGGTTATTTTTTGAAAATCAAAATCTTTAGATACATTCTATATTAAAGGATTGCTTGCAAATTATATCATTTTGGATCTTGCACAGATAGGCATATAATCATAATACAAAAGTTTGTTGTTTTTAAATTTTAAGCCTTTAAAAAAGCTGGTCAAATTACATTTACTCATAGTGCAGGAAATTGGCATAGGATGATAAAAGAATTATCATATTAGTCAGCAAAAGAAGTTTACAAGCAGAAAAGAGCATAGGAGTCTGACACATAAAGCCTTCTGAGTCTCTATATATAGTCTTTGTCCAGTTTTTTGCTCAGAAGGCTTTATGTGTCAGACCCCTATGGACAAGAGTACTTGTCATCCAAAGAGAACCAGTCATACAGCACATTAATAGATTAAAACATGATTTCATTCCTCACACTAAGAGCAAGAAGCAGTTATACATAATGATACAATAATATATAAAGTAAGATAGAACTCTAACTAAAATATAAAATCACAGCACATTATCTGATGAGATGTGACATAATATACCCTTTTGTGTTTGTATATAGTTCATTAAACAAAACATGTGTCTCTAAACAGTTAAACTTACTTATAGAATAACTGGTTGCTGTTAATGATTTTTGTAGTATTCAATGCCATAGCAACACTTAACTACTCACTATTTCCTGGTAATCCTTTATCTCTGGATTTAGCTGTTAACCAGTACTTGGAACATACTTCCTTCAGTGACAAACAACTGCCCTACATGATTTAAAATCAGTGGAAAGTGTGAAGGAGAAAGTGTGCACCGCAAGGAAATTATACAAAAACCTCTTGATAAGTATTTGCATGGTGATAAACCAACTAAATATAAAATATTTGTTGAAAGTCAAAAGACATAATTGTTGTTTCAATTAAAGATCTATGCTATTACAAATGTACTATAATAAATGCATAGACATTTTGAGGGACGTCACACAGAATATGATGGATTTCACTAGGAAGACATTATCAGTTCCATCAAGAGACACATATTTCATTGAACTTATACATTTACAGTTAACACTAGGTATGTCACATAATATACACCCATAGATACATCCTATCATCACTCATACAACAAGAAACACTATATTTGACATTATTTATAAAGATTAAACCGATCATTGTGACATTTTGTACAAGTTAGTAGTGAAAATTAATACGGTTCCATACAGAACTTTCACCTTACAATTATAATGTCACAAATAGAAATACTCAATAATACAAAGAAGTCTAGGGGTAAACTAATGGAACCTGACAAAATATCCTTGTTTGCAGTTAACATTAGCAAATTTAATTGTTTAACTGAAAGAGTTCATTAACAACAGTTCTAAGCCAATGGGTAGCTTAAGGTAGACAGACCTACAGATCATTAAATCAACACCTACTATGACAAGGGATGTATAGTTTGTTTTTTCTCAACTGTCAAAATATGAATAATTTCACAGTGACTTTGTGTTCTTTATTAAAGCTGGTGACATTCTGCTAGTGTGTATTCAATCGCCGTGAAATTATTCAAACTTTGACAGTTGAGCAAAAAGGGACTATACCATTTGTACCTTTAACTTTAATATTATTACCTTTAATACAATAATGGACAAATAAAAAGAGTTAAAAATATTTAGAATTACTATAGAACTTAAACCTGTTAAGTACAAACTGATACATACATACATACATACTAACACACAGACATAAGTATACAGACTCTACACTGATATCTTGGTTAGACTAGAATATACAATCAACACTGCTCATAGTTTATGGATTTCATGTTTCAAACATAGTCCATAGAAATAATTGAACTAATATATTAAAATTTTATTTTCATCATCATGCGTACAAAAAATCACTGTTTCCATAATACAATCTTACAAGATCACTAGAATATATATAAACTCCATTAGTCACCTTTTCAGACTTTAAGAAATATCAAAATAACTATCAAAGCATACAAAATGCTTATATTTTTAGAACTTTCGTAATGAAAATCTAAAAGCTGAACTCTGTACAATGTACTTAAAATATTGATAGTTTTAAATTTTAAGGTCAAAATTTTTGTGTTACATATTTTCTGATTTTGGAAGTCAAGTGTTGTATAGACTAATATTCAGTTTCATTCAAATATCTTGAATATTTAATTTCAAATAAAGACATATTGTAATTCTAACAAAATGAACCCAGTACAATATGTGGTTTGAGACATAATTATGACATGTTTGGATTTTTATAATGTAAATATATGGAATGTTCATTAAGGTTACAACAATAAGATGACAAAATAGTCAATATATGCAGTGACCATAGAATTAGTGCTTAATTTTGTGTAGTTGTATTAATCAGTAAATTTTCTGTTAGGATTACGTCCAAATAATGTTGTTCTAAGTTCAGGTACCATCTGTTGACTCATTAGATCTAAACGACTTTCTAATGTATTTTCTACAACAAATTTATTGTTCTGTGCCATGAGTTCTACACCACCAGATCTGAAAATAAGTCAGTATTATTTTATTCATATTGATCATCAATAGATGCCAATTACATTAACATATTGCTATAGCTCGTTTAGGATAACTTGAGACAAACGACTCGGTTTGTTAACATATTTGGGACTCAGGTATTACATAAAACAGGGAGGTCAGCTAATTTTGTGAAATGAAGGTACTAAACATGTCTTAATGCAAGGAACATGTGTTCAGGTACTAAATTTAATACATAAAAAAACACACTGACAATAGTCGATAATAACGTGTACTAAACTTAAATCCACGTGTGTATAAAAATGGTATTGTTGTATTTTGTCTCGAGTTATCCTAAACAAGCTATAGCATGTTTTAAGGAGACAATTCGCAGACATATTTTATGGTTGATAGCATTTTATTAAACCTAAGCAGTAATATCAACACAATTTTTACATTGATGCAAAACTTTAGCACATTGGCAGTTCATATGATAGTGGGGATTATTATCCAAAGTAACATCAATGGCAAGGAAAGCCTGCAAGCTTTTTATGAAAATACAGAGTTAAGAAAATATTTGTTTGGCAATAAATATACAAATTCATGTCAGCGTAATAAGTTCTTACAAATTATGATTATCGCTCCTTTTTAAATGTTTACATGCCCCCTTAGTACCCAAGGTAACACATCTTGCAAAAGAAAACAATGAGAAGAGTAAAGGATGGATTTCTAACCAATGAAATTTATCAAGAAATATAGTCTTTACTGATCAGGCAAATTCCTACTTGTGTGAAAGTTTCAAAATCCTGAACTTTCTGATCAGAAGCTTCTAAACTGGACAAATTTACATTATAAGATCCCAAAGACAATGAACTTCAGGGCTAGTCCTGAAAAATTTCACCCATCAGGACTCAACATTGATTTTTAACTAGGTTGCCCTCTTGGACAACCAGCTAAATGTTTCACTTGCCCAAACCAAATGTTGTTTATTGGCAGTAACTAATTGCCCCAACCCAAATATAGGCTGTCCTTTAATGTTGAGCCCTGCACAAGTACCCACATATCTATGGTAAATATTACAACGTAGATATACATACACATCAGGTGGTAGAAAGTTTTCAGTATCTACATTTATCTTTACATCTTTCTTTCCACCAGTAGCTTTTCTATAAGCTTCTACTGCTTCTGGCCAGGCATCCTGTAATATTGTAGCAATTATATACTATATGCATGTACAATTATAGTAGAACACATATCTAACATATATATTTCTAAATTAATATTTTTTTAATGTCCACTACATGTATTTATAGTTTTTCCATTACATATCAAGGGCTGCCTGCAAGACTGTAGTAAGTGCATTATTCAACAAGTGCAGTCCACGGACAGCGCGCTCGACTATTCGGGGTATTCGTGTAAATGACAGCAACAACCAATCAAAACTCATGCTGAAGTTATGCATCTTGGTATTTGACCTTCATTCCTAACCCCTTAGACATGTGTGAAGTTTCAAGTGAATCCCTTCAGTAGTTGCAAAGATAAAATGTTGCACCTAAAAACTTAACCAAGAAATTTCTAAGTATAAAAGGGCCATAAATCAGTCCAAATTCATCCAAGAGTAATACAACTTGGTATTTGACGTCAATTAGTAACCCCATAGACATGTGTGAAGTTTCAAGTGAATCCCTTCAGTATTGTGAAGTTTCAAGTGAATCCTTTCAGTAGTTGCAAAGAAAAAATGCTGCACCTAAAAACTTAACCAAGAAATTTCTAAGTATATAAGAGCCCTAATTCAGTCCAAATTCATCCTAGAGTTATGTAACTTGGTATTTGAACTCCAATGGTAACCCCGTAAACACAAATAAAGTTTTAAATGAATCCCTCCAGTACTTGCAAGATATAAAAGATACAAAAATGTTGCACCTAAAAACTTAACCAAGAAGTGTTACGCCCACGCACAGCTGAGTAGGATAGCCCCACTATTCTTTGAATAGTCGAGCTAAAAAGCATAGTTACTACAGTCTTGCAGGCAACCCTCAATACATAAATTACAATAACAATGGGGTAGGACCACAAGTTCCCAAACTTAGTTACAGTCCTCCCCATCAAATTGATTTTGTCAATTATACAATAGCAATCATAGTTCAAAATGAACACTTCAATTTTCTATGCAATGGTTTGCTACAATGTAAAGCAAGCTAGCAGTTTTGTTTGCTAGCCAAACAATTTTGGAACATTTGGACATTTTTAAAGCCCACAATCTTGGTTCAGCTACCTTAAAAAAATACTATTGCTACATACTTGGTAAACATGAAACAAACCCTTTTAAAACCTTTTATGCAAAATGATTTGATTCAGTAGCAGACACTCATTTGAGTTAACATTTTAATAATGCAATTAGTCTGCTGCTACTTAATGATCAATGAATGTAGAACTTTTCTGTCAAGTAGATCAACTGGTAATTGTCAAAAATTGTCAAAGTCACACAAAATTTTATTGATGCAACAACTGTCGGTGTGACATTAAGACTGTCATAAAACTAGAGCTGTCATTGATTGGGCTCAAAGTGTATTGATGATATCAAGAAATGAGTATAGACAATACACCAATATACATTGATACCTTCACTGCAGTACTATACAGACCATGTATGTTGTCATAAACTTGTGATAGATGTATATTTGTCTGAATAATATACTTTTTTTTTGGATTTCAATTATATCCTCAATGGAGGTGTCGTCAATGTTTTAGACCTATCAGTTCATATTAATTATGACACCTGTTTCCGCTTACACCAGAACGTTCGTCTCACAAATTTGACCCTTAATAGTGACTTGTATTTATTTACCTATATAGGTATTATTATCAATATTTTTAAAACGCATATCGTTTATTGATCGGAAAATAAATATCAACCATACAGAGATATTGATGGAATTGATGACAGCTCTACATAAAACAATACATAACATATATAAACGTACCCTAACTAGATCTATATCTTGTTGTCTACATCTCAATGTAACTTCTGGTTCTAATAATAAAAACAAACCCTGAAATATATACAATAAAGTTGTTATTAGTAAAATTATACCATTACATTGATTTCACTAGCCCCAACAAATTTTTGCTTCTCCCAGTTTTCGACAAGTGGTTAAGACAATGACCGTGATACAAAAACAGTCTACATAATAGTGTTATATTACACACAATTTAACACTAAGCAGTTTGCATACAAGTGGCTTTATCCAACAGATAGCTTTTCAATAAATTCAAATTTCATAATTTTTTGCAACTCTTATATGGATGGCTCATCTAATATCTGGACTGAGTTCTGTCTAGTATAACCTAGCTATTTCAGCAGGTCCAAACAATTTTCCACATTCGTGTAGAGGAAATTTTTAAAATATGATGACCAAGGTCCAAACTTGAACTTATCTCATTACAACACTATCCAAATAAAAGTACCAATAGTGTAAAATCATTACAGTTTTCTTAAAATGTGATCTAACAACAATTGTGATAGAAAGTATAAATATTTTATATACCTGAGCAATAAGTCCTTCTAATGTTTTCTTATATCTTGCTTTGTCAGTAGTTACCTTTCCTAATTGTTTTCTAGCTTCCTCAATCAATGCCTGAAAGAGATAGAGTTGAGAATATTCATTAACTTTGGAGTAAAACTGTTTTTTATTCCACCTAGTGAGCTCAGAACATATACTTTCACCAGTGGTTTAGCCACAAGTGAAAATATTGTTTTCTGAGCTCACACTTGTTTCATTTCATATATCAAGCTTGATCGTAGTCTAAGCTCAGTGATATACTGTATGCAGCCGATCTCCTAAATGTAATGACAAGTTAGTTGAAACCTTTTAAGTATAGTTAATTATGGTAAAACATATTAACTAGAGTTTTCTTATGTTCTAATTTATCAACTATCAATATAGTGCGGACACATTGACCCCAACCTGACCTTTATGCAAGAATATTCATTACATTTAATACGAATGTAGTATTAATGCTCGATAACAATAGGATTTTATCGACAAGGCTCAAATTTAATTTTAACACAGGGATTAATTTTAAAGTACATTTAAAGCGTACAACGAGTGTCTATTGCACATAGGCCGGACTAGAGGATTGTACGATGAGGCTAGCTACCAATTCAAAGGTTGTTGGTTTTAGCCCCACAATCACTATCCCCACACCCATTTATTATTAATTGTTATCAAAAATGTAAGAACACGAGTTTCCCGTTTGAATCGTAAGTTGTTATACATGTGGGCTGTGTATACTCTATACATGTTAAATTATATTTTAAATACGTAACGAGTCGAAATGTAGAGTAGGCGTGGTATTGATTTTCACCCGGATATGTGTAGGTGATAATTAGATGCAAATGTGAAAGGTGAGGTCGGGGTCAAATTGTACGCACTATACAATATAATTACATGTATTATAATGTAGATATTACATATCACTATCAATCATGGTTCGACACTAACTAATTTTTACTAGGGATCTGCAAGGAATCCCCAGTCAGCTATTCAGAGATTCCTCCTTAATGTTAGGGATTCCTCCAATAAATAACAAAGATTTTTTACACAGATTAGCAGTCACAAATTTTGACAAGCAATTTATGGAAAATCAAATTCATGTAAGAATATGGCAATTTGAAGGGGTCCTGACAGAATCCCTAGTTAATCATTACTGGGATTCCTACCAAGGTTTTGGGATCCTTGGAATCCGGGGACACTGTTAGAGTTGAACCCTGTCAATGTGATAAACCAAGTACCAGCTATAAACTTTATTAATTTAACATGACTTTTATCTACAACTTGGGAGGAAAAATTGGTAAATTTTATTTAAGAGTACTTAGCTTCCTTAATGGCAAGGGAGGTCAAAGCACATTGACTGGTTATCACATGTGATAATTCTAAAGTAGAAGAGCATGGCCAAGAATCCTGCCCTTTTTCTCTCCTACTTGTCCTTTATGTTAACATATTAAGAACTAACATACCTTAAGATGATCTTCTCTAGCTTTTAATACCCTCAATCTAGCTTGATTCATTAAATTAGAGTTTTGACTGAAATATACGAATGAATGTTAATATGCTGATGAATAATCTTAAAGTTAACTTCATGTTATTAGCAGACATTGTAATGTTAAGTAAAGACAAGAAATGTAATGTGGAAACCACATCAAAGCCAGATTTAAAAACTTTAACGCAAAAATTACAAAGGGAAATAATCCATAATAAAGGCAAGTAGAGTTGTGGTTACTGTCTAATTCTGTTAATGCATTGGTATGTTATCATTGTATGAAGTTTCATAAAGATCTGACAACAAATTTCAGAAATATATGGTAAAGAAAAACTTTAACAGAAAAATATAAATCCAAAAGATAACAAGTATTTTAACTGAATGATAAAGATAAAACTTACATTTTCTTTTGAAGTTCCACTTGTTTTTCTTTACGTTCATAATATTCCATTATTTTTACACGTTGTTGTTGTACTAAACGACCTTTCTCAATATTGAACTCTTCCTCAGCCTAAAACCAACAATATTTGAACAGTTAAGTACATACATACATGTAGAACATTATGAATAGAACAAGACTCAAGGGTTGCTCGCAAGACTGAAGTAACTCGCTCTTTAATACAATGTGCTTACTACAGTCTTGTGGGCAACCCTCGATTAGTGACAACTTTATGAATATATTGTAGTATTTTCATGAAAAATTTCAATCAAAATTAATTAAAAAAGTATTTAAAGTAATCACAGTACTTATATATCATTTTTCTTTGCATTTAAAACTTAATGTTTTTTAACCAGAAACAACAATTGTTAAAAAGTATTTTACAAAGTACAGATGCTTGCATAAAATTTCTTTAAAATTGAAAAAAAATACAGTATTATTTTTACCTTAGCATCAATTTCCTCAGCTTTTTCATTTGCTTCTTGTTCAATAAAAGCCATCATTTGCTTGATCTGAAAACATTTAACAAGAACTTTTTTAATTAAGCTAGTTAATATGTAAGAGATGATCTAGCCTCCATCTGAAAGATGCCAGATAGATCAGTGGCCTCAGCAGCAGAGGCTGGTAGGTCATTCCAGATTATAGTGATGCACAAGAAAAAGCTGTACTTGAAGGAATCTATATGAGCTATATGTCTGTGTGCATAACTCTTTTATGCCGTGTCCTATAAATATGAGAATGTATGTTCTTTTTCATTTTGACATCAGGTCTAATATCTTTAAGTAGGGTTTATGTTTTGAACTTTTTTATGCCAGCAGCCAGAGTGAAATATAGCTCATAATGGGCGTGCTCCATTAGAAATTCTGACTGTTAGAACTGGGAGAACTCCAATTGAGTGCGTCGAAACTGTGTTCTGGGAGCTTTCTACCCATTCCATGGGAATAGGTTGCAGTTAATTTATACCCAAGATGGCCGCAGCATCACTGCAAACATATGAGTTTGGTGTTTTAAAGCAAATGTTGCTAAAATTATACTTTTGCCTGATTGTTTATGATAACAATTTATCTATAATATTAGCTATAAATAAAGTAAGAAGGGAGTATATTTGCTACAAATAATATTGGCACTTGATTAAGTTCCGACATTCTATTTCACTCATTTGGCAGATTCTGTGGAAGAGTTAGAATTTGATTGTGGCACAGTTCAACACTCCAATCGAGCACCCCCAATATATGCCAGAATATTAAGACCTAAGGTCAATCACTATTCTGTAAGTCATTAAACTTTAAAGGGTAACTGGTCTTGAAAGTCGGTACCGGGACAAAACGGACCATGAGACGAAACGGACCATGCCAAAACAGACCAAAGTAGGGACGAAACGGACCATATTTATTTATAATAATAATGATTACATTTCTTCTTATGGTCCGTTTTGTCCCGACAATGGTCCGTTTTGTCCCGACTATGGTCCGTTTTGTCCCACAAATATGGTCCGTTTCGTCCCTACTTTGGTCCGTTTTGGCATGGTCCGTTTCGTCTCATGGTCCGTTTTGTCCCTAATTCTTGAAAGTCAAATGATCATAATGATGTCACTTCAACAAAATGATTATTAACTATGCTAGCTTATTATTGTACCAAGAAAAATCATAGTTAATCAGTTGTAGTTCATATTGATGACATTGACACCGGCATAATAGTTTATACACTATGATTATGATTCATCTTAGACTTATGTGGTGTAACAAAACAATAATTGAAGTGTCAGTACGGATACCACACTGACAATTGCGACATAAACGATATGTTTCTCACCTGAGCTTGTACTTCTTGGTCGTTCAGTGCCATTTTGATAGATTAGGTGAGCAGCAGCAGAAAAATAGAAGAAAGCTACGAAGTGTCACTTGACGTTTAGAAGTTTATTTTCTCGTGATGTTCGATTTCCGCTTCCGGTAAGGAGAATGTAAACTTCCGGTGTCCTGAAGAAATTATAAACTTTCCTTTTTCCCCAAAACACTTGAATGTTTATTGTTTTGTTTGATGAAATGACAGACAATGAGTTAAAAGAACAACATGAAACGTTTGTGTAATTAAAATTATCAACAGGTGAGGGAGTGAAAAATTAATCTGTATTCGTACTCAATCAAAAACGTAACCGGCATTTTTGAAGCGAGCATTTTCGACCCCTACATTTTTCGATTTGTTAGCATGTTATAGCATGGTCATTGAAATAATTTTTACTTAGACCTAAGAGTCGACGAAATAATGATATTAAATGCACAACTAATTTCTTTTTATCTTATAAAATGTTATGTGACGCAGAGTTTATATTTATTATATTTTTTTAGGCTTTAACTTTAAAGTTTAAACATTAAAAACATGTTGATATTCAAACTCCTCACAGCACTTACGTCACGCTTTGCTGCTTAACCACTGCCAACACGTAAATCATGTGACACTAGTAATACCAAGTGAAACTAATGTGTTGTGTGTGAAAACTAATTTCGTTATTTTTACAAATTGTTAATTGGGAAGTTCTATTTTTTTTATCTTTTTGTACTTAGAACATCATAATTCACTACTAAAATACTTAATTTATAAGAAATATTGAAATGTAAAAGAAATAATGAAAAAAATATTTGGCTCTCTTAGGGATGAATTTACCTGTGGTGGCAGTGGTTATTGATTTAATAAAGGGAAATAACCACTGCAGTGAGTTTGGGTGATATTATGTAGCAGAGGTATAGTACGGCACTTGTACTCCCTTGCCTTCAAGCAAGGCAACATGGTAGAGTGTCCGCTTATGACTCGAGAGATCGTGGGTTCGAATCTCAGTTTGGACCATGAATTTTTATCCGGTTACAATTAATGAAAAGAAAGACATATTTTCATTTGTCTCTAGTTTGTGACTTAACAGTTTACTGTTACAAACTGTCATTAATGCCATTTGGATATTGATAGTTAACAAACTGAATGTTTTCAATATAACAACATATAACATTGCTGTTAAAATAATTTGAATGGAATCAAAATCCCTTAAACATGATATAGTATGTTATTAAAAGTTTGTGAACAAGTAGGGGTGTGAGTCTTCTATCCTCAGGCCACATGCAAAGAAATCTCAAATTTATTCATTTAGTCTACAAAATATTGAGATATTTTAGTTAATCTTGTTATTTTTTTTTACAAATGGCTTACGTTTTTCTCATGACTAGTTCTTTATGTGAGTGAAGAATCTAAGTCAATAAGTGTTTTCAAAAATGGTAATTAATTATTCTTACAAATTTATGATTCATATATTTTATGCATTTGAATTTGTGTTTTTTGTAGGTCATTTGATATTCTGGTGAATTATCTCAACATGGAAAACAAGGGATATAATAAGACAACATTATCACCTGGTGATATGGCATCAAATAAAATGAATTCAAGCGATACATCACCCAAGAAGGCCGCAGCTGAGAAAAAACCATCATTAAAAATGCCTTCAGACTATCAAGACTCCCCATTATCAAAGTCAATGGATTTTGTAAATGAGACTAAATATGTAATGTTAAACTTTATGAGCTTAGTTCCTCCAGAGATGTACACAGGGCATGTATCATCACCATCTCTTGGTTCAGCTAGCTCTGGTCATGATAGCCCTATAAGTCCACATTTCAGACAAATTTCTAAGAGTAAATCATTTGATATTGGTCTACATAGTCATAAACCACACAGTAGGAGAGTTGGTAGATTAAAATCAGGAAATATTGATTATGACTCTCAACATTCCGAAGATAACATTACCAATAGATATCAATGGTATAGACTTGAAAGTCCAGATGAAGGAAGGTTTAACTCTGACCCTGGTTCACCTCTAGACTTACCATTTGAACATTCCAGTCATATAAATACTGGTTATCAGTCTTCATCGTCAACTCAGCTTAGTCCTCATAAGCCAATTTATCTAGGGCGTTCACAGTCTAGTGTAGTTAGTAGCAGTGGTGATTTAAGTTATGTCAGTGACGCAGATGATGAGAGAGACGATTTCTCTAATGCTTCCAGTATATTTAGCTCTCATAGTCTACATAACCGTGATGGGTTTCTTGATCTACGTAAAAGTGTTCATGTTCTTCCACCTTTATACAGCCAGTCTGAAGAGACTGATGGTATCGATGGACCAATGGCTGATGATGGTGATCATGTAGTTGATAAATCAGAAGAGAATGAAGGTGTAGATGAGGCTGATATAGACAATAACAATGCTGAAGGTACTGATGTAGCTGGGTTCATTGAGAGTCATCAACGTCCTGTTGCTGATAGGTCAAAGTTGAAACTAAACATTCCATGTGAACCTGTAATGTTAGATGATATATTAGTATCATTACAAACAGAACTTAGTAGTGAAATTGATGAACTTGAATCTGAGTTTGAAGATGGTAAGTATAATGTATAAAACTTGAGTTATACTTATTTGCTTAGAAGGATGCCCAAAATCATTAAATTCCTAATTTTAAGAAAGGCAGGAAGACCTTCAAGCTGCTTGGGCACTTCGCTTTCAGTTGCTAGAAGGCTTTGTTCTTGGAAGGATTCTGTTAAAATTATTTTGGCTGATCTATACTATGAACCAAGTTGCTTATTACAAGTCTTATACTGTAAATATTTGTTGTAAGTTATAATTTTTGAGCTCATTAGGAATCAATATTATGAACAAGAAAACAATTATATTTAACGTAACTTTGTTTGCAGTTTATTGAGTTTATTGTGGTTTCACATGTCCATTTATTACATGCAATCATATTTTTAGACTACTCCCTACACCCCCTGCCTTTCAAATTGTGGATCTTAGCATGTTTATCTATCAAAATTGTAAAAAAAGATTTGTAGAACAATTATTCAAGATTCAAACTACTTACATAGTAAATTTTACAAGTGCTACTGAAAAACTACTAGTCAGGCTTGTGTGAAAATGGATCACTGGTGCTCCCCTCCCCAAAGAAAATCTTGCTGATTTTGAAATTTTGGTAAAATTTTATGAATTACTAACATGTTTTTTGTATTTTTTCTTTATAGCATTAAAGAGTGCACGTTTAACTCCACTAACACCACAAAGTGAGGCTGCTAGAGTACTTGCACGTATTGGTGATGAAGTAAAGGAACAATATGGATCGCAATTATCTGCTGCAGTAGGTAGACTAACATATGAACAAGTGAACAATTTAACTTATGAACAATTTAGAGAGATTGCTCTATCTATAATTGATACTGAACTACCTGGATGGAGACAGGTGAGTCATTGTTTGATATGTTATAATAATTATGATACTCAGGTGGCCTGCGTAGGCCTGACCCCCCAAAGACACTATACATGTGCATGTATGTACATAAAAAGTGCCTTTCTATAAAAATGGTAAACTTTTTACCTATGTCCAATTACTGGCCAGCGTTTTCCTGATAAATTTTTGCACTCAAAGTTAAATACACTTACATGTACCTAAGGTAGTGATTTTTCTAAAGCTGAGTAGCAGAGCGCTGCACTCTGCCCTTTTTAGCTCGACTTTACGTAGTAATGTAGAGCTCTCCTACTCGCCCCAGCGTCGGTGTCCGCGTCCACCTTTCTGATTAAAGTTTTTGTGCAGTAAAATACTTTCTTCTATATCTTTGTTATTTCTTAAGATATTCACTTCAAACTTTACATATATGTTCCTTACTATCAACCACATCTCATGTGACAAGGTATATAACTCCAAACACATTTCTTTCAGAATTATCTCCCCTTGAACTGATTAAAGTTTTTGTGCACAGATTAAAGTTTTTGTGCAGTAAAATACTTTCTCCTATATCTTTGTTATTTCTTAAGATATTAACTTCAGACTTTAAATATATGCTTCTTATTATCAACCACATCTCATGTGACAAGGTTCATAACTCTAAATATATTTTTTCAGAATTATCTCCCCTTGAACTTAGAGTTTTCTTTCAAAAATGTTTGTTTTTACTGCAACTGTTTTATTCCTTTAGGTATTGACTTCAAACTTTAAATGTACATTCCTTATTATCAACCACATCTCATGTGACAAGGTGTATAACTCCAAATATATTTTTTCAGAATTATCTCCCCTTGAACTTAGAGTTTTCTTTAAAAAGTGTTTGTTTTTACTGCAACTGTTTTATTTCTTAAGGTATTGACTTCAAACTTTAAATATATGTTTCTTATTATCAACCACATCTCATGTGACTAGGTTTATAACTCCTTATACATATTTTTTACTCCTGTGACAAACACTAACTAAGTCGAGCATGCTGTCTCCTCTGACAGCTCTTGTTCTTCTCCCTGTCCTTTTTGCTCCTCTCAATGCAGAAAATTAACATTGAAAGTTAACTCTCTGATGAAGCCTGTCCTTAGTTATACCTCTCCTTATTGTAACAAATTCAACGCAAACTTGTACTACATTTTAGAGAATACTAAATATTTGCCTAATGCCAAAAACTACTATATACTTATTATATTATATCATATATGATACTAATTTATTTCAGGTAGCATTATTGATGGTATTTGGACAGAAGGTGATATGGAATGCTTTACAAAATGGACAGAAACAATTCGGTGGTATAATAGATTTATGTTCACAACTTGTTGCTGATGTGGCTGCTGATTTCATTATAAAACAAGGAGGATGGGTAATAAGAAATAAAATTGTTTCATTTCAACTTGTGAACTCAGAAAACAACATTTTCATTGTCACTTGTTTAAGTATGTTTTCTGAGGTCACTCAGAGAAATATGAATCTATCTTACACCAAAGTTGACGAATATCCTATATATCTATGAGTTAGTTTGAAGTAATACTACTTGTAACTATATAATTTGCTGCAGTGTCCCATCTATTATGAGCCATTTTGATCATCAGATATTGTTATATTTGGCTTACAAGGTTATACTTGTCAGGAAAACTAGCAGTTGTTCAGGGCAACCTCTATTAGTTGGAAAGACCAAAAATCATTCAGCCGGACAATGTTACCAGAAATTTTGATTTTCATTTCCTATATGTAAGACTTTGATAGTTTATCAAGCATTGGGTCTAAAGAAGTAGCAGGACCTATGCTAATTTTATTGGTGAGTACTGGCAAATCCATATTTTTGGCATAGGCTGCATTAGATGTACCCATATAAACACTCAGTATTTCCATACATACAAAGATACTTGGTAGCTATGATTATACTGGGTTTAATGCTGTGTCAACTCAATTTTTTAGGTTATTTTAGGGCGTCCAGGGCACCTTCCACTAGATTCAAAATCCAGGCGCGCTACCAACTGCGCTTCCAACCCGGGTTTGGTAGCTATGAATTAAAGTTTAATGTTGACATCAACAATAAAACAGTACCCTACTTTGTATTCTGTTAATTTCATGATATTAATTCTGCATCTTTACATTGACTTTTATTTCAGAATTCTGTTATGAACTTTGACCCAAGTCAGTCATCAGATACTGTTAGTTCAACTGAGTTAGATTCCTCTAATGACATGAATGAGTTCTTCTCCAGTCATAATATAACACAAGTAGACAGTCATGATACAGCTACTGTTACTGATAGTGAAAATCAACCTGCAGGTGATACTTCCTGTGAAATAATAAATCATCAGCATGATATAGATAGTAGTGTACCAAAATACCAACATGGTCACCCTAGACAAACTACAAATGATAGCACACAAGAGCTTGGCCTAGTGGCTAGTTCTCTTGATGACAGTGAAACATTTGCTGAAGTTGATGATATTGAAAATGGTGAGGCTACTGGTTTACAAGTTCCTATTGATGGACCATTTGATAAATCTATTAATAAATCAAGGTATGCATCAAGTGTTGGTTTTGAAGTAGATGATTCAGCTGAAACTAATGAAACTGAAGATACTTTTGAAGCAAGGAATGATGACAAAGATGGGTTATTTGATGATAATTCTTCTGTTTTTTATGCAAATGGATCTCATGAGGACACTCTCACTCAGCTTGGTGAACTGAATGATCTCAAATCTCATGATCTTGATACAAAGAACAAATTGGAACAAATTAAGCATCAAACTACTCAGTTTTCATCATATTTAGACAGGCATGTGATATCAGAACATAATAATAACCATATGGAGGAGAGTGACAAACCATCTTCAATTGGATCATGTATTAATAGTGAAAATGCTACTGAACATATTGGGGTTGATGAAGACCTCATTACTAACATATCTGATGAACAAACCGTCCAAACAGACTTAGATTTATCAAATGACATTTCATCTATATCTCAATCAGACACTGTGTTAAATGATACATCACCCTCTCTAAGTAATAATGACTTAATTGATAGTGGTATAAATACATATAGTTATGACACTGATGATGTTTCTACTGTTACTGATTCTGTTGGAACCACAGCAACTATCTCAGAAAATTCTGATAATTCAAGGGAGGTAACTGATGGTGTATTGCCATGTAATCAAAGGGAGGTAACTGGTGGTGTATGTAATCAAAGGGAAACTACCCATGATAACTTAAACAATTTATCACAGAACTCTGATAACAGTTTTGATTATGTAATATATTGTATCAGAAGGAGGAGATTCCAAGTTTGCGTTCTTTCTATTGCTGCTCTTGCAGTGGCTGTGGGTGTTAAACTTGTATCAGCAAGGTAATTTGCCAGTTTCCTAAGCAAATTGCTGGCTGGTACCCTTGATTTGATAATGCATACTTTGAACTCTTGGTGTAAGAAGAGTACCAGAGTACAAAGTGCTAGCTAGTGATATAGTTAGGAAACTTGCCAGAACATTGGTCATTGTTTGGTTACCATTCTATGAACTACATGCTAGCTAAATGACCTAAACTGTTGATGTACCTTAAAACAAAATTGCAATTATATCTATTTGGCCTCCAGGGATGGTACAGACAAAACATAATTATTATGTGAAACTTTGTCCATTAATTTCTGAAATCTTCAGAAATAATTCAATTTTTATGACAAGATCTATTTGTTAAATCTGTCTGTGATGTATTGTGAATACAACTTCTAATATTATATAATACTCCTGTATTGTATACCATTACTCTCAATAGAGTACAATACAGGTTGATAGAAATGGGGGATGGGGCTTAATTCCCCATAATTTCGTAAGTACACATGTAATTTGGGCTAAACCTAATTATCGTTTTCTTCCCCACCAGAGAAATCGGCCTTCCAAAAAATTAGCTTCCCTAAACTGAAAATGTAGCCCTTTGATCTTGAAAAAAGATAGTTTTCCCTTGTTTTGTACATGTAGTATTACCTAAATGGTTGATAAAGGGTTGATTAAATGTGTTATTGTATTCAATCAAAGTTAAATGCTTAAATTTGTACATGAGAACAAGATAAACATATCACAAATATTTAGGTGGTCATTCCATTATTTAATTTTGCTCATAGATGTTCAAAACTTCCATCAATATTGAACTGTTATTCCATTGTTTAATTGGTTTGGTATCTGACCATGATATGCATATGTGCCTATTTTATATTGCAATATTATGATCTCAAATATAGGGCCTTTATGTTTTTTTACGGTTATGTTTTTTGTTTTATACAAATGTTCATTGTATAATCTACACACTGAGGTTGATTTTTTATTAGCTCTACTATTTGGAGAATAGAGGGGCTATCCTACTTGGTTGTGCATTGGCGTAGGTGTCAGCATTGATGTAACACTTAATGGTTAAGTTTTAAGGTGGCTGGTGCAACATGTTTATATCTTTCATATCTTTGGAACCACCAAAGAACTTCACTTGAAACTTCATACATGTTTACGGGAACATCATTAAAGTTCAAATACCAAGTTGCATTACTCTAGCATGAATTTTGAATGAATTATGTCCCTTTTAAGTTTTATACTTGAAAGGTTTTTGTTAAAAGTTAGTATGTACTGCAACAATGATAGTAGCCTTGTTAATTTTCACTCATCTCACTGGGATTGCACATCAGATATTGATTTTTTTACACAAATAACCAGAATAGTCAAGTGAGCTGTCTGTTAAATGGTCTTGATGATTTTTGTTTTACACTTGTAAATGTTCATTATATAATCTACACGCCAAGGTTGAATTTTTATTGTTTACAATATTGTGTGTGTTCTCTCCATCTTTATTGTTGTTCAATTTGTTGCAATCAAAATTTATCAGCGTTAAATAATCAAGTGGTGGACAGTGTGAGACTATTTTATGTTAAAATTGTGCATGTTGTCCTTGTGTATTGAAATCTTTAAAAGATTCAGCTGATTTTTACAATATAGTAAGACAAAACAGACAACACTCATAATATGCTCAATTGTTTTCCTTTTCATTCCTAATAGGCTTTAATTACGCAGACTATTGTATACATCTAAACATTTAGTACTGAAATATTGTATTTGATTGTTCATATTCATCAAATTGATTTCAAATGATTTTTAGCTTGACTATTCGGAGAAAAGTGGGGCTATCCTACTCAGCTGTGCGTTGGCGATGGCATTGTGTAACACTTCTTGGTTAAGTTTTTAGGTGCAACATTTTTGTATCTTTTATATCTTTGCAAGTACTGGAGGGATTCACTTAAAACTTTATATGTGTTTACAGGGTTACCATTGGAGTTCAAATACTAAGTTACATAACTCGAGGATGAATTAAGACTGAATTATGGCTCTTACGAGGGATGATCCAGAAATAACCGGGCTGGTAACCTAGAGACAACAATATTTAAGGCACATATATAAATTATACACCAAAAGAAAAAGCAAACACTCTTCATTGAATGGGAGAAATATAACTCCCAAATCTTAATTCAGTCCGTATCAAACTATTCTTTAATAACTATGGAAACACTGATGCCCCGCAGCTCAAATTACATGACATTAGAGGGTTAGATTATGCTTTGCCGTGAACAAACAAAATAAATCAAAATGTTCAAATTTCGCCAGGACATAATGTTACAAAGTAGCAACCTAGTGTCAAATTTTGACGTCATTTAGATAATCGACTACGAAGAAATCAAGTAACAAGCATCCATGGTTGCAACGTCAAACGTTAAAAAATGTTGTCTAATAGAGTAAATTTGCACATTTGTACGATTTTATCAGGAAGAAGGTGAATCTCCAACAGAAACGTTATTATGATTTAACAATTGTCACATATGAACAATATTAGCTGTACCATTTCGTCTAGCTAGCTCATCAATTGTGTATGTTGGCTGTGGCTTATTGAGTCTAGCAATTTGTAAAAGTTCTGGACGAAGTATGTTTTCACAGTAGGGAATGTTATGTCGTTTCAACCATTCCTGGAAAAAAAATGAGTAAACTGAATTAAAACATGAACATAATATTAATTTTCTATTTAAAAGTTCAGTAATTATAATAGCGAACACTTACCTTAATTTCTGCTTTTCTGGTGTTAGATGTTGGACATTTGTTGGTCTGCATAGAATGGTAACTGGCATTGTCCATTACAATTGCGTATGGAAAGTCCAAATTTGGAATGAGTTGATCCGTCATCCATTTAATTTTTTTCTCCGGCTCTAACACTGGGCTGTAGATTTCTTCTCTAGCTGTCACTGGACCAAAGTGTAGAGAAGGTTTTTCAAGCTCAGCTACATGAGTTTCTTCAGTTAACAGACCACCATCTGCATTACCTCTCCAAGGCTCTGAATGGTTTTGTGCAGGATAAACTTTTTCCTGTGTTACCGTCTCCTTAAACAGTTGGGCATTTTTATGTGAACTACCCTCTTCTTGTTCCAAGACCATATCTGAAGGGAACGTGTCTTTTCTACATACCTCGGGATGTATAATTTCTTTCTCCAGCTCTAACTTTGGGCTGTAATTTTCATCTCTAGCTGTCACTGAATCAGTGTGTAGAGAAGGTGTTTCAAGCTCAGCTACAGGTGTTTCTTCAGGCAACAGACCACCATCTGCATCACCTCTCCAAGGCTCTGAATGGTATTGTGCAGGATAAGCTTTTTCCTGTGACATCATCTCCTTAAACAGTTGGGCATTTTTATGTGAACTACTCTCTTCTTGTGCCAAGACCATATATGAAGGGAACGTGTCTTTTCTACATACCTCAGGATTTTTCATTTTTTCTCCGGCTCTAACACTGGGCTGTAACTTTCTTCTCTAGCTGTCACTGAATCAGTGTGTAGAGAAGGTGTTACAAGTTCAGCTACATGTGTTTCTTCAGGCAACAGACCACCATCTGCATCACCTCTCCAAGGCTCTGAATGGTTTTGTTCAAGATAAGCTTTTTCCTGTGTTACCGTCTCCTTAAACAGTTGGGCATTTTTATGTAAACTACTCTCTTGTTCCAAGACCATATCTGAAGGGAACGTGTCTTTTCTACATAGTTTAGGATTTTTCATTTTTTTCTCCGGCTCTAACACTGGGCTGTAATTTTCTTCTCTAGCTGTCACTGGATCAAAGTGTAGAGAAGGTGTTTCAAGCTCAGCTACATGTGTTTCTTCAGGCAACAGACCACCATCTGCATCACCTCTCTAAGGCTCTGAATGGTTTTGTGCAGGATAAGCTTTTTCCTGTGACATCGTCTCCTTAAACAGTTGGGCATTTTTATGTGAACTACTCTCTTCTTGTTCCAAGACCATATCTGAAGGGAGCGTGTCTTTTCTACATAGCTCAGGATTTTTCATTTTTTTCTCCGGCTCTAACACTGGGCTGTAATTTTCTTCTCTAGCTGTCACTGGATCAAAGTGTAGAAAAGGTGTTTCAAGCTCAGCTACATGAGTTTCTTCAGGCAACAGACCACAATCTGCATCACCTCTCCAAGGCTCTGTATGGTTTTGTGCAGGATTAGATTTTTCCTGTGACATCCTCTTCTTAAACAGTTGGGCATTTTTATACGAACTACTCTCTTCTTGAGCCCAACCCAGATCTGTTAAATATGCTGATATAGTTTTCATCATCTTTCATTTTTTAAGCTCCTCTGAAATAAAAAACAGACAAATTTTGGACCAAATTTAGCTGACTGCTTCAATGCATCAGTTATTTTCAATTGTCCTTTTTGTGTTTTGTACTTATGACAGACATAACACAAGTTTATTCCCCTGATTTCAGTGGGTATGGTTATCTGCTCTAACGTAAGGTCAACTGTATTGTTATGAACGGTATTGACAACTGTTTCAAAGTTTTGGTTGTAAATTATTTGACAACAGTTTCATTAATATACAGTAAAACTCGGATATAACATACTCACTGGACCATAGAAATAAGGTATGTTATAACCGAGGTATGTTATATCCATATAGAATACTAAGTATATTATATAAAATTATAAAGATGAAAAACGGGCAAGAAAAATTGGTATGTTGTAACCGAGTGTATGTTATAACCGAGTATGTTATATCCGAGTTTTACTGTAGTAAATCAGCGCACCTTCTTTAATGTTTTTATGAACTTGTTACAGTTTTTATTAATTGTGCCTTGTTTTAATTTTAATTTTGTATTTCAGCCAGCTGTGAACAGGCAGCTTTAATGATAGCAAGTAAAATATAAACCAAAAGTCTGGGCCAACTTTGACCCAAAGTAAAACTTTGAGCAGTACTTGTTAAAGTAATCTACATAATACTACATACTAAATATTTAATGTCTAGGCCTCTTTGTTTCAGAAAAAAAGGTTTTTTTACAATGTATGTAAACTAAGTAAACCAATGGCCTTGAATTAGCGCATACAAGACACAGATTATGATCATGTGCTTGTCTCCTGCGAACTAGCACGAACTTGATAGTCAATGTCAGCATGCAATTGTTTCGCGCCTAAAGCAAACCTAAGATTTGATGTACAGCGTTTTTTGTAGAAAGTACATGATATAAACATCTAACAGTTTTACAATTTCATGAGTCACTACTGCTGACATGAAGGGGATCGTGAAAATATGCTCAAGTAGTGCATGCAGGATTCCTTCACCTGAACACTATACGAGATTTTTTTGCGCCATTTCCAAACGGAAATTACCAAACATAAACCACATCTCATGTGGCAAGGTTCATAACTCCTTTTACATTTTTTTCAGAGTTATCCCCCCTTGAACTTATAGTTTTCTTTAAAAAATATTTGTTTTTACTGCAACTGTTTTATTTCTTTAGGTATTGACTTCAAACTTTAAATATATGTTCCTTATTATCAACCACATCTCATGTGACAAGAATCATAACTCCAAATACATTTTTTTTTCAAAATTGTCCTGCATAAACTTAAAATTTTCTTTATTTTTTTTTATTTATTTATTTACTTTAAATTTGTTAAGGTTATATTTTCAAATTTTAAAATATGTATGTTCTTTATCATCAACCACATCTCCTGTGACAAATACTTACTAAGTCGAGCATGCTGTCTCCTCTGACAGCTCTTGTTATGTTTATGGGACTGTAGCATTAGCTGTGCTTTGTAAATGTATTTGTTGGATTTATTAAGTTTGGTGCATCATATGCAGTGCTCAATTTGTTTAATAATTGTATATTTTTTGTTTCTATATTACTCATATATTTATTCCTGTACATGATTTAGGATTCACTATGTTATTATTTTTTTACTGTGATATACATAAATGTGTTATTAAAATTACATTCACAATGTACAAGTATATGATACTTGATTGAATTAGAAGTAATTATGGAACCATGTTTTACCATTGTTGAGGACTTTATTCCTTGACAGTATATGTATATGTACACTCAAAATGAGCATTCCCAGCAAACAAATGATGTCGTACAGTTGTCATATTAACATTGGACCCCAACGTCAGGTTGACGTCGCCTTATAGTTGGATTTGAAAGTTTTTAGACGGTGGATTTCCGACATCATATTAATTGTTTGATTATTGTTTATATTATTGTAATCAGAATAGTTGACTCACTTTAAGTATACAATACAATGTATTTATGTTTCAAATGTATTGTAGCAAGTGCTGTTAGTTCTTTCAATGTTTATAACCTGCTTGTAGGTTCTTCCTTTGTTGTATGTATGCATGCTGTTATTATTGTTACTTAGCAAAGAATTTATTTATTATATACTGTAAACATATTTCAAATACTATTTTGAATTGGTTTTGAATTAGTTTATGCAGCTTATTTTAGCTCAAATTTTGTTTTAAAACCTCACTCTCAAGTTTGCTTCTTGTTATTAAGAAATTGAATAAAAACAATAAGGTGTTTGATGAGATTGAAAACAATTTGAATAGAAATAAATACATACACTTCGATAATAATACTGTAATCATATACAACTTCTTGTTTATTCATGTTCATGTTATTCATGTACCATTACATTTGTATTCATGTTCGTGTTAATACATGTATATGTTTGTTCATGTTATTCATTTACATGTTTATTCATGTTCATGTTATTCATGTACATGTTTATTCATGTTCATTTTATTCATGTACCTGTACATTTTTATTCATGTTCATGTTAATAATTGTGTATGTTTGTTCATGTTATTCATGTACATGTTTATACGTGTTCAAGATTGTGTATTTATGTACATGTTTATTCATGTAAGATAGATGGTTTATTACATATAATTCCTTAGGCTGATAAGCCCAAAGGAAAACAAGACATATACATATTTACATGTTTCAAAACATATATTAAAGATGTGCAATATGAAACATGTACATGTTTATTAAGTCTTGTTTATTCATGTTCTTGTTATTCATGTTTATGTTTTTCATGTACATGTTATACATGTTAATGTATATTCATGTACATGTTCTATATTCATGTACATGTTTATTCATGCTCATGTTTATTCATGTATATATTCGTTCATGTTCATATTTATTCATATTCATGTTAAATTATGTACACGTACATGTTTATTCATATTATCATATAAATGTTTATGTTATTCCAAACATATCCATCTATTCAATTATGATCTGATCTTATAGGTTGTACATGCATATGAAATGGACAATTTTGATACAACATTGACCATAAACTTTACCAAATAAATAATTGTATTAACTAGTACCAAATATTGAACATTTCTCCATAACATATTCATGTTTACATGTGGCCATGTACTTACACATTACCAATAAACTATAATCTGGAATTCAAGTATTAGGGTTTTTCCAGTAGTACAAAGAAACTTTCACAATTACAATGAAAATGTGTATGCAAAGAACGGTAGGATATAATCTGTGTTTCCTGCTTTTTAAAAAGAAATGTGAACATTTTTACATTTTGTTTGTACTGCTTGGCATCCATGGGTGAAAAACCTATAAATTGGAGATCCAAATTTGGTCTATTACTGGTGTATTTATAAAAGGTTTTATTATCTCACAGATGATCTAAACAAGATTTATTCTCAATAAAGGTGTTTACTCGGAGAGTTTTGTCTTATTTAATTTTTATATTTCGACGGTTGTCGGCAATAGTTTAGTCAGAGCATTGTGTTAAAGAGCAAGTTACTACAGTCTTGCAGGCAACCCTCGATTTGATCAAATGCTAAAATAGGACCTTGTGTGTATTACATAAACTATGTACTGAGCCATTCAGACAAACTGACAATGAAAGTTATAAATGATGGTAGTAACAGTGAGCAAGAACTATATAAATAAATTATGTACAAGTTAAGAGATGCATGCATGCACCAATGTATTATGGTCTAAGTGTTGACTCTTTATCAGAAACTAATATTTAATTGTTACTGTTGATCTATCCTTCACTTAATTTTGGTGAATTAGTAAACACAGTCAGAGGAGCAGTGGTCCATTGGTATGATACACGCACATCAAAATTGTTAAGCCGGCAGTAAATTATTTCAACTTCACTTTATAATTACAATAGAGAATCTAGAGACCATCCCAATATTAATAATAAATACCACAGGAGGGGATGCCCCTTTGGAAACCAACTTACTTTTACCCCCCCCCCCCCCCACACACACACAATAAGTACACCTCTGAGCCCAACCCTGTATTACTCTATTATATAATTATGGAAAGCCATTCTGCCATGCCAATTGCAATTTGCTAAATGACATTTGCTAATGATAAATGCAAAATGACATTTGCGAAATGACATTTGCTAATGATTATTGTGAAATGCAATTTGTGAAATGACATTTGCTAATGATTATTGTGAAATGCAATTTGCAAAATGTCATTACCATACTGTATGCGCTTCTTACAATGGATGACCAGCAAATTGAAGCATGTATCTTTTATTTTTTGATAAACTGATACATACAAATTAAACCCGTGCCTATCACTTCACTTACATTTATATGTACTACTAACAGTTGGGTCATATATTCTAATTCTAGCAGAACATTTGCTAATGACAAATGCAAAATGCAAATTGCGAAATTACATTTGCTAATAATAAAATTTTAATGCGAAATGCAATTTGCGGAATTACATTTGCTGATGATTAATGTGAAATGCAATTTGCGAAGTGTCATTACCATACTATATGCGCTTCTTACAATGGAAGACCAGCAAATTGGAGCATGTATCTTTCCTTCCTGGAAGACAGCAGTCCGATTTATTGCGGAAATTGTTCTAAAATAACCTTGTGCCAATAAGCATTTCGCAATAATCATTAGCAAATGTCATTTCGCATTTGTCATTCGGCATTTAACTCTGTAAATCAAACATAATTCTGTTGATGAAGAAGTTCTAGGTACTGCATTTCAAAGCCACATGGTTAAATTTATGATAAAACGGATGTTCAGTTTTGAATTCTAGAAAAGGTATTATAACTAATGACAGGGGCGGATCAAGGATTTTTGTCTGGTTGGGTCAAAACTTTTTTTAGGGGGTTCAAACCTTCGAACCACTGCGTTATTATACGCTGTTGCCAGAATAACCAAACATATTGATTGGATAATAAGGAAATATCAGATCCTTGTAAAGCATAATGAGTGAGCGTAGCGAGTCTGGAAAAGTTGCTGAATTCTACATAAAAATGGTTTACATATAAAAATACACTCATGCAAAGGAACATTTTAAATTTCAAGGATGGTCCTGAGCCCCCCTCTGCTGGATCCGCCTATAATGAGCAAGTGATATGTCATTGGTTTAGGAAAAGATATCGCATACTAAAACTATACATATAACCATACAAAACTACATAGTAGGAACGACAGGAACTTCAGTAAGATCAAATAAATTGAAAATGATGTAATGTTTTATTTCTAAATTACAGCAGGAAAATGTACGAGTTCAAATCCCACTTTGGGCGGTTATACCCTTCCACGGTAATTTGACAATAAGTCACCCCTTTATACGGTATCCGGCCTTGTGGAAGGGAAGTGAGTATTGTTAGTAGACAAGGGTCCAGGAAAGCTAGGTAAGGTGCGCTGGTTACCGTAAAACGAGCAAGACTGTGTTGACACGGCGTTAAACCCAGTATGAATAATACAGCAGTCAGAGGCGGATATAGGACGACATTATACGCTTTTTGAAGAAAATGCGACATAAAAATATTAAAACTACACAAGAAATACATTTATTGACAGGTACATTTTGGAAATCCCAGAGGGGGGGGGGTTCCGGAGCCCCTGACCCCCGGTTAGATCCGCATATGCATCAGGAACAACAGTTAGATCAATATTAACGCTGTATTTTTCATCATACCTCTGACTGGAGCAGCAGAGTAAGATTGATCTTCTTGTTGTTATGTACAGCTGTTCCTGTGAATTTATTTTGTAATGCCATTTTATTGTCTGGGTTTCATGCTTACGCACGCTCACCGACTTTACAGCTATTACCCCCGGTCATCGGGCTACTGGTATCTATCAATCTTCGCGGGAGTCTTTTAACTTATTAGTGCATCCGACAAATTGGTGCTACGGTATTATAACACCATCACAGGTACCTATTTACGTCGCAGTGGAGTGAAGCAGTCGAGGGCAAATTTCTTACTTAAGGAAATAAGCATTGCCCCTCGTAGGATTCGAACCAAGGACCTCTCGATCTCTAAGCGCGTCCTATCACTGGACTACTGCTCCTAGCTAAGTTTTAATTTATTTCATTCAAAAATGAAGGGTTATTTAGACCACTGATGCATTAGCTACATCCTTTACTTAGCTAAAAAGCTTTCATTAATTCCTTACTGACCAATCCCTGGTCGCATTCCCTCACGTCTCTTTTGCTCAAACAACGGTCATTGAGAGCCGAAAAATGGAGCAAAATTGAAGCATTATAACATATGTTCGGCCTTTGACAAGAACTCAATTTTGTGGAATATTTATTGTATGAAATGCAAATTTAAGGTTGGAAAAGAACAATAATTGCATTTTCGTGAGCGTTTGGACTTATTCACTTCACTTCAAATTAAGTGAATAAACCGAAGATACGCCACAGGCCAAATAAAGGAAACACGCCGACCCTTTCCGAGTGCACTACAAATGGTCAAATAGACAGACTTATAAGCTCGTTTAGGATAACTTGAGACAAACGACTCAGTTTGTTTACATATTTGGGACTCAGGTATTACCAGGGAATTGGATGTTATCTATGTCTCTGCTCCGGGTACGAGAATGGTCTGTATAAATGTGGGTATTAGTAATTATGATTTATCTGGAACAAGTTTGTCATACTAATTGTACTAATTTCTTATGGTCCGTTTTGTCCCGACTATGGTTCATTTTGTCCAACAAATATGGTCCGTTTTGTCCCAACATTTGTCCGTTTTTTCATGGTCCGTTTTGTCCCGACACCTTCCATATAATTGAATTTCGCGCCATTTATAAATGAAGTCACATGACCAAAACATGGACGCTCGACCAGAATGTTTTGTGTGTGGAAAGATAAAGAAAACACTTTTCAACGCACACGAAGGACAAGTGTCTTTCAAACATGATATTCCTGGTTTGTTGGCCGATATTTTAGGAGTAGATATCGGAACCAGTTATTGTAAAATCTGCTATAAATGTTTACAAAATCTAGAGAATGTTGCAGAAATGAAACGGCAATTATTGAAATCTCCAACAGCGTCGGTAAGTAGAAATGCATTGTCGGGCTCTATTGGTCTTATTTAATTTGTGTTAAAAGTGAGTTGAATGACGAGCGGTTGGAGTTCAACGTACAATACAAGTTTCTTGACGTGTAGAAAAATTCTACGTTTTTTTCGTACCTTAAACTATTCGTAACACAATTACTCGCACCTGACCTATTAGAATTTCTAATATTTTTTTATTGATTTCTCGAGATATTTTGGTCTTTTAGTATTGAGTATTCTGTCATTTAAAAGGAATGAATATAACACTGCTACAATAATGAGGACAGGAGTAGATAGAAAACATAAAATGCAAGAAATTTCAAGGAAGAATTGTCCCAGAGACATAGATAACAATACAAAATAGTGTATCTAATTCCCACAGGTGCCAGACTCAATTTTTCCCTATTATAGTATATATACTATAATAGGGAAAAATTGAGTCTGGCACCTGTGCTAATTCCCTGATTGTCCCAAAGAGATTTTGCATTCTTAAATGGCTAAAATAGTTCTTGTTCTTTTGTCTATATGAATCTACAACCTAGGATTTTACATTCAATATTGTACTTAAATATACATTGAGAAGGGAAATTGTATCTAGCACTATTGGGGCGTGTTTGATTCAGTCTACTCCGAGTACTCCGGTCTACTCTGTGTGCACCGATGAATCAAATGTCCCAATTTTGTAGCAAAACACAAGAATGATGCAAAATGTTACAAGACGCTTTTTGTTAGATGAGAGCGGTTTATCAAAATGATACAAAATATATAAAAATATAGTAAAAACATTTGCAATCCTCGCATTAAAACATGGATCACTTTAAAATCACGTCTTACTCCGCTTACTCCTCCTTAAAGGCAGGTGTATTCAGAGTACTCTGAGCGCGTGATCCGAACCGATTGATTCAATTTTTTTAGTGATCAGAGTACTCCGAGTACTCGGATCTCGCGAATCAAACATGCCCTTGGTCTAGCTTGCAAGATTTTATTATCGTCAATTAACATCGATTCTGCTTTGACATCAAATTCATGCCCTATGAAATTGAAGGAATTGGGCCTTGTGCAACCATAGCATGTGTCTGAGTACAGATCAGCTTTTTCTAGAAGGGCTAGTTCAAAAAAAATGGCTAGTTTCAGTTTTTTATGAATAAAACATATGCAACAGAGTTAAGGATCTTCTTTTTGTTCTTCAGAGGTGTCTCCTAGTGTTTTCTAATGTTTTGTAAAGTTTCATCAAAATTGAACTATCAGTTTAAAAAATATTCCAAAATAATGGGCCAAAAATGTCAGGAGTGTGACAAAAAAGTGTGACAATTTTAAAGATCCTGTTTGTTCAGACAATGTTATCTATAAATGCTGAATGACAGGCACAATGTTATGTTATTTCAGTGAAAGCTGTATCTCTTGGGCTTCACCTAATGCTAAAATTTAGCACCTAGTGCTTAAACTCATCACATTTTATGTAAAAAGTTAATACATGGTCGTCAAAAAAAAGCTGACTGAAAATGTATATTTTTTTCTATAAAAGTTTATGGTACCTTAAACAGTTAGCTATTAAAGAAAATAATACTACTATTATTATGTGTTATGTTTCTAGTCTCAGTAATAACATAAAGATCATCTTTATTGTGAATATATTTTTTTCCACACCCTTTGAAAGAAAGTCACTTAATTTGGTCAGGAGTGTGACATCTGGTGTTAATAGTAAAATGCTGTCAATTTCATCATACATGTATAATCCACTATGTCTTTTCCTGGAAGCATATGTCATGTTTTGATCAAGAGTGATGATCATCAGTGGCACAACTGAACTGTTTATGAGCAAATGGCATATATGTGAATGTCAGGAGTGTGACACAATTTTCAGTTTTACTGTAACATCATTGAATTAATATTTTTTCTACACCATTACTTATTGTTTGAGCTTACATAATGATTGGAATAGAAAAAACAGATTTAATAAGGCATACATATGAGGATAGGAGCAAAAATAATGACTCCAAAGCATGACATGGAGGTCAAAATTCAATCTAGTCAGTTTCCTTTAAATTTGTATCAGAAACTTTCTTTTATGATTGCATTTTTAGTTTGTGTATTTGTTCCTTCTGTAATTGATCCTACTTTCATGTTATTGATGTTTGAATTAACCTTTTTGGCTGAAAAAATAGAGAAATACACATTTAAAACCAAAAAAGATAATTTCCTAAATGTGAACACTATTGTTTTCTTTTATGGTTTGTGTACGTTGTGTCTGTTAAATAAAAGAATGATGAATGGGTCATAATATTATTTTGATCATTTAAAAAATAGCCTTTCTATACAAAAATAGGTTGCTTTTTGAATTTCTGAACCCTTAAGAAAAAGTTTCTAAAAGATGCAGAATATTAACAGAAAGTAAAATGAATTCATGTAATTAGGCAGTCTATTAATGTCTAATTAATGTCTATTAAGTGCAAGCAAGAAGTTTCAGTTGTCTCTCATCTCAATAAAATAAACAGCAGATAATCCCTTTTTATACTCTTAAAAATATCAAGTAAAAAAGTTGCAATCTTGACATATGCATCATAAACATGTTGTTTTGTGTGCATATGATTGTTTTTAAGGTAGTACTCTTCTTTAAAATGGAAAAAATCAATTAGAACTATTATAAGAGCATGAAGAAAAAACTAGACTTTGCAATGACTAAAAAATGTCAGAAGTGAAACAATCTACATTTAAGGAACATTCTTTATTATAAATATACATATTACAACCTTTTGTTTTATTTTTCTGGAAAGCATGTCCAATAGTGATCTTAAGTGAGAGGAATCTCTATCTCATGTATCATGTCTTCATTACATATATGATAAAAAGTGATGTCAGGAGTTAAACACAAATTTTGACATTTCGACATGTGTCTTATTCACTCTGTTTACAAAGCATGTTTCATTATTCATTCTTTTTCTCAGTATATCTTATTGTTACAGGTAATGCTTTTCTGATTTCCAGTGATATTTAAATAATTTCTGCAATGTTTGTTCTGAAATTTTCTTGAAAACTTACTGTCTTTAGGTTTATATGGTATATATATCAGAAACATACATAAAATCTACATTATGCATAGTGTTTTCAAATGTTTTGTGAAGTTTTATCATAATTGAACCATCAGTTTAAAAAAATATACTAAAATGATGGCCCTTAAATGTCAGGAGTGTGACATTAAAATGTGACAATTTTAAAGACCCTGGCAGTCTCGAAATGATATTCATCAGAAGTTATCCACCCCTATCCTACTTTCTGGTTGTGGACTGAAAATGAAATTTGTAATAGAGCGGTTGGAACTCACATTAGAATTGCTTAAATTACTTATTCATTGTGAAGTCAGGAGTGTGACACATATTACTTATTCAGAGTAGCTTCGTAGTTTTTACCAGTTGGAACTTTTATAGGAACAACATTAAGAATTGGGATTTAGAATTCAAGAAAAGGCTTAGAACAAAGCTAAAAAAGCTATAAAAAATATAACACAATAATCTTATGTCAAGATACAGCAGATATAAATAAAATCCATTTTCCTTACTGTGCCAAGTAAATATAGCCAATAATGTTGTTATGAAGATAAAAAGTTGTTAAAAATGTGTTACATGTTGTTGACAGTGGTCAGATTGTTAACTTGATTTTGATTGTTAATTAATATTCATTTTAGATTTTGATTTAAGACAAGATATTATTTGTGTCAGGAGTGTGACATTTTCATGAAATTTGGGGGCACTTTTGGATTTTGTTCCGTCATGGTTTCATGTTAGGATTTACAAAAAAAGTATGCTTTGTTGTTAATCAACATCCTTTAAACTACCATAATATGTATTTCTTATCATTTTTTATGTACTTTTGAATCCATAAAATTAATTTAAACCACTCTAGAAGTGAAATCCTGTAGTAAAAAACAGTAAATATTTGAAATTTTCCAATTTAGTAATAGATTTAAAGCTTTAAGCACTTATTTTGAATACTTAAACATATATTCTAACAAAAAATAACTATTAAATCACTAAAATAACATAAAAGTGTTTGTAAGTGGGTAAATAGATCTGCCTGTCAGTTTCACTTTTTTTGCTTGTTATTGAACAATAAAGCTGTGAAAAAAATGGTAATATGTTATGAATGATTGGCACATCAATGATTTTGAAAACTTGAATGACTGTACAACATAAAATAATGACCCATGTACACATTTATGAACTTTATTTTTTGAACATTTTTTTCATTTTACTTGCCATTTTTTTTTAACTAGCCCAGAAGTTAAATTTCATTGCTTCTGAAGTCAAGATACAAAAAAGAATCCCAAAGAATGGTCAATATTCAAATGCATTTTATATATAATTACACTGATTTCCTTCTTCATAGTTTATATTTATTTCAGAAATTGTGTGTTTATTTTCCTGCACGAAAACCAAAGAAGTCTTCAAATTGCCTCATCAAGCCGGATCCATTACCAACATTCTTCCCATCACAGAAAAGAGGATTTGTAGAAACCATCATTCAATCAGTAAAAAAGCTCAAAACATCAAGTAATAGATTTAAATTTTAAAAATTTGAACTCCTGTAAAAGGATACAAAAAGTCTCATGTCCATGCACTGTGTTGACAGTAACCATTTTACCAGGATTCCGAAAGGAATACCTAGTCAGTTACTCGGGGATTCCTCCTTAATGTTAGGATTCCTCCAATAAAAAACAAAAAGTTTTGGATACAGATTTGCAGTCACCAACTGTAATAAACAAAGCATGGCAATTTTCAGAGATCTGGACGGAATCATTAGCTGAGAATCACTGATATTCCTCCCAAGTTTTGGGATTCTCGGAATCTCTGGACACTGTTAATGTTGAACCCTGATGTCACTAGCCATGTCAGTACAAGTATATTCCAAAATCATGGAATCTGTACTGCAACCTGTAGAAGGTTTACGAACTTTTGTAATACTCTGTGTTAAATTGCTTGGATTGTTTCAATTTGATTCTGATTAATGTTTCATTGGTGTTTCCCTACTTCAACAGTTACTGATTTAAGTAGCATACGCAGTAAGTTATGAAATTTTAGTTTACTTCAGAGGAAAGGCGACTGCCTAGCTAGCATGTAAGTTTACTGATCGAGGAGTTGTGGGTTCAATTTCTGGGTAGGGCTTTATTTTGTCAAGTTTGGTCATGAAATGATTTCTATGGCTATTCTCCCTCCTACCACTGATTCTTAATCATGTAGGGCAGTTGTTAGTCACTGACAGAAGTATGCTCCTAGTAACAGGTTAAGTGCTAAATCTGGTGAGTAGGTTGACTGACTGTTGTTATATGACTTATACAATGTGTTGCTACAGCATTAAAGCAAACAAAAAGAAAACAAAACAGGGATTTGAAAGTGTATATTTTAGGAGTCGCATATTTTTCTGTCTATTCCACTAGCAATGACAAGATTGTGTCCAATCTATATTTTTATTAAATTTTAATGCCAATGTTATTAAAACATGATACAGTATTCACTTGTGTTCAACTTTAAGAGTATTGGACTTTATGTCAAAAAGTGGTATTAAGAAAAGAAACCAGTATCTTTAATAAGTGCATGTATTTAATAATATAACATCATAATCATGTTACTAGATTTTGTTTATTATTAATTTAGGTGAAAATGTACCAAGTGAATGTAAGGAGAAATCACCTAAGAGAATAAAAATGGATCATACCTACAGTACAAATGGTACAAAATGTCAGTATTGTCTTTCATACACAAATTGTTGTTGATATTAATGTTTCAGTATCCATATTTATTCTCACATGAGCACATTAGAGTATTAGTGAGGACTTAAATTGTGGAGGAGGGTGAGTTATTGTGCTGGTTTAAACTGTATGTGAGCCCTTCCGTAGCGAATGAGTCTACTTTGTAATTTAAGATACCATGTACTTGGGACTGTCAACTTATAATACATTCTGGTACCCTGAGGTTATCAAGTGTACCGAGAACCCTACTAGACTCTGGGTACAAGAATGTTAAATTATTATTGGTACACACAAAAGTCCTAGCTTATTCAATATCTTATTCTGTAATCTATTCAATGTGCAGATGCAGGTTCATTTAAGTTTCTACATAACAGCACATTTGAAACCTACAGTATAGTTAAAACTGATTTCCATGTGTGTAATTTAAAAATGTGAATGTTAATATAATTTACATTGTATATGTATATATGTATACTATATGTATTATGTGTTTGCAAAGAATTGACCAATAATTTAAGTATATTTCTTCAATTATGTTGTACAGAGATACTGTAGGGGATATGATAAATGTGCTTTAGACTGATGAATGTCGATTATGAATAAGGGACCTAGAGTCAATTATTTACCCTCGTATACTCTTCAAATCAGTTGGATTACTAAGATTTTACCCTAATTTTTCTATGTCAATTTACTACAATTAGTCTTAAATTAACTTTTTGGAAAATCATTTAATTTGTTTGAAAATCAAGCTTAGTATTGTTAGGGTGAAGAACTATTTAAATTGCATCACTCCTGTTAATGTATATTAATTAACAAGAAAGATATTAGATGAAATATTTTATTATCCTTACATAGGACTTCAATGATAAAATCTGAGGATTCCAACTGATAGGAACTACTTACCAATTGAATTGCTTCAGATTTTATCACCTTGAAGGAAAGATAACTGACAAAAGTCCCTCATTAAACAGTGGCTGACTTCAAATTTTGTGAAAATACAGTAGAAGCTGAAAATGCAGCACTGCACCAGGACTGACAAGACTGTTCAGTTTTGTTAACTCTCAAGTTTGTTTTTCAAAGTGACATTTAATTTAGCAATAATTTTCTGACAAAAAAATGTACAGTTTTCTCAACTTTCTGCTTTTCGCAATATGAGAAATTCTCAGCTTCTACCCCAGCAGAATCAATCTGATTAAAACCTGATCTAAAATTTTCTGCATGCCTACTCGCTAATTTAGATCTGGCCTTTTTCAAACAAGGGTAACATTCAGATGACCTTTTCTCATCATAATATGAATGATGAAATTGTTATGATGTGTAACTTGTTTACATCGTCTATGTCACGGAATTTGAAATGACCCGTCCAATCGCAGACTGTGAATAATACCGCTGTTAAATTAGCTTGCAAACCTTGGTCTAAACATAGAAATTACGAAATCAAAATGTTATTAATAGTGTTTTATCCAAATGAAAGCTAGGCATTGATTAGTTGGCATAAAGGTCATTCTCGACGTGACCATCCATTGAGATAGTAGGGTCTAGAGATCCTGTATGATATCTGTTTATGGAGATTGTAGCAGAATTTACTTGGTAAAGTAGAAAGTTGCAAAAGATTTTCTGAAATTTTTCTACATTTACCTCTTTATAATGTCACTGTGTTATTTTGTTTTTTCTTTTTCAGCTCTAAGCTCTTCAAAAAATAAAGCGAACAAACCAAACAACTCTGAGAGTATGAATGAATCAATTCAAACTAAAACTAAATCTGTTTCATTAAATGGAGCAAAACAAACAAAAAGTGAAATTAAGAAGGAATCCATTCAAACTAAAAGTAATTATACTCTGTTCAATGAAGCAAAACAAACGAAGAATGAACATAAACAGTCATTTATACTACTGCAAGAAGTATCTCTTAACGCATTAGCCCAGAAAGGAAATAGTGTATTATTTGAGAAAGGATATATTGGAGTTAATGTGAATGAAGAGGATGAGTTCTTTATGTCAGTTTTACATGAGATGGAGACAAAATCACCATTCTTATTTGATCTATTAGATAACATCTGTGGTAATAATGGAAATAAGACTTACACTATGTGTACTATATATAGTATGATAATGCATAGTAGAAATCATCAAGCATCTGCTGTACCCAAATTTTATGCTGCTTGTGCTATTAGGGCCAATGTTGAAAACAAGGTAAATTTGAAGTCATTTTAACATTTTAAGAGATTTAGCCTTTCCAGGTATGGTGAGTAGGTTGACTGACCTGTACAATGTGTAGCTACTGCACTAAACCTAAGATAAAAAAAGTTAAAAGTTAAAGTGCGGTTTAAAGTCTACATGTACTTCCATATACATGTTCAGCTGACTTCACAATCTTGTACGATAACTCCAGGTCACTGAAATCACCCTCAGACAGGTGATCCCCGGCAGTACCTTTTTACACCTGGGTGGAGTGGAACAACTGTAGGTTAATTTCTTGCTCAAGAAAATAAGCAGCGCTCCTAGTGGGGATCAAACCCGGGACCTCTCGATACCTAAGGGCGCATCCCTACCACTGGATCTCTGCTCCTATATTAGGTCTGATTACTGGTACACTTGATATGATATATACATATTTTACATGTCCTTAATGTATGTATTTATGATTACATGGCAATGATCATATTTAGTTCAATGCTGATTCATTAGTACTAAGAATTTTATTTATAAATGTTCATATAATTGTGCACATAGAGTAATAGGATGGGAAATTAAATAGCTCAGAGCTGATTGATTGCCTAAAAATGTATCTAGTTACAATATAGATTTCACCAAACTGTCAGACCTGAGATTTCTTTGAGGTAGAATGTGTCTGTTTATAATATATAGCCGTGTAGTGGTTGCCATGTCTGACTTAGAATCCGGAGATCGCGGGTTCGAGTCTGGTTGCGGTAGGTCATACCCTATACATGAGTTGCCGGCCTCGTGGTAGGGTAAGTTAGTACTGGTGATAGAAGAGTGTCCAGGAAAACTTTAGTAGGAAGAACTGGCCATTGTATATATAACCTTAATATGTGTTGAACTTGAAAACGGCCTGAAACACCCATTAAAAATATATATAATATTTATGTTCCATATTTCAGTTTTTCCAGTTACTCAACAAGATAAATATAACAGTGTCACCTCTGGGTAAAAAAGCTTTGAAAAAGGAAATGTTAGAAGTAATTGGTCCAAAAATAGATAAGAGTATTTCATCAGTTTTGAATAAAGCCAATACAGACACTGTGTCACAAACAGGGGAGAATCTTACAGCTTCAACTATCTCTTCTGACAGTGGGACACAAACTGATGAGAGTATTTCAGCTACCATTAACAATACACATACTGCAAACATTCCGAAAAGTGCCGGTCCAATGGACCTGACCAGTAAAATTCCTGTTGGTCCAGTAAAAAATCTGTCATAGCTGATCTGAATATCTGGTTAAAATTTCATTTTTAAAAATTAAAACGAGGACAACTATTGGCTATTTTATTATATTTTTCGGTAAGAATTGAACTAATCGTTAAGTTTGTCTTCTGTTAAAAGATAAAATAAATGAATGACTGACTAGAAAACAGTAATATGTTATGATGTATTGACTTCGCCTTAGAATTCCAATTAGTAGTAAAACATTGTTGCTAATAAAGATGTGAAGATCTGCCATGTTGATGATTTCTTCCGATCCTGTGAAACCTGATTCGGTCTAGTGATTCTTCCAAAATCACTGGACGGAATGCCCAGTAATGTCAAAACACTTTTCGGAATGTTTGATACTGTGTCACAAGGCACATGATAATATATGTTCAGCGAGATTTCATGAGACTTCTATGTATTAGTTTTGAAGAGGTACATATATTTCATATCTATGTTTATGTATTGTTTGATAGGGCTATCATGATACATCAGATGTGTATCACGATACATGTATATTGCAATATGCTAGCATCATATCACAATACATACCACAATTATATATTGTGGGGTTTTAGATTTGTTAATCTTACATGCAGCTACTGAAAGAATCTAGCTTCTTTAAGTCTATACCATCATTTAGGACTGTTAAATATGTTTTGGATGTAAAAAGGAGCATAGGTGGTATAAAAAATCACCCCCTTAGCTGCAGAATCCTAGCAATCAAGTTCCTGGACCCATGCTTGTTTCATAACTTCCTATTCCGAGTTATTCGATCCTAGAGCAAGTACAAGTTTCGTAAAACAAATCTAACATGCGCCAATCCGTTAAATTCGTGTAACTTAAGCTTAGATTAAATGAACGATGGAAAAACTGACGTTTCAGTACTTTCATTTTGCCAAGGTAAGAATTTTCCAATAAAGTAAAAAAAATATCGCCAAATACCGGTACGTTAAGTTCATACCGCGGTACGTATTGCCGCAGCTACATATTGCAATATGCCAGTATACCGGTATATCGTGACAGCCCTATTGTTTGATGAGAAATTTTGTAAGATAGTTAGGTATTTTGCTATGTAGTACAAAGCTAGGTTTCATAATGTTTCACATAACCAACAGATAATATGATAGAGGAATTTTTATAAAAGTTGGTTACAGGTATATTCTCCTTAGGTTTAAGAAAGATAATAAGTTCTAAATATTGTAGAAACACAGAATTTGAAGTCATCAGCCCTTCAAGTTTTGACTTTAGTAAAAGATACATCAAATTTCATATCTTGCCTATCCTATTTTTTTTTTATGTCCAAACTTAAGTTTGAGTCCTAAGTTAAATAATAAGAAAGATAATCAGAGGTGGACTGAGCTTGCAAGCCCATAACACATGCTAGTTTTATTATATCTTTATCATGAAATCTGTCTTTCAATTTATGGGATATTCACTGGTCAGTTGAGCATGGGCTCCAGCCAACAGCCGCAGGACCAGTCAAAATCCATGTAATCCAGCTTTACTTTATGACATCTCCCACAGAGTCTTCTAAGTGTTTTTTTTTGCGAAAAAAGGTCTTTGAGAGGTATATTTTATCAACTATAATTATATGCGTATTGATCATTGTTTTACAATCTGATTAAAACCCGATCTAAAATTTTCCGCTCACCTACTCGCTAAGTTAAATCTGGTGGTTTTCATACGAGGGTCACGTTCAGGTGACCCTTTCTCATGATAATATTATGACGAAATCATTATGTTTAGTAACTTGTTTACATTGTCTATATCATGCAATTTGAAATAAGCCGTCCAATTGCAGACTCTGAATAATACCGCTGTCAAAATAGCTAGCACACCTTGGTGTAAAAATAGAAATTACGAAATCAAAATGCCATTAATAGTGTTTCGTCACGATGAAAGCTATCCATTGTTTGGTCGAAATAAAGGTCATCTCGACGTGACCCCCAGTACATAGTACTTATGGCTAAACATATTCAAATACAAAGCATTGAGCAATTAATACCAATGCAGAGTTGACTATCAAATCATTGTCAAACAAACATGCATGCTAAAACTTAATTATGAAATGATCAAACATATGTAAACATTGTACAAGTGATTTTTACAGTTTCATTGTGGATTTGACTGAATACTTGTATTGTTATTTTATATTATCAGGAATCAGAAATACAAATGAAGGTTACAGTATTCGTAGACCTAGATGATAAAGTCAAAGATTTCCAGTGAAAGAAGAGCAAGTCTACCTCTATCTTCATCTTTCATGTACAACCAGGATAATGTTCTTAAGTATATTTTTACTTGGAACAAAAATTCACTTTGATGAGAACAGCCAGGAGGAATAAGGGAGATAACCTGATTGTCATTTCCCTATTCATTTTTGTTTGTTGTTCATTCATTTATTTATTCATTATTTCATTCATTAATCATTGTCACTCTTTTTTTCATTTTTTCATTTTTATCTCACCTGAGCTTAAAGCGCTCAAGATGAGCTATTGTGGGTGATCTATCCAGCTTGCATGACTTCGTGTATGTGCCTTCTTCGTCAACAAATTCTTATAAAAATGTTCCTGTCAAAATCACAAAGCCAACAGCTTATAAATGTGACCTGCAGCATCACCTGAAAACTGTAAGGCCTAGAGCTTATTTATTTGCATTTTACATCTACCCAAGGTCTTCTGCTAAGTTTGTTTGATTTATGCCCCGGGGGGGGGGGGTCAGTATTGGTCTTGCCCTTAAGGGTCACAAGCTTTACATAGAATTATAATGAATCTAAAACAATTCTTCTCTAAAACTGTAAGATCTAGAGCTTTCAAATTTCCATGTTGCTTCACTTTAAGGTCCTTTACAGTGTTTGTCTAAGTTATGCCCCCCTGGGTTTGAAATAGGGGTCATGGTTTGCATACTACTGAATATGAAAGTGCTTAAAGATTTATCTGATGCCCTTAAAATCTAGTTCTCAGGTAAACAGTACAGGGTTCTCAGTACTCTTTTGTTCATTATTTTATGTAGGAATCAATTAATGAATTATTTTTTTTGTCAATCAAGGAAAAGGGTATTTGTCAATATTAATGTAGCCTTTTCAGATGAAAGTTTGTCTCATGTTTGATTTCTACAAACTCAAAGCTGAAAACTTTCTAATTTTTAAAAATGTCAAAAAATTATCTTAAGTTTTTAAATTGAGTTTATTTTACTTACAGTAAAGTAAACTTTGTTTACCTTGTTAATATGAAGTTAGAACATTAAACTGAATGGAGTTCATGTATTATATTTTCATTTATAATTTGGTTTGTTAGTACAAATGTATACATGTGTTTTGATTGATAATCATTAACTGCATTATTAGTTGTGCATGTTATGATTTTGTATGGAATAATGCAAATAAAGTGTTGATAACTTTATTTTAGGTGTTTTGATATTGATTTTGCTATATTATACATAATTATTATAGTGCTCCAGCTAGCCCTTTTTAGCAGGGCGCTGCGCCCTACCCTTGAAAAATGACGCCCTGCCCTTTTTCAAAACGCCCTGCCGTTTTTTGACTCAAGAAAATCGAAAATCATAAAATTCAAAGATCATTATCATACACGAATAAATTTGTCTGTTGTTTACGTCATTGTTTATGACAATAGACTTTGTTAATCTGTTAAACGAGGGGACTAGTGTCATCCTGTATAACAATCATCTGATAACATCAGAAGTGTGTGTAATTAGTCTTCCACACATTTATTGTTACTTATCTGCAGCTTATCAGTGAAACATCATTTAAATATAAGTCAACAATCAACTCTCGTTGGAGGATATGATAAAGTCCAATTCCGGACTTTTCCGTACATAACTATATTGTTTAAATATATCAAATTTTTCATTCAATTTCCGAATCATGAGGTCATTATACGAAGAAATTAAATTACTGTTCATTTGATAATTATTATTTCATTATTTAGTTGATAAGACCGTTCATTAGAAGTTTTAAATGTCCACAGTATTTGCATTCGTCCTCAATAATTTTCGTATGTGACTGACGATTTTTGTTCTTAATTTTCCTGGATCCCTTTGAATCATAAACATACACACCTTACTAATGTGTGAATATTACAATTTGATTATTTGAATGTAATAATAGCCCACTACACTCATAAATTAATTTATTTCGATCATCTAACTTTTACAAAAGTAGACACCTTTTCGGATATGCATAATTTCGGATACACTTCTTACATGAGTTCATAGGTAGAATGCAACCAATTTACTTGACATAACTTCGAGACATCAAACTTAACTTATTATGAGCTGATAAACAGTGACATCTTCCAATAATTTGGTTTATGTAGAGCCCTAATATGCACATTAAAACGTTAATTGAGTTGTCCAAAATGTCAAAGGAACAAATTTTTTTGACATAAGCACAAAGAGCTATGTTATGTGATTAAGTGAAAGTGGTACAAGTAGAAGAGCTATTGCAAAGCTTATTGTGAACTTAGAACAATTGTTTATATTTTTTGAGTTTGTACTGGCTAATCCCCAGGAAGCACTTACCACAGTTAACATTTTATGACACAGGCCAACTCGAATCTGTTCATAGAGAACACCTTTTGAATTTTTCTGTAACTGTCTACATGCATGTACACAGTCTAGAAGTTAGAGTTAGACTCTGTTTCATCTAAATTACAAAAAAGACTGTCCCCATTGTCATGGGTACTGTATGAATTTTCACAAAAGGGAATTAATAACACACTAACAAACACTTAGTTTTAAATTTTTTTTAAACACAGAAATAAACTGTACTCCGACCACACGTTAAAAAGTGCCCCGATTTCCTAAAAACGCCCTGCCCTCCCCAAAGTCTAGCTGGAGCACTTAATAATAATTATGTTATGGTACATACCTCTTAGTGTTCACATTATGGAGAGAAGGATATGTAATAAGCCGGAGAGCTATTTCGGGTAGGAAATCACTTTGTAAGCAGAGGGAGGTGTCCCTGGATTGAGTCTGGGTCAGACTGCTTATATTTTTCTCACCTAGTGACATTGATTGATATGAGACTTTTAGGTTAGTATCCATGAACTTCTACTTTGTATTGTTTGAATGCAGTGGTTAGTACACAGGAGCTTGACCAATCTGATTAAAACCCGATCTACAATTTTACCGCTCGCATACTCGCTAATGTACGACCGTGGTCTACTGGATATGTGTTTACGCAGATTGGAGCTTGATATTCTGTTTCGTAGTTTGAAACATTCCCTCTTTCTACTAGTTTTTATTTTAAGGAGGGATTTTTCAAGCTAAGATACAGAATGTCAAGCTCCTGTGACTGGACTTGGATTATGGTGATCTGAGTTCAATCTCTGGTTATGGCAGAACATGCATCTACAGAGAGATGTTCTTCGTGGAAGGTAATCTGACTTGATACATGTATTCCATATCACAACAACATAATAATTACATTACAGTACAACCTCTCTTGAGCAACACCCACTGGAACGGAATAAAGCATGTTTTTAATAGAGGTTGTTGCTATGCAGAGGCTAAATTCAACTAAAATTATGGAGGAAAAATCAAAAGATGTGCAGTGGATTTCTTCTGTAGAGGTTATACAGTATCCCCACACCGTCTGATTGTAGTCACGGGTAGTTTATCAGGTGATGAATTGACTCGGACTTCTTAGTTAAGTGACTTGAAATATAATAGGCCTGGAAAGCTCATTAGTTGAGACAGCTGCAGTAAATCTGAAATAGATACATACAGAATGAAGAACAAACAAGTTGATAATCTCATTATCTGTTTTGGATAAATTAGCTTTAAAATTGACAATGTTTTATCCATTACCGTTTCATAACTTTATGGAACCGTTAAGTCAGTGATCAATTTATATGCGCCATGATCTGATGGTCAAAGGGAGACAACTCGGCTGATATATATTTTTCATAATTCTGCTCTATACTAATTCTAAGTTGAGTTTGAGTTGATGTACGTCTTCAGGATTATAGTTTCAAATTAAGACACATGCACTATCCTTTATCACAAATAGGTTTACCAAATGTGATCAATTACTACAAGTTTGATTGAAATTTTATTTCAAATATGCCACACATCTAGTATTGTTACAAGTGTGTAGAATCGAACCAATTGCGTGGAGGTTTGATTTATTTCTTGATTCGGTCACATTATGAGTATTTTCAATTGTAATTTGTATTATCATTGATTACATAAAATTATTGTTTTTATATAACATACAATCACGTAGAATACTAAGTACATTAATTGGTATCCATGGTCATGATCTGATGTATGCATGTCAGGGGCGGATCCAGGATTTTTTTCTAGGGGGGGTCCCAACTATTTCTAAGGGGGGACCCAACTTTTTCTAGGGGGATCCAAACTTTCGAACCACAAACACATTATACACTGAAAGCAGAGTAACGCAACATATAAATAATAAAAACTAAATTGCTTTTAAATCTTGTTAAGCATCGAGAAAAGTTGCTTCAAAATGACTTACAGTTAAGAAAAACACTTATGGACAAGAACATTTTGGAAATTCCAGGGAGGGTCCTGACTCCCCCCTCCAGATAGAACCGCCTATGCATGTAATCAATAACAACCGTAGACATCATCTTTACTCTGTCTATGATATAACAACTATCAAGGTTGTCTTGATAGGGCGGTCAGTTGAATTTAGTAAAGTTGATTCCAAGACCATGACCAAAATAATAAAGTTAATTCCCTGAAATCTGACCAGTTTATTGTTGATAACAGGAAGAAACACGAATTGCAATGTATATGTATTCGTAAGAAATAGCCACGTCATGTCAAATATTTAAGATGATATTTAAGGTGATATATAGGAAGTTTCAATGACCACTATAATGCGATATAAAAGTAGGTTAGTTGAGATAAACGGGGATGAGATTTGCTTTCAATGTTAATAAACTAGTTAAAGTTCAGATAGTGGGACATTCTATTTAGGTTACTTCAAAGTAAGTAAATACATTTGAAACTCATGCGTTAGATTCTTACTAGATGATTTCATAATGCTAAAACAGTATTCAAAATTTTCGGTCGTTACCTTTTTCAGAGATCCTCAGACTGACCATAGGCCTACGGTAGGCCCTATTATCTAGACCAATTTAATACGTTATTGATTATGTATACTTAATTACTAGAAATCATGATGATGCATTCTTTATGAGAAATTTGATAATTTTCTTACACTTTGATATCGTTTCCTACTTATTTTCGCTGTTTATTCAAAGTCATGCACAATTTTACTATTATTCAGCTACATGTTCCGTGCACGGTTTTAACTGAAAATGAATGTTGAGACAACCCATTTTGACCTTAACAAAATGGCAGCTTCTATAGGAAACCTGGCTGGTAAAGTGGCATTGATTACAGGTACGTTTTACAACTTATTTATGTGTTTCTTTATGTGATTTGACAGTATTTAGTATTTTACAGATAAAACTATCACCAATGTTACGTGTCACTTCAACACAATCGTTTATAACCCGTAAAAGCAGGTAGGTGAATTAACTGCTGAATACTATTATTGTCAAATTTCTGTACTAGTTGTCTCCCTTTGATAGGGATCATCTCAAAACTATTTACTGTGGTTGTATTTAAAAATCAGTTTTGTCCGTTTCTCATTCCGTCTAGTATTAAGAAAATAATTATACGCACTAGAAGCGTAAAATTTGAGCAAACTTGACTTTTCTAAAACTGCAAAATCGATGTTCATGATAAAATCAATCAATTAATAAGAAAGGACAGTTTATTACAAGAAATACATTTATTATAATAAAATGAAATTGGAATTGTTAGAAATACTTTAAAATTTATTTCTCTTAATAAAGCGATTATTACTTGCGCATGAGGGAGATTATCATATTATATCTATCTCATTGCCAACCACAGGAGACAGACAATTGTTTTCTCTTTTATGTATGTATAGAGAAAGAAAATATTTTGTCTGGCACCTTTGTTTCAACATAATAACCATTCATTTTGGTACGTCAATCGGGGGAGATTACTTTTCGGGTTGAGAGAACACAATTTAAATATTTTCCACGGAATAAAGTTAGCAAACCTTCATTAAAACTATGTTTCAAATAGGCTATATCCGGAATTCAAATATTTGGATTTTCCCTGTATAGTGCGTACAAAAAAAAACCAAAACACTGTTTATAATAACAATACAGTGAACTAACCCTTGACGAGGGATGCCCAGGATGACTTTAAAATAAACAATTGTGAAATGATTTACTTGTGTCTTAGTTGTTGGTGTAATGGAAAGCGTTCTACCATAACAAGCATGATTTACCAAGTAGTGGTGGTTTATCAACCATGCTAATTTTGTTAAAATGAATAACACAAATTTTATTTTCAATACTGCCTACCCCTGAAATGAATTGTCTCAATTTTAATGTTTACCAAAACACGTTTTGTTTTTTTGTACGAACTATAGGTATTGTTCGTTTTTTCTCAACTGTCAAAACATGAATAATTTCACGGTGAATGCGTTTGTTAAAATTATTGTCTTAATACACACATGAGTTTGCGAAAGTGTGTATTATGATTGAGTAAATCTTTTTATGAAGTATAATAAGTTTTAGTCAAGATATTTTTAATCAAAATTAGGCCGCCAGCACAAAAACAATGCATTCAGTCACCGTGAAATTATTCAAGCTTTGACAGTTGAGAAAAAACGGACAATACAAACAAACTTTTACTCTCACAATGAAAACATGTGTATAGCTCGTTTAGGATAACTTGAGACAAAATACAACGATACCATTTTTATACACAGGTGGATTTAAGTTTAGTACACGTAATTATCAACTATTATCAGTGTGTTTTGATGTATTAAATTTAGTACGAGAACACACGTTCCACGCAAGACATGTTTAATATTTTTATTACACAAAATCAGCTGACCTCCCTGTTTTATGTAATACCTGAGTCCCAAATATGTAAACAAACGGAGTAGTTTGTCTCAAGTTATCCTAAACGAGCTATACAAAGAACAATAGGATTTAATCCGTATTTCGTGTTTTTCATCAATAATGTGTAAAAATCTTTGTTTGTACCTACAGCGCACGGACGGAAAAACCCACACATTTGAGTTCCGAATTAAGTCTATTGTCTTGTGATAATACAAGTTATGTATTTCGAAATTTTGAAGGGGGATATCTCCCCAACCTACAGACATAAGTATTGTAGAATATTTTAAGATTGTGTAATAAAAAGTCTATAATTATTTGTACTATCTCATCCCTGTTTTTAGTAAATAAATGTCTGTAGATCTAAAATACAACACTTTAATAGATGAAAAAATGATTATTTCCAGTGATTTGATAACAAACTGTTCATTATACTATATAGATCGTACATTCAACAAGGTCCTACTATCTACCACCAAATAAAAATAACAGGTCTTCCATGAAAAGAAAATCTGTATTAAGAGCTCTACTTTTAATTCCAAGAATACCAGCGAGCATTTATATTTATCCTTTCAATGTTGATGCATTGGAATTTAAGATGACGTAAAAAATACTTAAAACATCTCTTCTGAACAAAGTACTATGAGAGTAGTATATTTATAAAAATGAAGGAGCTAAGGTTTTGCTTCTGTTTTTTATGTCTCTACCAGTATCCACTTTCTAGATTGAGTTACCGAGGGAATTGGAAGCTCACTTATTGTAACAATACGCACATGATCAAAAACAGCAATGACATAAAGCCATTATCATAGAAGAAGAAGTTGATATCACATTTGAAGAGTGTTGGTGTATGTTTGGCTAAATTAGAAGTGGCTTTGGGCTCTGACTTCCCCCATATGGTATATAGTGCCTAAATCTGGACACTGAACTTTTGTATTTTGTCTCGAATGAACATATTGGTATTGAATTAGTAAAATATAGGATGAGGGTATAGAACGCAATTTTGATGATAATATATATACATATAATTACATATGTGGACATGTATTTAGTAAGTTACAATATGAAATAGTCGTAGCCCATAGAGACCACTTACCACTTGCCTTGAATATGTTCCATGTGTTAGTTCCAATCTGACAGCAGTTAATTTTTAACTCCTTCTTCCAATAAAGCCATTATCAATTTTCCGTGAATATTACGCCAAACACAGAAACAGAATATTTTGCAATATCCTTAACGATTTTGTCCTAAAAGCTTCTAAATTGAATTGTCCCAAGTCTTTAACAAGCTTAGTTGTACTTAGCAATTATGTAACTTCTGTTCCTGATTTCGATGTTACTGTAAATTAGCTAGTATATGTCATTGTATTGGCTAATGGTTACAAGGAAATTGAATATAAATCTTGTTTGTAGAATGCATTAGTTGATAGGGAAACAAGAAAATGTGTAGTACATCTAAGTAATGAAATTGTCTTTCTGGAAATGATGTACAAATAATGTTCAGTTACATTTAGAATCTAGGAAAATATCATAAATTTGAATTCAGTAAGAACAATGAGTTCACCATTTATTAGGGAGTGCATTACTCCCTAATAAAAGATGAACTTATTGATATAACTGAAATCAAATAAATGATATTTATCATTATATTCTTCATTATATAAAGGAACAATGTGTCTTTTCTTAATTATAAGGGACAATGTGTCCATCCTTACATTTGTGAATAGACAATGTGTCTAGTCCTAATAGAGAGTATATTAATGGTATATGAATTTAGTCAATAATCTTGCTCTATTATCATCATGGTCTATAGTCACGTGATCTACAACAACAACTGATGAGGTAAACGAAGTTTGTTTTGCACCGATTTGTCTTTCCAGACAAAAAGTCGAATGGCATCAAATTGTGGATATAAATACCTACTATACATTTCTTTCCCCCCAAAATCCCAATTGATCTCAGGAGTTTTCATCTTTAGCTACAAAAATTAAATCTATCGGTAAACTAGGTCATGCGCAAAAGTCATATTTCTAATATCATTATTTCTCATTTCCAAGCTTAGTGTGGCCCTTATTGGCTAAATTAGATAAGAAACATGATTGAAATATCTTCAGTTTATGTGGTAAAATGTGTTTTGAGATTTCTACTGTGAAAATGATCTTCAGAATTAGTAATTATTTTAGAGATGGTTGATTTTGTTACGATAAATATTACTTTCAAAGTAAACAATTTCAACTCACAGGTTTAAGTAGGTATTTGGGCAAAGACATGCTATAGTTATTTTAGCTCTCTTAGAATCTTTTCTATAGCGTTTGACTGCTGTAAGAATTTGACGAAAACCAAGATTTTGTTTAAATTCTGAAGATAGTGACTATCCCCCTGATTATTTCATGTTTGGAAATCATGTTTATGTTGCATTTAAAATATGTTTACTGGTATAATCTTGTTGAGACTCAATGAATAATAATAAAGAATCAAAGAAAACCAAGACAGAGTTACAAAAATTAGATTCAGTTAAAAATGGAATGTAGTATAATACAATTCTTCATTGCAGTTAAAATATAAAGTTTGAAATTTCTTACTTAATAATAAAATCTGTGGTAAATTTTCAATGGATTTACCATTTCAATCATTAACAAGTCTCTGTAAACACTATACAACCTTTGGCTTCAGAAAAGTCTTGAAAATAAATGTATTTCTAAACTACAGTTTGATGTACATGATATTGAACATTCCCCTAAAAATTAAAAGCTTGTTCGGATTAGAGATTTTTTCAAAATATAACTCATTCAGATCAGGGATTTTATATAACATGTTATATAGAATCCCTGTTCAGATGAAATACTCTTGATAAAATGATAAAAGTGCACTGGTTAACAAAAAGAGTCTTGGAAAACTGGTTTGGTAAGTTAACTGCTGTGAATCCCTACAGTTAATGGTGATAAACAGCATTAAAATGAAAGTAAAAAGTTTCGTGCATACATGTATGCATGCTCACCGACTTTATTGCTATCATCGGATTACAAGTACCGATGACAATCCCCTTAGAGTGTCATTTTTTCAGCTTAGTTTAACCGATCATAATATTGGTAAACAGGGTTACACTACCCTCGCAGGTACCCATTTACACCTGGGTGGTAAAGCATTGGCAGGTAAATTTCTAGCTTAAGAAAATAAGCAATTTGATCTAAGATCACTGTGCGCACGTCCTACCAAACAGACACACATACCGGTAATTGTATTTCTTTTTCCATTCCCGTACATTCAAGTTAGTTTTCCTCTTATCCTATAACAAGATCAGTTAGTTATTAGTTTCATTTGTAAGATGCTTATCCTGGAAATCCATTTGGTTTTCTATTAGTGATGATTCCGGAATGTTGTATGTCAATGTGCTTGTAGAAACACTCCAATATTCCATAAACAAGGCGTGTCTAGCTTATAGTAACATATCAGAGACTAGGTCAAGTGTTTCATGTACTCTAAACAACTGATCTTATCACTGTTCAAGTAGGTAATTACAGAAGACAGTGACCAGTTTTTCCTGATCACGTTGTCATATTTCTAACATAGTTATTTCTCATTTCGAAGCTTAGTGTGGCCCTTATTGGCTAAATTAGATAAAATGCATGATTGAAATTTCTTCATTACTTGTGGTAAAATGTGTTGTGAGATTTCTACTGTGAAAATGAACTTCAGAATTAGTAATTATTTTAGAATTGGTTGATTTTGTTACAATAAAATACTACTGGAGTACTTCTAACTTTTCTAAATAAACCTAAATGATGTCAAATGACGGTATTACGAATCTTCACACATTATTTGGTAATGATGTAAACGCCTCTTCAGTAAGTCGGAATATTTTGTGTAGAAAGTGAATTTATAGCTCAATGTTTTGAGTTTAACATTATATCAAACAAATTTACATTTATATCACTAGAGAGGTTCACCATACCAGACAGAGCGTATGTCTGTACCTATATTCTAACCACCAAGAGACTGTAATAAAAGGTACCCTGCTCCAGATCAATCATACAATACTACTTACTAAAAACGTAAAAGCTGCCTCTTTGTCTATTTTCCAAAGTTGTTCTTCTGCTGATCTTCTTTCTGAAGCAGTGTTAATTGCTGATCTTCTTTCTTCACCTTTGATGATTGTCCGCTCCATTTCTTAAGGTGGGTCGGTACCTTACTCGGAGGGAAAAACGAAAAATATATATTGTTCACCGATTATAATAAAAGTTGGCAGGCAGATACCTTCATGCTTCTTGTTTGTTTTTCTGGTAACCTTAGCGACGTTGTCGTTTTTTTTTCACGACGTCATGGACGTCACAATGGTTCGCGCTAAAAATAGGCATGCAAGTACATTAAACCCACGTATTTGAGATATTGAATGTCCGAGGTCAATGATTATTATACCGAAATGTTTCTGAAATATTGTTGCATACAATCATTTTGTTCCGATTATTCAAATATAACGTCATTCGTAAAGAGTGTACATTTCATCACAGAATTTAGGGTTTTCACGTCTAAAAGGTTTCACAAATTGCCGAGTTATAACGTTTATTTTCAAATTAAAGCAGAACGGTGGTCAAATTCTTATCGCGATTTTTGAAATCTACGCACTTTTTGTGTCATTTTAATGAAATAAAAAAGGAAAGTGAACGTTCTCAGTTTTTCACAATATCGCGTTCAAAGTAAAATTACCTTCATAACAACGATGTTAATATAACGTTACGCTGACGTTGTGATTAAACCATTTGTTGTAAAAATAAGTAGAAGCGGATTTTGATTGACTTATGTTAAATTAATTTTGAACAGGTCAGCTGCTGAGTGTCACAAGAAATTAATTAAGAACTGGAAATTGAATTTACAAGACAATTACATACATAACCCAAAATCACAACGTCAGCGCAACGTAATATTAACGTCGTTGTTTTGAAGGTAATTTTACTTTGAAAGCGATATTGTGAAAAACTGAGAACGTTCACTTTCCTTTTTTATTTCATTAAAATGACACAAAAAGTGTGTAGTTTTCAAAAATCGCGATAAGAATTTGACCACCGTTCTGCTTTAATTTGAAAAAAAAACGTTATAACGCGGCAATTGGTGAAACCTTTTAGACGTGAAACCCCTAAATTTAGTGATGAAATGTACAATCTTTACGACTGACGTGATGTTTAGACAATCGGAACAAAATATTTGTATGCAACAACATTTCAGAAACATTTTGGTATAATTATCTTTGTCCTCGGACATTCAATACTTTAAATATATGGATTTAATGTACTTGCATGCCTGTTTTTAGCGCGAACCATTGTGACGTCCGTGACGTCGTGAAAAAAAGGCAACGTCGCTAAGGTTACCAGAAAAACAAACAAGAAGCATGAAGGTATCTGCCTGCCAACTTTTATCATAATCGGTGAACATAATATTTTTTTCGTTTTTCCCTCCGAGTAAGGTACCGACCCACCTTAATCGGGCCATGGCTGGAATTGTCCAAAATGTTATGTTTGTCTTACAATTGTTACAAGGAGTGGACAAAATCAAATGGTTCTGACGCTGAACTGATGATAATTGGTAAATTAGCCACCTAGGCATTGGTTGATGGAATCACACCCAAAGTCTACCTCTTTGTTTTCGAGGAGGAAAGGACATACGTTATCATTTGATTGCCATTGACAAGGCATTGTATGACTGAATCACACCAAAACATATCCCTTTGTTCCTCAGCACAAAACTTAACATTTACTGCTCTGTTGTGGAGACTAGGAAGCTACTTTCTCTAAGTTGCAAGAACCTGTTTCACAATCAAAGTAAACTAAAATTGTATGTAATAATATCTGTATATAACCTAGTATTCCAACTAAAAGCTGGGCATATGGCTGTTAATGTGATTTGTCTATTCAACATCATGTTCAGTATACTTAAGAACTGACCTCTCCCTGGACATTACAATTATAATTTACATACAAGTATTTTAATTAGCTCATCATCAAATTAGCATCCAGTGTACTTTAAAGTAGTCTATACATTTACTGATGACATGATACTGATTTTTGATGATGTTTTTAGCATTGTGGTATAATTGATAATAAATCAATAAAAGTAATAAATGATAAATATAAATAAACTTTGTTATGAGTCACCACACTTACAAAATAAAGAACATATTTATTTCAAAAAAGAAAAAGAAAAGTTTGTTAGAAAAAAGTTTGCTGTCACTTGTATGACATACAAAAATGGTGAAAATTGGCACTTGGGTTTGATGAGTCTACAGGTAAAATTTGCTAAAATGAACTGTAATTATGTACATGCACATGTATATGATAATTATGCATTGATGTAAGCTTTAACTATTTACCTTACTAAACACAGGGCATCAGACAATGAATTTCAGATTTGATTCCCGGACAGGACTTGCATCTGAGGAGTTTGATGGAATATTTTCTATTTGTCGGAAAAAACACTAAAAGTACCATAACATTTACATTGTCATAGAAATGTATAATATATTAACTGTTAGTTATATGCATGTTTATAATATGAAGAGCTTGTCGCGGGATATAATATGAAGTAAATATGAAGTTATATGTGGTTGTCTCCCTTTGACCTGTTGATTCAGTAAAAGAAGTAAATATTGTTTTAACTATTTTGTCTTGTTTTAGGTGCAAGCTCTGGCATAGGAGCAGCGACTGCTAAATTATTTTCAAAATTAGGAGCATCTGTGGCAATTACTGGAAGAAATGCAGAAAACTTGGAAAAAGTTGGAGCAGAATGCGCAAAGGTTTGCATGATAGTTTAATTATCTGATCATTTTTACGTTAGTTCGACAAAGAGTTGATTATGTTTCTATTCAGAAACAAAATGATGATTACGTTTTTATGTGGAGCATTATTTCTGCTCTGACAGGATTATAGTTCTTGTCTCAATTTCATTGTTCTCTTTTTTTAATTAACTCTCGTTTGAAAAGCGACAACTATTATTTTTGAAAATGAGCATTGTTGGCTTAAATTACATTTTGCATGCAATACTCCGAGGACATGGCTTGGTTGAATTGTAAAATATTTGTTTTAAAGAGTGGGGTTGGGATAATATTTTTCACCTAATTTATTATATTTGTAACATTGTGTCATGTCTCAAAAAGTACATTAAACATTTAAACATGATAATTATTTTCTTTTTTTCATCCAGAGAAAAATGTTGAACTAACCATTACCACCATACACATTAAATTAATGAGCAAATATTCTAGACAGTGTTGTATTAGGTGATGGGAGGTGTAAGGAAAGTTAAAAACTAGTAAAATCTTTGAAAATGAAATTCAAACTTAACATTTCTTTGTACACAGCCCGGTACTGGATGCATTTGTTACACAATCACTAGTTAAATTCAATTGAAAACGGTTTATACTTGTGCAAGAAACATTTATGCCCCAATACCTCACGTTTTTATGCCAAGACTGTGCAAGAGTAAATGATTTTAACAATTTAAAATAAGTGTACCTAGAGCAATTAAAGCAACAATCGTTGAAATTTACGGATCTTATGGCATATTTATCGAATTTTAGACTTGCTAATCCATCTAATCCAAGTCCGTAGTATATATTTTTATGTTCAAACCTACTCTGGATCTGTCACTGCTAGAAAAATTGAGATAATCAATGTTTGGTTGTTTGATACATGTACTTTTATAGAAAAAAATTAAGACATGTGTATGTTGTAAGAAAGAAATCTTTGATGATTTGAATTATACTATGTACTGTTATAAAGGCAACTGACTTCCTCTAATGTCATGGTAGACAATTAAGGAAGATTACATTCAAGTATAACTCTGTCTTTATAATCTGTTTAGACTGAACACTAAGCACCAGAACCCGGGTCGATAGCGCAGTTGGTAGCACACCGGGATTTGGATACTCGTGCCCGAGGGGGTGCGGGTTCGAATTCCACCCGAGGAGGTTATACCCTTCCATGAAAATTTGACAATAATGTCAATTTTCCTCCATTGATTAGATAATATGGAGAAGTTTCCGGCCTTGTGGAAGGGTAGGTTAGTTTTGGTTATAGACAATGGTCCAGGAAAGCTAGGTTAGGTGCGCTGGACGCCGTGAAATGACCTAAATTGTGTTGACTTAGCGTTAACTCCAATAAATAAATAAAACACTAAGCACCAGTCATTTACTATCTTGGATGTACTGGTGTATTTACAGATACTTACAAATACTGTTAGTAAAAATGCTGATTTGAAAGTGTCCTAAATTTTATGTACGTATACATATACATCATTTACAATGTTGTATTTTATTTTAGCCATTCATTGTAACTGGTGATCTAGTCAAGGAAGAAGATACTAAGAATATATTGGAATCAACCATTAAACATTTTGGTAGTCTTGATGTTTTGGTAAGGGTTTCATTTCTTGTTATCACGTTGGATTTTATATTCAATGAAATTTCAATTTTTTAAACTTAGAAGGACACAATCCTAACAAATGCTTGTGCCCCATACTAAGACTCCCTTAGATCAAGACTTAGAATATCTTAAAGCAGTAAGTTCATATGTTCAGATCTTATTACAAATAATGTGAAGACTCATGATATCACTGTATAGTGCTTTATGTATACTCTGTCTAAATTTCGTATTTTCTAAGGCGTTTTAAAGTCGAAGGTTTAGAATTTGATCCTGTGAACAAAATTATACCCCTTGAGTTAGGTTATGACTTTGCTCATTTAATCTTCATACGCTCCTGAACTTGTCTTGTGTTCTTGATAAATTCCATTTTCATATTTGTTTTCATTTTCAAATAAACTTTGCAGGGTATTATTAGTTCTATTGACTCACCTATGAGGTCAACTTTATGTTTTACATTCGTGAACATTAATGCTAAATGTATCTATATATAACCCGGGTCGAAAGCGCAGTTAGTAGCTCGCCGGGATTTGGGATCTCGTGTCTTGAAGGGGGTACATGTTCGAATCCCACCCGAGGAGGTTATACCATTCCATGAAAATTTGACAATAATGTCAATTTTCCTCCATTGATTAGATAATATGGAAAGGTTTCCGGCCTTGTGGAAGGGTAGGTGAGCACTGGTTATAGACAATGGTCCAGGAAAGCTAGGTTAGGTGCGCTGGACGCCGTAAAATGACCTATTTTTTTTTAAACGGCGTTGAACCCAAATTCAAAAATGTATATATTTCAGGTAAATTGTGCTGGTATAATAGAACTAGGTGGTATAGAAAATACATCATTAGAACAATATGATAGATTGTTTGATGCTAATGTAAGGTTAGTACTTATACCAATCTCCGTAAACAGAGATCCTGTTCTACTCGCGTTGTCGTACTGGATCTCTACTTAGTCAATGCAAGGTCACGTCGAGATGAACTTTTTGTCGACCAATCAATGCGTAGCTTTCATCAAGACGAAAACACTATTAATCACATTTTGATTTCGTAATTTCTATTTTTAGACCAAGGTTTGCATGCAAATTTAACAGCGGTATTATTCACAGTCTGCGATTGGGTGGCTCATTTCAAATTGCGTGACGTAGACGATGTAAACAAGTTACGTATCATAACAATTTCGTCATGAATATTATGATGAGAAAAGGTCACCTGAACGTGACCTTCGTTTGGAAAAGGCCAGATCTAAATTAGCGAGTAGGCGAGCGGTGAAATTTTAGATCGGCTTTTAATCAGATTGTACTTATACATGATTACAATACTCGGAGTCTTTGTCTTGAATATTTTCCATCGGCTATCTAGTCAAATCAGACCTGTTATTAAACTGATCTTACAAGTACGATTCAAAACATTAATATCTGCATGCTTATTTGTGTTTAGGGTTAATGCCACTTACTTCATACCACTATAACCTCTCGATGATAGGTCAGTGGTTTGAAACTAGCTACCAGACCATTGCACTTTATTCAATTGTTTGTATTAGTTGTAAACCTCTCAATGCACAAAGGTTGGCAATTTATGAAAACATTGTTAAAATACCTTCCTCTGTGATTCAATGAATGCTAACTTAATATCACTAAAGGAGCACTGTTGTGTTCAGGCTTAGCTACCAACCTAGACTCTTTTTTTGTGAAACAGTACACGTAGACACGTGTGATCTTGCTTATGGTGGATGAGAGTCCAGTTGTGCTTCATAGAAACAATGATTGTATTTTACTTTAAAGCAATGATTTAAGCCCTCTGTGTAACCTCCAGTATTAATCCTTGTACTCTAACACTGATTTCATTTTATTCTCTGAGAATTTCACCAGCTTTGTAAAAATACATATTTTATTACTACATGTTTTGCTGAATGAACATATTAAAGCTTTGTAAAGTCCTGACTTTTTGTTGTTTCTTCTCTACTAAACTTGTTTAAACAATAAAAACATCAACTGTTTTATTCATGGGAATTAATGCCTGGTGTTTATTGTTCTATTTCATGTCTTTATTTGTCAAATGAAGAAATAATGCATGGCATTTTTATTGACTCGTGTTTCATTACTTGTGAAACTTAACGAGGACACTAAATTGGATGAAGCACCCAATGCTCCCATTATAAATGTTTGATTGCCTTGATTGACCCAAGATAGTACTTTCATCTAGTTTTAGAACTTGTAGAGGTTCACATTAAGTTAACAGACTTTCAGAGCTACATTGAGATGTAACATTATAGTTTGTCGTCTTAAATCTTTCGAAATTCTACCATAAAAGAGAGGAAATTTCTGCAGGGTCTAAATTATGCGGTGTTATAAATAAAAGTCATTTTATTACTGTGAATAAAATTTCTGCTGTCACAAATTTAGATTATTTATAGTAATTGATGACCTGTTCTATTCTATCAAATATGCCATAAAAGTTGATGGATTAAATATGATACATGTGAACTTCTGAAACAGGCCATTACTTTAGCAATACAAATGTACAACGTTACATTGTCCTATATAACTAACACTTCTCATATTTAAAGCGATGTTAAGAGTGACACACAAAACATCATACATGTTCAATTTTTGGTGCAGTTGTCTAAACAAACTTTTGACTTATATTTTTAGACAATACAATTTGCTCTACCATTCATGTTTGTCGAATAAAATTCTCTTCGGGTATTGACATATGAATAAAATATTTGATACCATTGGTGTCCCGAAATAAAGTTTAGTATACGGTCCCGAATAAATATTTGCATAACCTTAATATGTATTAAATTTAGGCAGATGATTACCGTATCCAAGTTCACTTGGGAATTAGAATATATAAAGACATCCCAATAATATTAAACATAATGTTTAATATGAAATTTATTGTTGAAAAAAAAACCCAGTAACATCATGAGATATTGAGATTTTATAGTAGTTTGAAGATATAATTTATTAGCTATGTAACATTCATAATTCAAACAAAAAATGGAGCCTGTACAGCGCCGAGTATATTTAAAAAAAGATATTTCATGTTTTATTTTTCTTTATTCAGTTTATTGTTATATGTAAGCCATTTTGTGGATGTTATATATACAGCTAAACAAACGTCTGTAGAACTAGCAGAAATAATGTTCCCTCAGAAATGTTTATTTATCCATTATTTTGTATGTGTATGGATTCAGATTAATTAAGTTATTGTAGATCAAACTTTTTATCTTTGTACATTGACATCATTAACTTATTAACCTACATAAGGATTGTCTTGGAAAGTGCTTATAAAGTGTCATATATAATTAGTATTAAATTATATCTAGTATACGGTTATGTTTTACAAGATTTGATTTTTATTAACGTATAGTAAATCTCATTAAAGCATTACTGTTTTCTGTTTTGGAGATGAAAACTTTAAACTGAGTTAATACCCAACGTTATTTGTCATCTGTACGTTAAAATGAAAATTCAAGAAGGCAAATTAGCTGAACATTTTACAGTGTTCCCAAAGACAAAAATACAAAGAGGGAGTTGTTTTAGATTTTAGTTTAAATTCATATCTCAATCTAGATTTAGATTTGAACCTTAGTTCTAAAAAGGACGCCATAAAGAAATCCCAAAATCAAGAACCTAAAGGGTTATTGCCTTGGAACGGACAATGACAAGTAAATTGCCGCTGCTAGTTTAAACCAGTTGCTAGGGTGCATAAACCTCACACTTGCACCATCATTTTTTCGTAAAAAAGACCAGGAACAATTGTCATGTAATCGACTCACCATATATTATTAATACAATATATAATATTTTTTTATTATACAGATCGGTGTATCATCTTACTATGTTGGCTGTACCACACCTTATAAAAACTAAAGGCAATATTGTCAATGTATCCAGTGTTAATGGAATGAGATCGGTATGTATGATTTTGTTTAAAGAGATGAAAACATAATATCGATATTAAAGGCTATCAATATTTAATTGATAAATTATGTCAAGTACATTTCAAAATTAATAATTCTTTACTGGTCTCACATTCAAATGACTATGTGATTTAATAAACACATTAGGTCGTGACTCATTAATTAAATATATAAATAGTCAACTATTTTGGAAATTGAGCTACATGCATGTATGGGATTACATAAAGTAGTATACACAAAGTCATTTAAAATGCGACTCCAATACTTGTTTACCTTTGAAATAAAATGTCGTTAAAGCTATAATGCTTTCATCCTTCGATTATAACTATACAATTTAAATAATCAGAAAATGTAAACAATAGAAAAACGTAGACAATATTATGTACATAATGTATGTTATAAGATCTTGGACAGAATTAAATGTGTGTACATGTATTCTTTTTGTATCACATATTTAAAGTACTAGCTAGTAGACTGCGTCTGGTGCATTTTGGATACATCATTAAATGGAGATGGTGTATGACAGCATCACATTTTCTGTTACCATTTAGCAGCTATTGATTAAAAGCCTGTATTTCTGAATATATATCATGACCTTGTAGACATAGAGATATCCAATATTACAAAGCATTGGATGACATGCTGTCAAGAGCATTAGAGAAATTCTACCTTAAATTAGATATTACATGACACAATGTAATTAATTAAACATATAAAAAGGTTTCATTGTGGCATTGACTGATAACAATGATTAATGTTCTTGTTATAGGGTTTCTCTTCTATTTAATATCAATACTGTAAGATATAGCTAAAGATTATTGCCTCACTGGTCTTTCAAGTGCATGAAAATAATAACTTTTATATCAAGCTGTGTGGCTTTAGGCGATCAAATCGATTGTTAGTAGCTTTTCTAAACTTATACTTGAAAGCTAAATAATGATCCTATATTCCCAATCTGTTTTGTTGTTAAGCTTGCAAAACATGTCAATGTCCTTTAAAATACATGTATGGGTTTGTACATGTTCTTATTAGATTTCTTTGTTGTTTGTTATTTCTTGTATTAGCTTATGTACGATGGCTTTCTCAATTTTTATAAGTTACCCTGGACACTTTTCTTTACCAGTTGTTGCTTACCCTTTCTACAAGAGGGAACTGATAAATAGGGGATTTTTATGGAAGGTTGATCCTGACTTGACCTAGTATTTAATCCAGGACATCTAGATTTGATTTCCTGCAATCTTACATTGACCTTTACTGATCTAGTAGTAAAAGTAGTGCAAACATGGTGAATCCTTTAAAGTATAAATGTGACTAGAGATGTGTCTGTGATAAGGGTTTACTGTTTGGTATTCAATGAATCTGTTGTATTTTATCTTATTACCTAATTCCTTATATAAATGTTATTTGATTTTTTTTCTTTTATTGATCAGGTAATAAAACAGTTATTTCATATGTGATTTTGGAACAGTCAAACAGTTGTCCCTCGGTGTCGGGGATAGTGTTTAGAACTGTTGCCCTCGACCTTCGGCCTCGGGAAACAGTTCAAAACACGATTCCTTCCACCTCGGGCCATCAGTTTGACTGTTCCTAAATCACATATGAATCAACCGTATATGTTTGACTTGTGTTTTCAGTTTCCCAATGTATTAGCGTATTGTATGTCTAAAAGTGCTGTGGATCAATTCACAAGATGTGTAGCACTAGGTAAGTTATATTATAGTTTACACACATGCTGAGTTGATTGAGTAAAAAACAAGTTGTTACTACTGATATCAAATTATTTTCTTGTCTGCTTTCTAATTCCATCATTGCATAGATTTGGATACAGTTCTAACTCAAGTATGTAACGAAAGTATGTGCTTAGTAGTTTACCAACTGCTGAACCCAGAGATTTAGTGAGTAGGTTGACTGACCGCCGTTATATGACCTATACAATGTCTTGCTACGACGTTAAACCCCCCAAAAATAAAAAAAATAAATGAAAAAATAAAGATCTTAAAAGTTGTATACAATGTTAGATCATTGGCTATTGGTACAAAATACACTTATCTTTATCAAATTGATCTACCCTTCTAATGAGTAAATGGTAAGGAATGTTTGTAAAAAGTGTCGCTGGGATTCCCCTTTAACCAATAGCCTATAAAGCCACAGAAGTTACTTACTTGTGCTAGTTACCGTCAAAGTTAACAATACTATGTACATGTATGTTGTATTCATGTCTTAATATAATATAAGCCTAGCCATCCTGTGACCTTTTTGTTTTCTTTCTTGTAGATTTAGCACCAAAACAAGTTCGAGTTAATGCTGTAAAGTAAGTAGAATGTCAACATCTTTTTCATTACTTTTAACCCTTAACCGCTCAATCCCGCATTTTTACGTGTCTTGACCCCCCTTTAAAATGGCTGCCACAGACTTGAAAATGGTGTTTTTTAACTGGAATAAGTGAATTTTTCTTAAGGATAGTTCCACCCAAAAAATGAGTTTTTTTCGCGCGCCTCCCAGACAAAAAGATGTCTCAGGGGGGCTCCGAAGGGAGGATGTGCCCCCCTTTGTTGCTGGGGTTTGAAGGAGGCACAGCGGCCCTAATCGCTAGAAAAAAAATCGGGTGATTGAGTGCAGAGAAATGGCGCCAAATGCTAATAAGAAAACATGTTTTCAGTATCTGAAAAGACCTGGCACCTCAATTTTGGAAAAAATGTGGGGTGGAAAAAGAGCGAAAATTGCATTTCTTGCCGTTTTTGCTCCGCCCCAGCGTTGCCATGGTAACGGGGATCAGGGCTCAACTTGGTTTTTCTGAAAGACATTCATCCAGGTAATAACTTGGCCAAATTGCATATCTGTATGATAATTAGTAATGAAATAAGAGCATCTTGAAATAGGCCTTGCGCGTAATGGTGAAAAAATGGCTTCTTTTCACACATGTCGCAACCAGTAAAGGGTTAATTATCTGGTACTCTGTTATACGCTGTGTAGCTGTGTACAAATGTTAGTAGTGTAGGGCGCTAGAATGGTACCAATTTTTAAAAAAAAAATGATCTATAGTACCCGAAAAAAAAAAAAAATGATCTATAGTACCCGAAAATAGAGAAAAAATATTTATGGTACCGAACCAAAAAGAAACAAAATTTGAGGTGAAAAATCAAAATTTGGGAGAGAGAAGAGGTACCATTCAAAAAGTAAAACTTTTTTGTAGCGCCCTGTGTGTTGGTGTTGTTGAGTAGTAAAATGTAAAGTGATCAGAAAATTAGGATTGACCTACATTAAAACGGATTGACCTACATTTTAACGTATATCCAATGAAAAGCCAGTTTACATATTTTGAGTTCGTGTGTGTTTGTGTATGGACTTTGTTTTATTAGACTGAATTGTAGATTATGTTTTTATGAATTTTATTGACATGATGAGATTATATTCTTTCGAAAAAGATGGGTGGCCCTGAAAAGGGTCGTTGGTTTATAACTTTAGAGTTATTTAGACATCGCTGGTGCTTTCGGGTTTGATGTCTGGTCTTTCATTCGGTGTGCTGACTGTTGCGGGTTCATTGAATTGTTGTCTAACCCGTTGCTGTAGTTCTTCTAGTTGTCTAGCCTGCTGCTGTAGTTGTTCTTGTCTAGCCTGCTGCTGCTGTTGTTGTCTAGCCTGCTGGCGTTGTTTTTTAAATTGTCCAAGACAATATTCACAGCCACATTCATTATTTTGCACACGCTGCATCCACCATTGAAAGTCTAGTTCTTGTTGTCTTTCTACAAGATGACTAGCTCTCTCTTCCTCCTGTCTCATGCTTTCTAATTCCATTACAGCTAAAGCCACATTCTGTTCACGCTTTTCTTTTTCACAGGTTTGTTGATCCACCCAACGGCGGACACTATACCAAGTTCTAGCTTCTTTAGCTCTCAACATTCTAATTTTTCTAAGTTGGTTCACAAGGCTGTCCATGATGATCACTGTTCAGTGTCGAAAAGTGGTGTGAAGTGACCTACTCAGAGCGCGACGTTATATAGCGTCAGCGCGAACGTGAGAGAGAGCACGTCTTTGGACGTTCGATCGAGTGATTAATTTGTGTTTGTTGGTAGGTCTTTATGGACTGATTGCCACTTAACTATTCATACAAATCAACTCAAAATCACAACAACTCATCTTTAGGTTTATTATTTTTATTTTATAACATCAAACAAGATAGAACACATGTAACAGATACATAGAACAAGAAATAAAGCAAAAACAGAGATAAAACACAACAACAACATACTATGTACATACAACTATCCATAATACCAGCCAAAATGAACTCTGTTTCTACATCGCATTACCTCATGAAACCAGTCCTTATCGTAACTGCCCACTTCACAACAACATATTTGTCCTGTTTTATTCAATTGATAGGCTTGAGTATAATAGCTCCAGTAATGTTGAGCAAACCAATCGCGAACATACACATCGTTTTTATCAAATCTCATGTCAAATCGTGTTTGAATCACTTCATTTAAATCACAACCACGAGATAAATAGATCCTTTCAAGTAGATAGCAACCCAATGTTCACCAGGTTGATCTGAATTATGTGTATTCACGATGAAAGCTCTCACACCATTCTCTAGAGATAATTCATCTTTAGCACATACACGTCCATGTAATGTTTTTAATAAGGGTGAATGGTCCAACACATATTGAAGTTCATTAGTCTCCATAATGCCACACTTTCTTCACACGTTCTGACCATAAAGTCACCCAGTCACAAGGTAATTCTGACCGATGGTTTTCAAATTCAGATACAAACTGAACCCACAAACGTCGGGCATCTCCCTTTTCTTCTTTGGATAAAGAATGAAGATGAGGATACCATTTTTCCATCACTCTGTAAATGTTTAATTCAAGTAGAGCTTTTTCAATATACAGATCTGTCCATTCATCTGTTGTAGAATACAAACACAACGGATGGTTAATCTGACTTGGGTGATCTACAATGCACCCGTAGCAATCCTCTTTCACTTTTTGATATATCAATGATTGTAATTCTTCTACGACATGATGATTTAAATTGTCCTTTAAAAACTCAGTCCGTGAGCTTTCACAACACGGAAAAGTAAACAGTTCTATTTCAAATTGTTGTCCTTCACTGATTTCAATTTCATCACACATCATGTCTTCACTCATCTTCAATAGTCTAGTATCACTTCTCTGTACGAATTGATTTCAATCTGATTGTCGTATTCAGCATACACAATAACGTTGATAGCTGCTTCAAGAGCTCGAGAGAAATGAAACTCTAAACGTAGATTTCCTGTCTTTATAGGATGAAGCTGTCCTTCTTCTGCACCTTGATCTGCCGTCAAATCTATACCCCACAGTGTATAGCCGTTTCTGTAATCGTTCAAACTAATACCCATGGATCTATTGACTCCAAGGGAGCCCGTGGCTTGATACAAGGACATGTAGGAACGTAAACATTCTCCGCTCGCAAAGTTGGGTTGAAAGGGTTTGTTGTGTATACTTTTACCATCAATACTGACTTCCAGCTGATTCAAATTAAAATGTTGGAAATTGAAAGGGTTGCTTTCAGGATTTCCATTCATATCTCCATTGCTCACCATACCAATGATCAATCGTTTTGGCAGTTGTCCTTGAAAAAGATGATCTTCAATCTTGGATCGTTGACCTCCAGGAATCGTGAATGTTTTGACTTCAGCTCGTTTGATCGGAATTTTCATATTATGTTGAGCAATCTGCTGATTGAGCTGTGTAGCTACGATGGGTAGTAAATCCACGGTTCGCACATTGAATCCAGCTTGTGTAAACTGAACTTTGCCAGTAGATGTGCCAATCAAACAAAAGTTGGCTGAAGCTCTGTTTAAGCGTAAACGTATTTCAACACCATTGGGAATATATTTTTCTTGCATGACCAAATCTAAATGAAGTCGTCCACAGAGTTCTAACGTACGACTTTGATGTATCTGTAGTCTTCGGTGAACATAACCTTTGTTATCTCCATCACGTACTCGGGTATTCATCTGACCTGCCGTATCTTCAGCCCATAGCTCCAATCCTTGTAATTGAGTTTGTTTACATCCTTTGGTGTAGGAAAGTAAGTTTTCAATGTATGCGCGATACGCATACGTATCGGCATTACTGGTAATCAGTTTATTGTTCAAGTAGACATCAATACTGCTGAATAAACTGTGAAAGAAATTGTTGACAGGAGCCACTTCTGCATCATTTTCTAAATTATCTCCATTTTCTTGCACCACTTTGACTTTTAAATACAAGTACGATTGATTTAAATCTGTCCACTTTTCTGTCTGTGCAGGAATCACAAATTCAATAGGTGCGTTGTTATCCAAAGTAGATATAGGGTAATGTTCAGTCCATTGACCCTCTTGCATGGCTGTCATGGTAGGTGGAACAAATCCTACATCCAATTCTGTCTTACTGCATTCGCATGAACCGTGTTGCATCATTTTTGATCAAATATGTCGTGAGGTCTTGACTTCTTGACACTTGAACGTCTAGGTTTAGAATGAACTCTTTTCTTTGGGTGTGTGGGTTTTGTACGTTTGGCAGGAACAACAGCTTTGAGTAATTGTTCACCCATGTTTTTAAGCATGTTAGCCCCACGTTTTCTCACCACTTCTTTAGGTTTGGAGCCTGTCATTAAATCTTGCACAGCCCCTTTTCCTTGACGAACCGCTTCATGTTTTAAGGTTTTCATTCCAGTTTTGAACAAGGGTTGTAGTAGAGGCATGACATTTTTCATAGCTTTTTTAAACACGGATCCTAAACCATGTCCATATTGACGAGCTTGACCTTTGTAAATGGGTATCATTGTTTCTGTCGAATATGAACTTTTACCATCGACTTCCCGTGCACAAAATGAATATGTTTGCCTGTGTCTCCCCTTATATTTATATGAATGGTGTCAAAATCGGCTTTGGCAAGAGGAACATAGTGTAAATTCAAAAATTCAAAATGAATATGGGGATTACTCCCTGCTTTAGTCACCGATTCAAATGGAACCACACGCAGAATGGGGGCTTCTATATTTCCTAACAAAGTGTAAGAGGCAAGATCAGAATACACAAATAAATGATTATGTCCCATATGCACATCTACACCATAAGGAAATGGATTTTCATTGTCTTTCAAATACACAGTAGTAGAATTATTTGGATCTCCCCCTAGTTTTATGAACAGATCAGGATGAAATTGAATACCCAATTCATCCGAACTAGCCATTTTCACTGTTTTACTAATATTAGAAAAACTCATCACCAATGTAAGATTGTGTTTTTTTAAAATACCTCCAATATAATTTCTAATCGTTTCATCAATCGTTTGAATGAGATGTTGTGGTGTTACATAAGTTGCAGGCGGAATAGATAAACATAAACCTTGAGCACAATGTTCAGGAAGTTCGCTCAATGCTCTGCGAACATTTTCATCTTGACTGACAATATAAAATGTTCCTTCCTCTTGTGTAATATTTATGACTTGACTTGGTACAATTAATTCGACTAGAGCAATTTCCCAATCTTGTTTATTTAAATGTACAGGTTTGATCAATTTTGTACGAAAACAACATTGTATATTATCAGGAAACAAATCTGTAGAACTATCACTCATTAATGTAATATAAAAAGAACTCATGTTGATTTAGGTTTATTAAATTTCAAAGAAGGATTTGGTAAAATATAACCCAAAGAGCTACTTAATAATAAAAGCCACAATTCACGATCAGGACGTTGAAAACATAAATTAAATAAAGACACAGAGATAATAATAAATACCACCACAATTTGTGAGATAAACGTAACTTTGTTTTTAGGTTCACAAGGTTTAATGACGGTGGGGTCCACTTGAATACTGGCACTATCTGTCTGAGACATGATGTATTTATACAAGATAAGATTCTGGTATCCAACTATCAAATTTAGAAGGGTAGCCTTTCCAATGTACTTTTATTTCCCGAATCTTTTTTCCACCTACACTCCTCTGACGCCGATCAAGAACTGATTCAATTTCGTAAATGTCACTATCAAATATAGGTTGAATTTCCGAAACATAAAAAGAGCCTAATATTTTCTCACCCTCTAAATCTTCTAATTTAAAAGTGGGAGGTTGGGTTTTAGACACACGTACTACTTTAAATATTTCAGTGGTCCAATTGGGTAAATAACCTTTGTCAAATGTACGTTTTGTTTTATTCAAACGTACTCGATCTCCCACCTGAATGGTGTGGGATGAACTTTGTTTTTTCTTACCGTACAATGCGTTAGAGACTTGGGCTTCATTTTGTGCATTGACAGAAGCTGGTGTTCTTTGAATGCTACGATGAAACCGATGATTATAACTATGAACCAGTTTAGGCAATATGTCTACATAGCGCCGTGTATTTTCATGAGTGAAATATTTCCACATACGTGTTTTCAATGTACGTTGAAACCGTTCAACAACACTTGCTTTGGTTTCTGGATTTTCAGTGGTGAAAAAATGAATACCCGATTTTTTAAGAAACTGTTGAAATGCATGATTTTTAAATTCTGTTCCTTTATCGGTTTGCAGAGCTTTAGGTTTTCTTGGAATAGAACTAAATGCTTGAATAAGTGTATTGCCTGTTTTATTTTCAATAGGAATGACCCAAGCATATTTTGAAAAAACATCAATAACACAAAGTAAATAACGATAAGGTTTATTAAATTGTGCCAATGATTGCATATCAGCTAAATCAGCTTGCCATTGATGATCAATCCCTGCTACTACGGTTGCTCTTCTGGAAAATTTACGTCGTATAGGTTTATGTAGAGTGTAGGTGTTCTCTCCTTTTAACCAGGATTTCACTTGATTCAAAGTGATAGATTTTAATTGGCGTCTTGCAGCTTTGTACAGAGCTTGTATTCCACCAAATGCTGCTGGATTTGCAGGATTGTAATAGATGGAACGTAACACGTTCTTTAATAAGGATCCCATTTTTCAGTCTTGAGATCTGTAGGACTGGAAAAACTTTCATAAAATTGATCTTCTTCGTCCTCGTCTTCCACGTTGTCATCTAACTGTTGAATCCAATTCCAACGTCTTTTATTTCCTACCACTTCTTGAGGCACGTTCACATCTCTTAATCCACGTGAAAACTGTTCCCAACCACGAGGGTTGGAGCTTTTTCTTTGACGTAAAACATCATTGACTAAATCAATAATATTGGATCCTGCTACAGGTTTTCCATCATATTCTAAAACACCTTGTTCATTCCATGACATATGAGGATGTTGTTTTAACATGTTGATTAAAAGTTCAGCTTTACGCCGCATAGTGCGTGGTACACTTTCTACAATTTGATCTTTCAATGTCGTTGTTGTTGGTGGCGGTGTTGTTGGTGCTGCTGGAGGCATTACCGTTGCTTTTGGTGTACGAGCTCTTTCATGCGACTGTTGAAATTTATGTAACACTTCACCATATTGTCTAGCTTTTTCTGAGGGTGATAAAGCATCTTCATTTAACACATGATTCATTTCATTTTCTAATTGAGCTGTTTGGGTGACTTGAGGAGAAGGTGGTAAACGAGGTCGTTGTTGTGTTTTCCATCGTTGCATCTCTTCCAACACTTTGAACGGAACAATAGCCATTTTCTTCATAATTTCTTGACTAATTGAGCAACTCCACCACTTAATGCACCGGCAGCAACTGCTTTTGCAATGACAGGAGCTAATGCTAACAAGGGTAATATACCTCCCTTTTGATTCAGTACACGTTTCTTCTTTTGAATAGATGTTTTCTTGTCTGCTAATAATCGGAGATGTTGACACTTTGGCCTCAACTTGCGTTTTTGAGCTGGAGTCAATGTCACATTCCCTTTTAAAATGTTACTACAACATTCTGAGATACAATTGATCAGTTCTGAAGGTGCATGGTGAATCATCTGTTTTCGATAGGCTTCTGGAGCTTGAGCTAAACCTAGCATCACATGCCCATACTTTTTCACAAGTGGTTGCTTTCGTGTCATGATGATAACTAAATCAAGTGCTGTATTGTTCATGACTTATATAACATTTCTAAAGCTTTTAAAGCCTCTGCTGTGGATGGATCTTTGGGAGGAGACTGAGATAATAAACGTTGTATTCCTCTTCGCATTAAATCTTGCATGCCATCTACTGGTGTAGCAGATGTAGGCATCATTCTTCTTAATCCTTGTCTCATTAATTCTTGTTTCACCATATCTGTATCAATGGTTTGGGTTAAAGGTGAAAATCGTGCTATCAAAGTAGAGGGTTCACTTCTTGAACTATTTCTCGAACTATTTCTCGAACTGTTTCTCGAACTGTTTCTTGAACTAAAACTTCTTGATGGTGTAGAATTAAAACTGTTTCTTGTTGGCGTATGTATTACAGAACTTCTTGATGAACTGAAACTTCTTGTTGGCGTATGACTTACTGAACTTCTTGTTGAACTGAAACTTCTTGTTGGCGTATGTCTTGATGAACTTCTTGTTGAACTGAAACTTCTTGTTGGCGTATGCCTTGATGAACTACTGGTTGAGGGTGGTGTTTTATGAGCAATATATCCCGTTGTTTTCGGTGCCATTTTCTTTTTCACAGGTTTCTTTTTAGTAGTTTTCTTGGCAGTGATCTTTTTAGTAGTTTTCTTGGCAGTGGTCATTTTCGCAGTTGACCTTTTAGCTGTTTTCTTAGGACCAAATTTACGTATCGTCTTTTGACCATTCCATCGTAATAAACTGCGTATCATCACTCCACCCAGAAATCCACTCCCGCCTGGTTTTAAAATCAATTGACGTTTTGTGTCTAAATCAATGGTGTCATCTTGTAACTGCTCTAATTCATGACGATGTTTTTCCATGAAATTAAGAGTTTGTTTAGGAAGTTGTACTTTCTTTTGTAAAATAATTTGTGCAGCAAGTGTAAACCATTTCACCATTTCCTTTAATCCCGAACGTAATAATTGTTCACGGGTGTCAGGATTCTTTTCCCGACTCAAATGAACAAGAGACTGAGCTATAGCTTCCATGATGGATAATGAGTCAATGATCCTCAAGTGAGCCTATATATACACAACTGAAGCTCGATCTTCTCCTGTTAACCAATGATGAAATATATCAGTTCTTAACCGATACGTGTCTGGGGTATGAGGATGAAAATCAATCAGTAAATATCCATGAGGTGTTGATACAGCATCTTGATAAGCTGCTATCAGATGAGGAAGTTGAATCTGATTTGCTAACACTTTAATTTGACCTTTATCTCTCGTGTTTTGAAACAAGATCATGTAATGTGCATTTAAACTCAAAGTGCGACTTGCTTTGGATGATTGAAATAAATTTTGTGTAATGTAAATAACACTTGCATTGCGATGATGACCTTTACGTGTAAACCATAATTTGATTTTTTCTTCATCTTTTTCTCCCAACATGTCATCAAACACAATCAAATGAGGGATGGTTATATCATCCACAATGTCTTCATCATTCTCAGGAATACCCTGAATAAATTGAATCTGGGTTTCTTGCTCTTTTAACTGCGCATAAGCTGACTGCCATTCTTTGTAGCACCAAACAATACGTTCTGGTACTATATGAAATAAATCGGTTTTGTATTCCAACAGCTTTTTTACAAACTGTGTTTTTCCTGAGCCACTAGGACCCGAAATAAAAATATTGCATGGATGCTTAAAAAGTAAACTCTCTTCCATGACTGTACATGAACAACTAACACATGAGTCAAAGAAACATTTTTATTTAAACATTTTTCAAAACATGTTTTTATGAGATAACAAAAGTTAATGACAAAACATCAATGATAAACAGTTTTTAAGAAATAACAAAAATCAATGATAAACATCAGTGATAAATAGTTTTTTATAAAATAACAAGTACCAATGATAAACAATTGTTTAATCTAACAATTCATAGTCATGTTTCAATTGTTCCATCACTTCGCGAGCTTCCCGTCTTATTTGATAAGTGTTTATCCAAAACTCTAAATCGTTTACACACGATAACAATGTGAATATCAAAGCAAACATGTTTACTCAATAGAAATGGTTTCAACAATGAACACAATACTTTTGTTCAAGAGTTTTTAATATTTGACATAAGAATGTCAGCGATATGGTTTAGTTTGTTTTGTAGGAGAGCCTCTATGAATATTCCGAAAGCACGAGGTCCTCGCCTCTGTAAAATGTAAAATAATTTCCTGTTTCTGCTGAAGTTTGATCGTTCACACTCTATTTCTTCCCGCATTCCAATAGTTAAAATACTGTTTTCCATGAGGTAGTCCATGATATTTAAAGTTTGTTCTGATGTTAGCAAACAAATCAGAGATGTCCAACTTTTTCTAATGGCTCTTTTATGTATCTCATCCATAATTAGAATGTCAACAATGAACACAATACTTTTGTTCAAGAGCATTTAAAACACAATCTAAATTAACAATATCTTTCCAATTCACTCCGTACACATGAGTATGGTGTATATGATTCACTACAAAAAGTGCCATGTCCAATTCTTCCAACATCAAAGGAGAATTCATAAACTGCTGAATCCAGTCCCTATTATATACACCTTTGGGTATTTTCAAACGACATGCTAGCAATAATGCTTTGGTAATGATTTTATTGCGCATTTTCCCACAAGGTCAAATTCCCTGCTGCAAAAGAGTTGACTCTCGCTAAACCAGTGTATTCTATATCAGAAGTGTCCCACTCGACATTTTCTCTGTACTGTCTCAAATCAAAAGAATCCTGTTTATATATGTGAGCTCGATCTCCAAGAATTAGAAATACGTGTTCAAACGTAACGTCGTATGGAAATAGCATGAACCCATGTATATTTACCCCATAAATTGTGTCCAGATAGTAGTACCACACAAAAACACAACTTTGATGAAACCGTTGTGCTAAAAGTTCAGTTTCTTTCATTTCTGCATCCGTGAAACTAAAACCCCATATTCGTGATACCATATGATACACTTTTTGCTGCACCATGTTAAATTTTCTTAACACGGGTTGTCTTTGATGAATCGTCAAATCATCTCTTCCCAAAACATCCAACACCATAGATTCTAATCGAAAGTCCTTCTTTTGTAAACTATGCAAAGCATTGTGACTTGCCCAGGCTATTACCAATTCCGTTTTCCAGTGTTTTGCATTGGCCCATACCACATAACGATAAATTTTCTCTCTCAATTCAATCGGTAAGTACGGTATCAAGTCCATCATGTCAATGAAGTGTAACCAAAGGGCACCGTCATATAATTGTCAATGATGATACGTTTTGTATACACCGAACGAAATGTCTTGGTTTGTTTCTCACTGGTGACTTTACGATCCCGATGCCGTTTTATTCTAGATTCATACTCTACGACTGTAGAATACTGATCACGATTTTTGACACATTCTACCATGGAATTAAAATTGACTTTCTGTGAAGCATTGAAATCTAAAGTAATGCCTTTGACTTTGCAAGTCTGATGCACTTCTCCGTTTTCTATGTATTCATAACCATAATTCTTTGGACCTAAAGCTACATATTTTACAATACGACCCTGAGGCACTTCATCGGTCCACATTCCTAAACGACTGGAGTGGATAGGAACATTGTACCCGTTGGGATCATAAATAAACATGCAAGAGTCCGTGTCAAAATAAAGGACTCTTTTTCCTAAAGGTTCAAGCACTTTGTAAAGTTCTAATCTTGCATAGGCTGTAACATACGAGGCCACTACAGGATTGGATGAAGAGTGGGGTTCTACTTTATCGTTTTCATCTGTATAATTCACTAACATGAATTCATCATGATCAAAGGTTTCTGTATATTTAACAGACTTTCTAGGATCAGACAAAATCTCATATAAACGATCTAATTTGTGTACATACTCTGTTTTAGGTAGAATATTGTTCTGGGCATTTTTACCCCATAAACAATTGAGCATAGTTTTAGCAAATGCTCTTTTTCCAGGGTTTTTCTCTACATGCTCTAACACAATGCCTTCTGCTTTAAAGTAGTCTTCTTTAAACTGGTTTTGTTCTGCTTCTGTAGTCACACCACTTGGATAACCACTAGCTTCTTGTTTTATTTTCAAGTATTTGTCTATGTATCGACGGTACACATCTGAACTCCACTCCTCCCAATGCCATACATGATACACATTCAATACACGATAACCCAACTCTATAGCTTTAGCCAGTTCAACATGACATGAATTCTAAAGGCTTGATTACTCTGTGCCACTTTCTCGATTTCTTCTAATAAGGATTCTCCCATGACGCTGGATGCTTGATTAAAAGGTATATGAATACCAAAATCTAGCTCTGGATGTTGAATGGAGAATCGAACTTGATCGGTTGATTTCACTTGACATGTGTCATAGAGTTGTTCTATCATATCGTTGAATAAACGACTGGTAAATTCATACGATTGATCATACTGTTGTAGTGTAACATCGTAGACTTGAGCTTTAGTTCTAAACTTTCTTGATTTTCTTTCCGACCTCCGTTGTATATTATAGAACTGACGTACATTGTCTGTTTTTAATCTCTTGGTAGGAGGTGGTTGCTCGTCTTCGTGAGACATGGTTATGATGACTGAATGTAGAAACAGCGGTCGTTTTTATACCCAACGGTGAGCGGTTGTGTATAAAAGGGGGAGATGTTCAGATCTCAGATCATTTCGAAACACGTCTTCGAACTGTGAACAATTATGGCTCAGAGTACATTGGTCTACGAGTTAAAAAAAAAACTTGCTGAAGTACATGCCATTGTTGTTAAGTTGGATACTGAGGATTTAAGTCATATTGAATGTTATCGTTGTCATGAAAAAGGACATTATGCAAATAGTTGTTTGAATCAACCTAGGTATACAGAGGGATGTTATTACTGTCATGACAAAGGACATTATATAAACAAATGTCCTTTGAAAACAAAAGAAGAAGATGTGAATGAGAATAAGTTGGTGATCGACATGCCTGAGGAAAACAAGATGGACATGCCGGAGAAAATCAACACTGAAATGCCGGAGGAAAAAAAGAAAGAAAAGAAACGTAAACGGGCAAAGAACATGGACTTATAATAATTTGTAAGTGTTTAAACTGACTTTTAATGTTCAGTGAACACAGTGACTAAATGTGACTTATGTGAACATAGTGACTGAACGTACTGAGTGAACGCAGTGACAGAACACAGTGAGTGAAATGATTTGTAACTTTTTAAAAATAAATATATTGACATAAATGTTGTTTGTTATTCTTCGTAAGTAAATGGTGTGGCCCTGAGAAGGGCCGTTGGTTTTCGTTATTAGATCTTAGCGGCAGTAATGAAGGCCTTCCATCTTAGGACTGGGTCCTTTGATTGACATTCTGCCAAGTAGATGTAGTACCAGTAGTTTTTGTATAGCTCATCATCATAATACTCGGATAAATCTGGGTACAGATTACCCATTTTGATGTTGGATTCATCTGACTGAAACTCTGATAAATCAGGGTACAAATTACCCATTTTGATGTTGGATTCATCTGACTGAGTATAGAACTCTGACAAATCAGGGTACAAATTACCCATGTTGATGTAAGAGGGTGTATCATCACACAGAGAAGGTTTTAAGCAATTACCCATCTTGAAAGCTAAAGCACAAATGAACTGGGACACCACACAATACAAGAGAACAAAAACTAAGAACCAATCAAAACTCGCACTTGAAGAACCAATCAAAACTCGTACTTTAAGAACCAATCACAGACTTTCAGGATGTAGGTCAATCCTATTCCTGTAGGTCAATCCAGAGTATATAAGTGGTTGGAATCGCTGCACCTATTCATATCTCAACATGTCTCAGAAAATTACTTTCGCCGAGATTAGAAAAAGATTGCCACCTCCAGAAGTGGAAGACTGGGGTGATAATGTAAAATTACCGCCTCCACCTCCAGAGGACTGGCATAAGGAGCTGATGGAGGTACCATGCATGGCTCCAAAACGTGAATGGGATCACGAAATAGATCTCATGAACAATTGGAGTGGAGGCAAAACAGAGACGTTCTCTTTAGCCACAGGTACCACCAAGAAGGCTTGGGCTAAATGGTGCGTGGTGTGCATGGGGAAGTGTGGTTGTCGTTAAATGCAACCAAAACAACGGCCCTTCTCAGGGCCAACCATTTCATTTCGAAAGAATCTATTCTGAACTTGTCACAATTGATCACTCAGTACATTTTCGATTTAATCCGTGTTTTTAGATCTAACCCCTATTTTGTTTAAAAAATCTAGTATCATATATGTGTAACAATTATTTTAATTTGTATGCATCTATAACGTTATTATTATTATTTATGCACGTATTCCTGCCTATATTATAATCAATAAATGCGTTTTTAATTGAAGTATGGAAAGAAACACAGGTTGAAAATCGTCTAAAATCGTTCATTGAATAAAATCTAGAAATAGGATTGCTCCGAAACTGACATGATATTAATCTATGTTACTGAGAGAATAAGGATCAATCATTGAAAAAAGTCTTACATAAACCGTTTTTAAATAACAGCTATTTTAAATTTTAAAAGAAACACAACTGAGCGTAAATTCATAAATATTAAACATGCCATATGGATGACGTGACGTCATCAGACTTAAAATTCTTGGAAGTGCGCTATTTATAGCACCGCGCTTCGAGAACGTTCATTTCTTGTTTAACCAGCAACGATGTCGGATCAAGATTTATTAAGAGAAGTTATGCAGACTGCAGAGTTGATGGACTATTCTACGATGTATCAGCCTGTCTATCAACAACCTCAACAACAAATGATGCAACCACAACAAACAATTCAATCTACTCAACAATCCGTGATTCAACCAACAACTCAACAACAATCAGGTGGGTGCAGTTTTAGTCAAGATCGTCAAATTTCGCTTGCCATTTTGAAAGAATTGAGAGAAATTAAAACGCTGCTGTACCCGCTGAAAGATGTACGTGAAATGATCGAGAAGAGACAGAGCTGTGCTGTACAATTCATACCTCAAGAATTGAAAATACCTGTACGCTTTTCAACGGAGAGCCGTCATGAACAACATGGACAAGGCAAGCACAGTAAGAAAATGCCGGAGGAACCTGCACTGAAGAAAAAGAAAGATGATGTGAAACGAAAACATTAAATAACTCAAGATTAACCAACGGCCCTTTTCAGGGCCAACCATCTATGCCGGAAGAATGAATTCTCAATTTGTCCAAAAAAAAAATCTAGTCCTACACTCACACACACACCCCAACACACAGGGCGCTACAAAAAAGTTTTACTTTTTGAATGGTACCTCTTCTCTCTCCCAAATTTTGATTTTTCCCCTCAAATTTTGTTTCTTTTCGGTTCGGTACCATAAATATTTTTTCTCTATTTTCGAGTACTATAGATCATTTTTTTTTTTTCGGGTACTACAGATCATTTTTTTTTAAAAATTGGTACCATTCTAGCGCCCTACACTACTTATGTTTCTGTTTAAATTATTACATGCTTTTATCCTGTCATGTCTAAAGCTAACATGGTTTTCATTCGAAATTAAATGTCTATATGAGTTTATAATTTAGATTTAATTAATGTTAGTAATGACACGCTACTCTAATGCAATACAAATATATTTCAGTTGAAATGTGAAACATGTCATTAACATTTATTTGTAAAACTATCAATTTAGCTTTCTATGCTCTACCAGTAATTTAACGATAACATTTCTTTGCAATTTCATCTAAATATCTATCTGATATCCAATTAGTAACAATAAATTCTAGATATTTTATGTTATAGATTTTTATCTTAATATATATAGATTTAGATCTTTCATCATCTCAATTTGTTGTTCAAACAATTGACGGAATGAAATCTTGTCAATATAATTATAACATCAGTTTCCTGTTATTTGTCTAATATTTGCTCTTGGTTATACTTTATATGCACCACGGCTAAGCCAAGATAAATGGGACCTTTTGATTTTGCCAATGTTACATTGAAATATTCTGAAAAGTTCATTTTAAATTAAATGAAGAGTATTTTTTTCCAACACGTTATCTTGAGAGCTTTCTGATGATGTATAGTTTTATATATGTTCTATTACCATTTTTTAAATTATTTAGGATTATATTCCCTAAAAACCCTGCTTTTACACTGTTTTTGAGTCTCACTGAGGTTTTGTTCTTTTTTTCATCAGTTGTTTTGAAAAGTGTTTGTTGGTTACAGTTATTTTGATGTGTTTTCTACTCGTATCTCTGACTGACATACAGGTATACGGTATTTTTTACGAAATTTATTTATAATCAATATTTAAGAAAATATTCATGAAATAGTAAACATGTACCCTTGTAACGCAAGTAAGAGTTTTACGTTACCATCTTTGATAGACTTTAAAACACTGTTACTGCTTTATTTCACTTGTATCACCTTTTTACTATTACAGTTTATAATTATTTTTATCTAACCCAAATGAAGTTTTATAGAGCATATGCATTTTCTTCTTGGAAAATAACTACTGAACATTGTAAATTTTATGTAGAATCCGTAGCCCCGGTTTTAAACTGTGCTGACTTAATATAAAGAAACATAGCTGCTGTTTTATTACGTTTTCTGTTTTTGGTTGTGCCATGTAGGTAATGCAGGAAAGGAATTAAATCAGAAGAAGAACAAAAAAAATCTAAAGACAAATAAGTGCTGTCCGTAGCCCTGTAGAGTCCGTAGCCCCTGATATATTTATATCTTTTTTCACACAGGACAGTTATAAAACTTTTCTAATTTTCTTAGTTTTGTACTTTTGCTGACTAGCTATGCATCTAAATACTGTATGTCTTGACAATCTTCATTCTGTTGAAAATAATGTTAAATTTGATGTAATTTATAAATTTTCTGATAGATTTCTTTAATGGTCAAACTGATACATTAGACATTTCAGAAGATACTTAAATATATATTTGCAGGGTTTGTAAGTTGAAGATTATTGTTTTTTTAAAGGATAATTACACTTAAAACCAAACAAACAGCTTTAAATATGTGATAGAAACAGATACTGGTGTGGTGTAGAGTCCGTAGCCCCATGTTAATTTTCACATAATTCATTCTTTTGTATTTTTTACTCCCAAACTTATATATGTATAGAGATAACTTATTTGATAGATTTTTGTTGTTGAAATATACATAGAAACAGGTTGAAAATTCAGGACTTTGTTTTGTTTTGACATTTTATGTTACTAAGAAACATACATTTTTCGTGTTTTCTCAAGGAAAGTAAAGGAATTGTTTCTTCATATTATTGCTCATTTTTTCAAAAGTCAGAAAATTAATACTGTATCAAAAGAATATTATTCCACAGGTCAATTTTACATTAAACTATTTTCTTCAATCTACTAAATACAATCAAGTCAGTATGTAGAGTCCTTAGCCCCTGATATCCATTTTATGATTTTCTTTATTTGGTCAAGAAACATATGATTATTCATATCAAACTTGTTCTAAATGTGTTGTCTACATCTTCGAATACTTTCAAATATAAAAAATCAGTTTTGTTTCTTTTTTCTCATCTATATGTAAATTGAAACTTAACATTCCCTGTGTATTTTGGGGTATTTGCATTTTTGACCTCGGTAAATGTTGCAGACAAGGAGAGAGTGGGCGTGGATTCTTTTTAAAATTTTAAAGTACATGTTTATAAAACTAAATAACAAATTTTTTATAAGAAATATACATCTTTCTAATTTTTCGTGTGGTGATAACAATTACTATGTAGAGTCCGTAGGCCCCTTAGGTACATCTATTCAACCGATCTTAACTTTTTTGTTCTACTTGTTCCATCCAAGATCTTTTGGAAATGAGTGCCTAATAGACATGTCTGTATATTACTTTAAAAGAATCTGCACTCTGATGGGGTCTGAAAATTGGCCTATGTGAGACTGAAGAGGTACCCTTTATCTTGGCTTAGCCGACCAGTCATTTGTAACTCGGTTCCCCCGAACTGGTGTACTATGGGGGATAGCGGTATAGGGCAATGTTTTACCTTGAAGCTACCCCCATACTGTAGGGCAGCTGCAGTGGAATTGTTTTCACACAAAACTAGCATAGATCGTAGACTTAGTCATAAAGATATAATATTCCTGTTCTTCGGTGGTTGGTGCAGGTTTTAGTAAAGTATTTGAGAGATTAAATGTTACGTAGGGTCTTATATTCTGGACTATTGAAAATATTAATGTTTCTTATTATTGACTTATGCAATGCTCGAACTTCCATGCAGGGTGGGTGTATGTACATAGGAGTTTAACATCCGAATATCCCCCAGGGGATGGGGATATCAGTAGTACAAATGACTGGTGTATTACATTTCAAAAATGATGTACACATTTTATGATATTGTATATTTTATAGTCCTGGTGTTACTATAACAGAGTTACAAAAACGTGGTGGTCTCTCCGATGAAGCTTATGCTAAGGTAACTATGTTTAATTCTATTTTATATTTAGAAGAATTGCCTTTAATTAATGTTGCAATTAGCGCTTCTTTTATTGTTATTAAGTAATTTCATTTCCAGGTTTATTTGATTTCATTTGTATTATGAATGTGTTTAAAATGTGAGAGTGAATAACATTCATGTTAAGCACTGGGGTTTCATATCCTTTCTTTATTATACATTTGAGGGAAAACAAAGTAAAAAAATGAATTTAATAGAAGGATATTGCCTGGTATGATTGGGAATCGCACCCGGGTCATTCAGATAAAAAAATGCGATAAACCATTTCGCCATGGCATCTGCATACTTCTTGTCTTTAATATTATGTTACATGTTTTTAGATAATCATAGAACTTAATGGGAAATATGGCATTGGCATATTTGGCATCTGTTTATTTTACAGACTTGTTGAATACGTTGTATCTCTACTTGATTTGTAAAATCATTCTTGTACAAAGTTCTTTGTTCTATGTTTTAACTTAATAGTACGTCATCAACAGAACGTGTGTTTCATTTCCTTGGCATGCAAATTGATAGTCTAAGATGTAAAGTAACCAATCTTGCTCACTGGTACGGTATGCCGCAATGTTGTTTAATATGACTGAATACTTGCCAATGATTGGAGTATAACATTTTCTACCCAGAGGTTTCAACATTCTTGATCTTGATAATGGGTTTTAATAACATGTTGTTTATTAAAGCTATACAATAAAAGCAATGGTTAAGGTAATTAGCAACATTATATAATTTATCATTATTTCCTCCATGTTTTCAGTTTTTGGAACGTTCTAAAGAGACTCATGCATTAGGTCGTCCAGGTGATCCAGATGAGGTTGCAGCAACAATAGCTTTCCTAGCTTCAGATAATGCATCGTTTATAACAGGTGCTACATTGCCTGTAGATGGAGGACGTCATGCTATGTGTCCTAGATAATATACTAATGTACAATCTTGGTATACAGTCACGTGATCTGAAGACTGATAAGGAATTCTTGCTCGTTCGACACATTCTTGCAATGTTTTTGTTAAGGAGTGTTCTCTACCTAAAGATACACTTTGTGGTAACATGTTTGGTACCGTACATGTATCATACATGAATCCATCAACATGTTGGCTCATGATTTAAACAGTGTATATCTATGGAAATCAGTGTCTCATATTAAACTATATTTAGATACTTTATATCAATATTTGTTATTATTTTGTCATTTAAGTTCTCAATGTAATTAGTATCCAATCAATCTGATTAAAATCAAATATTGCTGCAAACTGATAATTACACTCCCCAGGAAGTGTAAGTCTGTCTGATTAGGTCACTCTGTAACTAGTCTGTCTATATTCCTACACCCAGAGTTTATTAAAATTCTATATGAATGTTCTAGAACATTTTTAAAAAATGTAATTATATGGGGAAAACCCAACAAAACATCATTTTGAAAAAAACAACACCAAAATGATTATTTCGAAAAAACGAACTAAAATTACATTGAGACAAAACAGTCGTGAAAATAAAAGAGTATTTCAAAATGTTACTTTAGGGAATTTGTAGAAACATGAGCCAATAGACAATCAGAAAATAGTCTCCATAGCTTGTAACAATAATTAAATATACAAAGCTTTCAAATGTACGTGCATACAAATGATTTATATCCTCAAGGTTGTTTAAATACATTACAAAAGATGCATTGATATGTCTCAAGTAAATTAAGAGAATACATTAGTGTATTGAAAGATAAATAAAAGTGAAAGTGGTCTATTACATTATGTAATTGTTTACGCATAGAATAAATATAGCTGCGTGATTTTACTGACAAACCATTCATTCTGTCTATATCATTAATCGTCCATGATATATATACAATGACATTTGGAAAATAGAGAATGCTATAGTATGGTATTTTTGATAATGTTATTCTTTGTTAAACTTAGATGGAGTATCTCTATAGCAAACATTTGAATTATAGATGAAACTAGATGCGTGACGATGCAAAGCACATTAGACAATTGATGTTTTGTGTAACATTTGACTTGATAAATGCCTTTATAGAACGTATAATTATTTCGTTTAATTTAACGTTTAGAATTACTATCTGTTTGAAATAGATTGAAATAGAAAAACGGAATTGAGAAATGGAATCAATCTGATTGGACTGGATAGTCACAAGATTTAATATTCATTTAGCATTTCTTTTTAAAGAATATCTGGGATAGATTCAATATTTTACTAGGTAATCTAATTCTGTATTTTCTTCATGTATTCCGACAACAAATCATCATTTTAAATTCCGTATAGAAAATTCAAATTTCAAAGCACACACCATTAAAACACCTGTGTGAGTGTACGTATGTTTCACCTAGATGTATAAACAGATGCTCATAGACTTCTGATGCTGAAGTTAGACGTGTACGAGAATTTGGCTTACATTTAAATAATTTCACGATGCTATTATGGATTAGGTGCGGTTTAAAGTCTGCTACCATATTCAAGTTAAGCTGACTTTACAAGTTTGCACGATAACCCCTGATTATTGAATTCACATTCAAACAGGTAATCATCGACAGTTAATTAGCAGTGCTTCTAGAGTGGTTAGAACCCGGGACCTCTTAATATGAAACCGTGCGTCCTTCTGCTTGATCGCTGCTCTAACTGTGATGCACGTATTAAACACATTCGCGTCAAGTTACATGTTTGTTGAAGTATGTTAAACTTTTCATTTCTTAATTTATATAATTTGATGACTTTCAAACTATTTGAATTAATTATATTGGCCATAGGCAGGTCCAGGGGGGGGTCAGGGGGGTCCGGATCCTGCTAGAATTTGGAAAATGTACCTGTCTATCACTTGCCTGTAAATCGTTTATAAATAGCATGGAGCATTTTTTTCGGTGCTTAACATAGATTTAATGGTTATGTAGTTTTTATTATCAATATGTGGCATTTTTTCTGCAAAATGTGTATAATGTTGTTGTGGTTTGAGGTTCGGACCCCCCTAGAAAAGTTCGGACTTCCCCTAGAAAAATTCAGGCCCCCTAAAAAAGTTCGGACCCCCTAGAAAAAAATCCTGAATCCGCCCCTGTTGACCTTTATACTGTGTTTATGTCAAATGATTATGTAGCCATTAGACATTTACAACCTAATCCGAAGTTGAATATGAAATTCTAAAATTGAATAAATACGGGGTTTTGCTGAAACGAATTTTGGTAATTACACATTAAGCCTTACAGCTGCTTATCAAGTGTACATATGACTTGGGTGTATATATGAATGAGTTTAAATTCGTGTGCTGCACTTATTTACAGACAAAGATAATTTGGGATTACTTGATATTAAAATGAGGTTTTTATAAGGTTGTGAACGTTTGTATTTGTAATCATACGCAACAAATTGTATTAAAGCTATGAATTTTTATAAAATTGTTTTCACAACTGACTGAGGAATTCTAGATGTACGTTTTTTTAGATCGCCAAATTTCCCAGTCATGTAAAAATCATCGAGCTCAACATTCCAATACCGCAATTATATGTCCTGCGCATTCACGACGTTTACGTGTAATTTTGTTTTAGGAGCAGTGGTCCAGTGGTAGGACGCGCTAAAGGATCGAGAGGTCCCGGGTTTGATCCCCGCTAGGGGCACTGCTTATTTCCTTGAGCAAGAAATTAACCTAAAATTGTTCCACTCCACCCAGGTGTAAATGGATACTGTGAGGGATCGCCTGCCTGAGTGTGATTTCAGTGACCAGGAGTTATAATACAAGATTGTAAAGTCGGCTGAACATGTAGATGGAAGCAGACTTTAAACCGCACTTTAACTTTTAACTTTTATTTTAAACACTTCGGGCACAAACTTGTATGTTTCCGGACGAACAGTGCAGAGGTATAGTGTAATTATCGGTCCTCGATTGGGATACATTTTGTCACCTTAAAGATAAAAGTTATCAGGAAAATGCAAATCCGTTCCAATCCGTCTCATTTAGAATTACATGTACACCATGTATATCCACAAAACGTGTGTATGGATGGCATAATAACATTTTTCAATAACAATAAAAAAACGAACATGGCTGACAACAGATTCTACGTAGGATAATACCTCAACCAAAGAATATGCAATTCACACGGTTCTGCTTAAATAACATGGTCTTGGTTCTTTAAATTTCATGTAATTGGGTAGATTAAAGAGAGATTCCTGTGTATTACCTGTGATTTTACAGAAATGACATCATTTTATGTCGCATAAATGTTATCAAATGTTCATTTACATGAGACACGGACGTGAAACACAGATAGATTTATTATGAATGGTAAAGTTAAATGATAATATCAATTTAAAGGTATCATCAATGGGAAATGTCCCCTTCAAATCACATTATATACGCCCATGCTTCATGTAAATTTCGATACACATACATACAGACGGGCGATCGTGATAACTACACAACAGTGCTGTTGACCATGAATAGTATATAAACACAGTATTGACTAGTTTGAGAAAACCCCTGATATTTTACAATTGTAGATTTCTAGTTACGATTCGGATTAGGTTGTAAATGTCTATTAATAGTTATTTGAAAGGGTGAAATTTACAAAGAAGTGACATTAGAAATACTGTATTGATCACACGCTATAAAATAAAACATCAAATGGGACACTATTGTCTTTATCACTTAGTATATTAGAACTGTAACTAAAATACATATTAATGTACACTTGATAATATAAACCTTTGGGATTTAGTTATTTAGTCTCCGTTATGAATAGTTTTACGCTGTAAGTAATTGTAACAATTTATATGATTAAATAACTAAAAGGACGAGAAATTAAATATATTTTATTTTTGACATTTAGTATTAGCACAAAATGAATTCTACAGGAAATGATCTACAAACATTCTAACATGAGACTTGCATATTATAATAAAACACTGATCTCATGTATTAAGAGTAGCTTGTGTGTCAGGTTATTTCAATGAACGATGAAAAATTGGTTTACTTTTATTTCTTAAATTATAGAATTAAATCTAGATTCCCCTGATTTCTTTGTTGAAACATTTGATATAATATTTATTTATTCTTTATTATAGAGTTTTACTGAAAACTATAATTAAGAAAACGCAATAATAATACGAAACAATTAAGACTCAGTCAAAAGGTTTTTCAGTCACTTAACATAGTCACGTAAATCTTTTATGTAGAAGTTGTGACCACACACATACATAAAACGATGACTATTTGTTTTTGTTTTGTGGCATTTGTTCTTAATTGTTGCTCTGATGCTATTTGTTTGGGTTTTATAATACAAATCTTTGTGTAATGTGTTAATCAATATTATTTTCGACATTAGGTTAATTTCTGCAGCATCATGTTCCATCATAACGTAAATCGTTAAAAATACTGTCACAAAATATATCTTCACTAGTTTTATATCTAACGATGTTATAAGCGAAATAACTTGCAGTTGCCTATGTTTTACCGTACTATAAAATACAATGTATAGACACTTGTTTGATGCGCTAATTAAATAAGGTGTGTTAGGCATATATTTTATTAAGCAATAAAACATAGACAACTAGAAGTTATTATCTTGAGATTATATGATATACATTTACATGTAACAATGTTTACGATGAAAACCTGTCGTAAGACTTTGACCCATAATACTTAATGTTTTATATATAGTTATATAATTGTTCCACGCACGCAGTAACTTAATGTAGCATGTTCCTTAAGGGATTGATATGTTGCTGTTTCACGTATGTGTCTCAATGAACCTTGCAAACTTATAGTTCTGCCTACTAAATTCATGATACCAAGACACATGTCAATGCCAATTGTTGAACTATTGCACTCACTTATATAATTTACAACATGTAATTCATGTTTGTGAATTAATTGTGCTACTAAAGTTGTTACAGGAAAACAATGGTTTTAATATTATGTACTTATAGACATGTCTTCAATTTCTTTTTGCTGAGAGACATATGGTTTATTTGAAAACGAAATATTATTGGTCAATTAGCAAGACTAATTTGTTTTCATTAGATTTTCACAAACTGCCTAGATACGTCTACGAGTACTTGCAGGTTGAGTGATTATTTTCTTGCGTTTATACCCAGACAGCCGATGTATTTGATTTAAGCACATTAACTTCTTTAAAAAGATTTAATTTATGAATACGCTATAACCAATACAATTATGATAAATTGGAATTTTGAAAAAGCTGACAATTTAAACTTGTCTGATATATACATTACACTTAACAATACTTGTCAATGGAAATGATGCATTTGGCATTTTATGTATACACTTATTAATGAATTAGCAATATGTAACTTATAGAGACAAGTTTGCTGAAAATGAACAGGAAATGCATCACGACTTGTATTACTTACTGGTAAAAATTGCAGTGTCATGACTGGATGGTTAACGTATATATATAATTATCAGTTTAAACCCCTTTATAACAATTGTCAGGGCAACGGGTGACTTTACTAGTGGACACATCGTTGTCATTTGACTTCGTAAAATAGCCCGATTGTACGTTGATTTATGAATATTTACTGGGCTTAAAACAATTGTAAGGGCAACCTTGACTTTAATTGTGGTCACATCGTTGTCATTTGACTTTGTGAAATAGCCTGATGTTACGTTGACTAATAAGTAACCACTGGATTTAATGTTGCTTAATGAGTCACACTTAGAATCGTCTGAAGGTAACCTTAGGTAAGAACCTGTTTGTTACAACAAATAAATGTTTTAATGTTAATTACCTTTTGTACAATGTCACAGTTAAGTTCCGATACAATTATCAACTTGGCTTTTGGAACATCATGTCATTTATATGCAAAGTCTTACATTTTAATTTGAAAAGAAAAAAGTCCCTTTATTATGCCCGTTGATCTGTTAAGGCCATTAATTTTGATGATCCTTAAAGTGGAAATTTACTGTAAAATTTCACTGTAAAATCGTTGTTATTATTGATATCTTCTTGTGACTGATATCAAGTAACAATATCGTCTGAAATATATTTTTAGATAAAAAGAAAAGTATTGGGAATTAATTTGTGTGAACCCAGAACATTTGTGGACATTGGCTTATTTGTATTCCTGCTTGACTAGAAAAAGGTGATTCATGATCATTACATTAATATTACTGTCAGTTTGATATATTCTGTAATATATATCTTCTAGCGACCCCTTTATGTAAATACAATAAATCATTTCGCTTAGCTTCAATGGACAATGTTAATAAATGATTATATTATACGCTATACTAGATCACAATGAATATTGTTACTTCCAAACACAATTTGAGACCAAGACTGACCAATCTTAAGGGAATGAACAATTCTTGTATTACTACTATAAATAAGAATAGCTGAATCATATTAATTGAGTTGGCATAACTTTCACACAAATCAGTTCTGCTTCATAAACCAACAACACTTAATTTCATGACCATCGATTCTTCTACAACATTACAATATAATAATTCGTATATAACTAAACGGAAATAATATCCCTCTCTAAAATTGTCCCGGTCAGCATTGTCTTGATCAACAGACGAATGATCAGTAAATTATCAGGAAATCATTATAGGTAAGATATTATATTGCCACATTATGACATTGTATTTTGTATATTATATGACTGTAACGACATGTAAAACATAAGGTAGCAGAAAAACATATTTTACGTATGAATTATAATTATGTATAAACAACAATTCTATGTCAATGTAATAGGGATACAACGACTGTTTAAATTATTTGAAATCCCAGAACTTCCATATTTTTTGAATAAATATAAGTTTTATACCTTAATGTTCAATACACATCTATTGTTTAGGCTAGATTGTACAAATATTCACCAAGAACCATAGATTGAATACAATCGCCATACACCAAATGATGCGCTTGATTGTACAGATCACCTACATTGGCTCTGTACGAAATTTGCGTTACAATTATCGAGGTCAATATACGACTAGTCGTTTTAAGTTCATAATTGGGAAACATTGTGTTTCATTATAATTACAACATTTTTCTTTTATGATTCTCGATAATGAGGTTGTAGCGGCATTTTGTATGAACATACTGTAGATCAACATTAAACAACTCCGGTACTATGTTTTATAAACTTACCAAACTGGTCCTACCTAGATCATAATTAGAAAAACATTTATTTTTCTCGGGCACATGATAAAGATAAAATATAAAGTCTCTTGTTGAGTACTCATTGCTAACCTCAGTTTGACAATTTTTGTAGAAAAAAAAAACCTTTATGTTTAACAATACATTCCAGGACATCATATTATCAAATATTTTACAATATTACAAAAGAAGGATTAAAATCTAAAATAGGGCGTAAACCGTTGATGATATGGACTCCGGATAAAATACTATTTGTCATAAAATGATATGCTTTATAAACACAATGACATTATGTCATGCAAGATGATGTTTATACATCTATAGAGAATTGTAAGACGTTTCTTGTAATATTATGTCAAGGAAAAATGACAGTTTGTCAGGCATTTGACATTGATAGTGTTTTATGTCTTGTCTAGTGTGTAAACAACACAATTTGTCTAAAAGTAATAAAATCCATGAGGAATTGAGAGTGATAAACTCTTAACAATACTTAAGACGATAATATCTATTTAAGTTTGGCTGACAATTGTATACAATCTGAACGTCATGCAACACTAAGAAATGTAATCGATTATAGTGTAGTAAAGAAGACATAAGGAATTAATACCACAAACTACATTGTATAATAAACTATTTACTTGCATTAAATTGGAACAAATGAAGCAGCGATATCACATAATATTGTTACTTACTAGATATGTTATAAATATGTTTTACGATACGCATGCCGTCAGTAATGCATTTACTGTCAGAATTAGTAAGTGATATTATAACCCTATTTTGATATTTATGTGTTTTCGCCAGAGGTATACGTGATTGATCTCCAAGTGACCTTCATATAACCATGTAATCATAAAGTAATAAGATAAGCCTTACAACATGCGATGTGAGAAAAACGATGTCGATGAACTTTCATAATATCAAATTCCACAATACGGTCGAAAAAATACGTATAATTATAAGTAAAATGGTTTCTTGGTAATAATAAACGAATGATGAAACACTTTCGGAAAAAGAAGTAGTTTAATAATGCTTAGTAAAGACCGTTCATACAGTTAGAAATAAAGCTATTGCTTATTATAATAGGTCTTATCGCGTCTTAGAATAGGTCTTATAACTAAAAAAGATATCTAATAATAATAAAACCGTTGCTAAAAACGAACAAATATAAAAGAATTTATTAACAAGCATTATAATTGCATTCAATTGACAAACGGCTAAGCGGTTTGATTGTTCATATCAGCTGATCAGTGTAACCATTTTGTATTAAACGAGTCAAACATTGTTTGAACGTAATGTGTATATCACCGTGGTCTATATCCAAGAAGATTTACCTTACTATATGTAATGACTAGTACCATTTCTATATTAAAGATTTCACCTATAATGTAACTGCAAGATATGTAAATCCTGTTTTAAATTGTAATGTAGTCGTTGATTTTTTATTCTTGTGCAGTATGTACGTTATCATGTTACATGTGTATACGTTAGTTCTTAATGATTTGTGTAATAAGGCGTCAATTGAGTTTTTTAAGACTACAACATACTTTAATGTCGTTGAAGTTTTCCATTAATCACATACTTAAATTATTGGACGCTGAAGTAATAAGAAGTAATTAATGATTATTAGAACCAGAAATCACGTTTGTCATGAAGTCCTACAACGACTGAAAATGACAAACGTGCTTTGTTAGGAATATTTGAACGTGCTTAACTAATGTAATGTCTTGTAATTACTTTTGTTATGAAGGAAATAAAAATGTTCATGCTATGTAATTATAGTTTTGTCTTATTTTAGCAACATGTACAATAATATTACAATCAATTCAACCAACAAGAAGTCCTGCATTAGTGAAATTCTGTTGCAGAAGGAAACCTGAAAAGGTTGAATAAGGCAGCCCACCTCCTCTATAAGCATCATTGGCGTGTCCCTGAATTGCTACGTCGTCTCCTTGGTTCAGGTCTAACACAACTGTCTGGCTACCCATTGCGTGGCTGTCATCATGCAAGAACAGATCTGTCTTCTTAACCCCGTTTAAAGCGATGTAAACCCAATTGTTTCTGTTGTCATATGACAAAACGCTTGTTGTGAAAACGTAAACTCCAGGGACTGGAGCAATGAATACTCCAGGGACTGGAGCAATGAATACTCCAGGGTGGGGATTGTAGGCGTTTCCAACATTAGTTATGACTTGATCAAAGACAATATTTTGATTGGCACCTACTTGAGTCATATCATGCGACAAACCAGCCGTGAATGCAACTGTTAATTCATTTTCTGCTCGACGAATACGATTGGTTTTCTTTGCCGAGATATCTTTCTTGACATTTTCTGTATAAATAAAGATACCAACATGCATTAGCAATATTCAAAACAATGCTTTTTTTAAAATTGAGTCATAGTGCTTAAAATTACTCTCAGTCGACCATTATAATTATTTTAGATGTCTTTAAGTTCCTATATTTTATAAAAAAAGAGCAGAATAAACATAATATACGACAAATAAGGATGTCGATAATGACTTCAATTTTCTTTTTTTTTATTGGATTTCAACACATTTTAGGTCATTTTACGGCGTCCAGCGCACCTAACCTAGCTTTCCTAGAAACTTGTCTATAACCAGTACTCAGCTACCCTTCCACAAGGTCGGAAACGTCTCCATATTATCCAATAAATGGAGGAAAATTGACATTATAATCTGATTTTTATGGAAGGGTATAACCTCCCTGGGTGGGATTCGAACCCGTACCCCCTTCGGGACACGAGATTCCGAATCCCGACGCGCTACCAACTGCGCTATCGACCCGGGTTGACTTCAATTTTTAAAAAATGGATACCAAAACCTCATTTTTCCATTTAATAGTTCATTTGTACTTCGAAAAAAAGTTATAACATGTAAGAAAAATACCGGCGAAATAAACTATGTGATACACAATGGTTTAGACGATAGGTTTGTATCTTTAAAAGTTAATGACGAGAGCACGGCGTTGTTTGTATGTACATTTAAGTTAGTAGTGAGCATATTATTTACTGAAGCATATAATTTACTGAATTATTATGTTCCTTAAATGTATTGCGAATTAGCTTTCTTAAAATTACTTGTTTACTCCCGTTAATGCATACAAAATAACAATTTTATAACAAGGATGCTCACCAATTGATTGAGGTGCAACTCTAGAGACCTTGTGTGAACTACTTTTATCTATTGACGCATTGTCTTTGTTAGAACTGTTTAACTTTCTAATAAGTTGTTGAATTGTCCTGTCTTTGGCAGATGATCTGTACCGCATCTGCGTCATTTCAGCATTTTGACGAATCATCTCTGAATTTTACTGACGTATTTCATCCTCTTGCCTTGCACCAGTTTTCTCTAAAGCTTCGACTCGTTCTAGAAGTTGACGAATTAAGGGACTTGATGCCAATTGTTCCTTCGTCAACGTTGGATCTTCTTTATAGGCCACTATACCCGATATCCAAGCACTTAGTAACAGGATAAGAGGTAACATTTTATTTTTATTTAGTCCAGAGTCAACAGATATTTCTATATGAATGACCTACTTCGATATTTCTTATCACGTGTATATTCTTATCCCGAGTAAGTATTCACAAATTTAAATTATTGACAAAAATATCACCTACGATGTACAATTGTACATTATTTTAAAGGCACATTGTCTGTTGCCAAAGTATCTACTAAGATGATGTATATGGTGTACCTAAGTAATATTGAGTAAATAGTTGAAATTGTATACATAACATTTGTACCATATATGCAGAATAATAAAGTGCTTATGAACATTTCGAACATTTCAAAACATAAGAGAATAATTGGCATTATTAAAAGATACAAAGATACATTAGATAAACATTAAGGCTCTGGTCGTTCAAATATTGCAGTTTTTATATATCAAATTAGATACATTTAACAACACGTAAATATGGGCTCATATTTTAGCCCACGTTTGTCTGATATTATTGTAATTTTCATCTAATATAGTTTAAAGACGGTACAATATTTTTATGTTTATTTCATTTCATTTCATGAAACAAAATATCTAATTAATAACAAAAATTTACAGTGTTTCAAAAAGTAAAAGTATCAAATGCTGATTGTGCGTGAAATAGTCAATGTAGCAAAATAAAAATGTCAACAAGGTAATAGTGCCTTGGACAGGAACTTATAACGAGTGTGACCTCCATGACTGTTGATATTCGCTTTAAATCATGTTCTCATGGGTCTCACATACTACTTGAAGTACTCCTGATGTAAACCTGCCCACTCGCGCATAATTCTTGCTTGAACTTTAGTATGGGTTTGGTGAGCAACACCACTGATTAAAATGCGGTTCAAGTCCCATACAGGTCCTTTTATGTTTAGATCTGGAGATTTCGACGGTATGCATATCAGCATGATGCTGTTATCATAAATAAATTAAAGAAATTCATGAGCTTTTATGTAATTTTAAGACGAATCCACCAGCATTTAACCACCCAAAAGTTATTTCTTTGCTGCTATATTGTTATTTGCCCCATTTTGTTCTGTGGATGTGTGGGTAGTAAAACTGTACATAGCGATCTTGTGCATGTTTTGTGTCTGTCAATATCTTTTCGTGCAATCTATGGATTCACAGTTTAACGCATCGATTAGAATACTTTATCATCATTTTAACTAGAGTTGACAAATATTGTCTTTTAGGGTTTCCATTCAATTCTAACAGGTCATACACAAATAAATGAAGAACAATCAATTAGAATTTGATAGATTTCGAATTGCTTCTAAAGCGAGATAACGTGCCAGTTCATTTAATGCCAATCCAAAGCATCAATGTTTCAATTCAACCTGTCACATATTGTAAAATTCGTTCATCTTAAATTCTTGATTAATTTTATGTTACGCCTTTACTTCGCAACTATCTTTTAAATTGACGAGTTAACAAACGATAGACCGGTGATAATTAATTTGTTTGGCTAAATTGGCACCAACAGATTAGTTTCATTCGACCATCATTTAACGAGCCACACAATTATTATCCCAGTTACAACAGACGAAAAGCTGCCTTTAAAAACCTATCAGAACAATGTAAACCTAAAATCATTTTACCAGGGATTCTATATAACAGGGATTTGTAACGAAGTGCTTTTTGAATTATCTCGGTCATTCTGTAACTGGCTGAAACAGGCTGTACAAACTATTCCAGAGTTTTAAAACTTGATTTATGTTTTCGTACATGTCTTCCATGCAACTTGTGAATGTTTCTGAAGTTTTTGACAAAAAATTATTGCAATAATGACCGAAAATATGCCTTTAGGTGATGTAAAATGGGGCTAAAAATGACAGATCGTCGGGAAAATGCATTATTTTGTGAAACAGTATGTGAGCGTAATTTACATCAAAATCATCTAGAAACACATTTTTCCTAACATTTATGTCAATTTGAATGGTACTGGTACAAAATTACACGTGAATATCTTTATTTAAACTTGTTATATTTGCTTTCCGTATTGGCCGAAATAATAGCGACGACAGTGAAATTTGATGAAAATCTATTACATCTAGTTATCGTTACAAATCCCTTTTATATAAAATCCCTGTTTTCACGCAAAGGGTATGTATTTTCAGAGTCAATGGATAAAAGCTAGACTATCAGTTTTCTGTATAATATATCCGTAAAACGTTGTTTACTAATAATTAGTATATCAAATTTTAGATTACATAACAACATCTTGTCATTATAACACGCGTGTTGTACATACATTCCTTTAATTTTCAATATAAAATACATGCTTGAGTCAAATATAGTTTCCTTAAGATTCGAGCCACTTAACAAAAAATCCAACTAATACTAAAAATATTATAGTAGTCATGTAATAACATCAATATAATGTAATGTCTTTTCATTCATTTAAATTTGATGAATATTTCATTGACAGTTACAGATAGTCAGGACTTATGATTGATAATATGAAGGAGCCATAAACCATACTCTTATTGCTGAGCATTTTAATATGAGATATTTCTGTTTTGTAATGTTGACTAAAAGGTGTCCTTAACGCGACTATAATTTCAGTTAACAACATATGCAGTGTTATCTTCTGATCCCTCGTGAAAGTTATTATATACCTAATATAACAATTGTTAAAATTGAATTTAAAATATTGCATGTGTTCATACTATTGTAGGGACAATTTAAGTATGATATTGTTATTACTTAACATTATTGCCAAACATATTTCAAACCTTTCCATACAGACAAACATACAAATAGAAATCTATTATCATCCTCATTTTTATTGACCATGTACCTTATAAAAGTCTGCAGATCAGTAGTACATTTGGTTGAATAATTCTTACCTAAATATCGATCAAGTATCAAAGAGATATGCAGGCAAATGACTGTGCCAAAAGTATAGAATCAAGTTTAGTCTTTAAAACAGTATTAAGAACGTAAGAAATCACTTACTTATAACATTTGTCACTTATAACATTCAACTGAACGAATTAAAACGTGTGACATACACATTGGTGAAAACGAAAGTAGGATACTGAGGGAATCACCAAGCTATTTATAGATTTGTTATATGTCGTACTTGCTGAAATTAAACATTTTCATTGATCGCTTCTTGTCTTTTCAACATTCTTAGGCGGTTAGGATATCTTTTTAATAGAATTGTACTAATGTTGCACAATAACAAACTCTAGTATCTTCTCATCAGTAAAATCATAGTTTAACACTAATCTATTTTAAGCTAACCTGACCCACGTGGATTTAGTTAGAAAACACCCCAAATATAACGAGAAAAAAAAGAAATAATAAAGTAATTTAACAGTGTGTATGTTGCATTCCCAGTTATAAAAATATAATTCAAAATGAGGACTTTTAACTTTTCCCTGTATATCCCTTTAAGTATGTATTGTAAATGTATCTACAGTGTTCAGATACTAGATTTATTAGATGCTATTCTATATGTCTTTTGAGGTTTGTTAGACGTTTTATGTTAAATAATGTCCAAGAAAAATGACTGTTTGTCAGGCGACAATCATTAATCTTATAAATGTATGACAACTCGATTTGATATTTAGCAAGTCGTTTGTCAACATTTGGGAAGCGGGACACTCAGAAATAAACACAAATTTCCTATCATAAACATTATTTATCGTATAATAACTGTCGACATTTTGTCAAGTCTGATGGTATTTATAAATCTTAAGGGGTTTATTAAACGTTTCCGGTAAAAACGTGTCTAAGAAAGTGACAGTATGCTAGACTTAGATATTTATCTTTTTTACACTTTATTGATGAATGTGTAGATACAATATTTATCTGTATGTAGTGGTGGGACTGATGATTGAAAAAATGTTCACGTCCAATAAAGCAATGTAATGTTTTAGACTATTAAATGCAAGAAATAAGGGTTTTAGCAACAGGATGTGAGAGCTGTAGTGTTACTAATCAGAAACCCGGGCACTATAGGTTATTGGACTTATGTTGATAAAAAAGTCATGGTTCATATTCAAAATTTTAGAACTATGATTTATCAACATGCATGCTATATAGCTTCCAGATTTCGAATCGATGTACCTTATGAGGTAAATGATAAATATGTTAGTTAATACAATAGCCCTCTATGACAAACTGACAAACTTAAATATATACAAATAGGATTTTTAGAAAACAGTCGTTAAATATCCGGGTGTTGTGTCAATCAATCTTACATGGCTTGCAGCTTTTGTCAAAGTGTTGACGATATTTTAATATATTAATGTAGTTACTTTGTTGACGCACATACATACTGTTCTCACATATTCAGTAGTGGAATAATCGGTTTTCTCAAGGAAATAGTCCCATGTGTATTCTTCAGTGGCTAGCGTTAGGTTTTTTGTCTAGTAGAAAAGTATTATGTGTGAATAAAAAGAAAAAATACGAGAAAGTAATTGATAATGGTGTTGTTTCTGCTTTCATTGACACATTGACAAACAATTTCCTTGCTTAAAATGCGGACGGGATAGGTAGTAAATGTCAACTCAAAAGTTGAGCTCTCAGACTTGTTTAAGTATCGTTTTGTGGTTTAGATCACTTCACCGTGTGAAAAATAACACTGTGTCAAAGGCCTTGTTATAAATATATTATGGGAAAAGAGTTTAAAAACGTTTCAGGAACAGCATCAGTAAAAAAGCAGACATCCTACGCACGAAACAGGAAAGAGAAAGATGCTTTTAGAGTTATTAATATATTTAAATTTGAGAAATGACGCCACAAACAAATATTTGAAACAAAAACAATAACCCAGCGGTTACCCGCTATACAACGGACAGTGGCAAATCAATTAAGTAGGATACTTAAATAGAAATTAATAATACAATCACTCTTCGTAAACAGATATCCTGTAGAGCGTTGTCGTACAGGCTCACTACTTTCTCCGTGGAAGGTCACGTCGAGATGAACTTTGTTTCGACCAATCAATGCGTAGCTTTCATCTAGACGAAAACACTACTAATCACATTTTGATTTCGTAATTTCTATTTTTAGACCAAGTTTTGGCTGATAATTTAACAGCGGTATTATTCACAGTCTGCGATTGGGCGGCTTATTTCAAACTGCGTGACGTAGACGATGTAAACAAGTTACGTATCATAACAATTTCGTCATGAATATTATGACGAGAAAAGGTCACCTGAACGTGACCTTCGTTTGGAAAAGTTCAGATCTAAATTAGCGAGTATGCGAGTGTAAAATTTTAGATCGGGTTTTAATCAGATTGTAATACAATGATATCCAATGTTAAACGTTATAAATATAGCTCATGTATTTCTAAGAGACAAATTCTTACATAATATTTCAGTCAGTTATGATATTAGTTGATAAATAGTGCAGCAAAATGCTGACATATCACGTAATGATAATAAACAAATACAATTTTCAATTATGTCTAGTTAGTGTAACAATATTACATTATAGATCTTCCATTAGGTCGTCTGTGAAATCCTCAGATGTATTTACAAAATGTTAACATTGTTTACTTCATAACCTGGCATTAATTAATTGTTTGTCTTGAACTATTGAAATAAGGGATGATGTCATTATCTTAATAGAATTGATATTGTTTCTGTCAATAACATTGAAGCTTGAAAATAGAAGAAACGATATTGTTATTTAATACTTTATACGTCGTAAGGAAATTCAAATGTTGTCACGTATCTTTGTGTATAAAGTATAATCATGTTTATTATAAGTATGTGTAATGATACATAAGTACTTGCACAGGCAGTTGATGATCTACTGAACACACCCTAAGTTTAGTATTATACAAAAAAAATAAAACGATTTTTACGTCTAAGTTGACCAATTTGTTGTTCTTGTAAGAAGAAAAAATGAATGATTTGGATGATGTTGTTAGATTTGCATATGAAAATTACATCACAGTATTTTCAATAATTATATTTACTTTTTGCATTTTTAAGGCCTTGTGTTAGTGTTGACTAATATTACTAAAAACGCAGAGAAAAAACTATACTCAAAGCAAAGAATGGGGATTTGAGTATAAACTATGTTAAGAATGCGGTCATGAACGATGAAAGTGGACCAAAATTTATTAAAATTACCTCAAGAAAATTTACCTTGCAAGTAAAATATAAAAGAGATGATTTTTAAATGTAATATCAAATCCATGAAAAATATTTGAAACAAATCTTGGTTAAATTGTTTAATGCGGAATGTGACAGTTCAAGCTATTTAGTACACTTTTTATCACTTGAAAGATCAATTGTCTTTGTTCCCTTTCTCGTGTGCGAATAACATGTGTCACTTATCTAAAGTGGTTTGTGCATTGATGCAGTTTGTTTTTTAAATAAATCAATTCTTGTTGAAATAGCTTGTCAAAAGTAAATGGTTAGCCTATATGATTCATTATTTACTTGCAATGTTAAACATTTATTTTTCTAAAGCCATTGCAATTCAATGTTGCTTTACATTAATACATTAACTCTTATTTTGTCAGCTTAATATCGGTCACTGATACAACATTTCTAGTCATAGTTTCAGAAACATTCTGGTAAAATCAAACTCCAATCAAATTAAGGGGTAACTCCGGTTTTTGCGTTTAAATGGTATTTGCACTTTTCTAGTTACATATATTCGTTCATCGTCAATACAATGTTTAGATTTTGTTAGTATCATGCCAGCATTATCCATCTTTGAAAGAGTCATCAATAAACAACTTGATTTTATTTGTATACCAAAATTTAATCCTTTGCTGTCTGGTTTAAGGCCTCGGTGAGTTTGCCAAATTGTATTTCCTTCGATGAATGAGATTTTTAAAAAACCTTGACAATATCTATTGTTGTGCTGCAATCTTGATGAACATTTCATAGGCATTCAACTGCCTACCACATGATTTATCACTGCCACAATTAAAGTTGTAAACGACGGTTTATCAAAATCTGGTTTAAATCTGGCAGCTATATGTATTAATAATGTATTAAGATTTGACAACGTAGCGCAAGTCATCAAATGTTAATCGCATTACTATTAATTAATTTAATTACACATATACTATTAAAACTACGCTTATGATAACACCCAGTAATATGCTGATACAAATTTTTTTAGCCTTAAACCTTTTAAGGAGACAGTCTTGCAACTGGATGGAAGAAAATCCTGACAAGTTTGAGACAATTGCTTTAGGTGCTAAGGGTGGAAATAAAAATATATTTTTATTAAGGGTAGTTCAATTATACAATTTAAAGATTTTTTTGTAAAACTTTAAGGCGTGACTCTAGATTTTAAATTGATTTCTAATCTATATATAAATGACATATTTTATTTTAATTAACACCTTAACTCTATATTCAAAATGTAAACTAATGAGTTAACAAAAATAATACCTTAGTTAAGGATAGTTATAACATGTGCCTCTCGGATTTGTCATAGAGGTTTTTTTCATCCATTATCATTATCATTTAATAGATCACTCTGTTATTGGTTTCACAGCTACAAGATTCTCGGATAATCTTTATAAAAACGTTAAATTCAATCCTAAATTGGCTTCAAAAATGACTTGAATCCTTACGGAGATGCTTTGAGAATTCTGAATTGGGTTTAGTAACGTATTATAAGAAAGTGAAATTCAACAAATGTAGTTATAAAAGTTAATTGCACGAGAGAATGACCGCCAGAACAATCGACATGTAACATTTCCAGTGATGAAATTAAATTAAACAATTCAATGTTATACATGACATCGTTAAATTTTAAGAGTGTGTTGTTCCTCCGATGATTTTAATTTGATTAAGATTATTGGCATTTATAAAACATTAGCACCAAACATAACTTGTACTCTGTCTGTTGATTAAGTCTCATGAGATAATATTGTCCTTGGACCGAGACGTTTTTATAAAATTAAGTTAACGAAAACTGACGGCTTTCAAGGCGACAACATTAATATAAATGTGAGCCTTGTCGAAGTCTGTTGTTTGGCAACACCATTTGTCTGTCCATAGTGTTGCGATGTCATCAAGGGATTTAGAGTGTTGTACTATTAACGGAAATCGCATAGACAATAAACGTGGTTAAATTATCCATGTCTTGAACGGATATGATACTGTTAGATTGTGTGACAGTTTGATATATATGAAGACGTGCTGGGGTCATGAATGGTTGAAGTTATTTTTATCATAGTGGACAATATGAAGACAAAAAGCGCTGATATGTTACATTCTATTGACATTTGTCTCTCAAATCAACAAAACAGTATTTCAAATAAAATGTTAGAAGTACAGAGTATTAAACAATCCATGGAGACATGCTTCTGTAGTATTACAGTATGTTTACGTTCTGTTTGTTCGACCAGTGACAAACTTCATGAATCACAAACAAAAGAAAGATAATAATTTAATCAGAATACAGATAAATGGAACTCGATAAATGAAGTAACAAAGACACTCGTCACATTGGTACTACATAATTATCAAGATTGTGACCAAATGTGAAGTAGCATAAAGTCTTTTTACATGCTTACATGTCTAGTGTAATTTTATAACGTCGTAGATAAATTATGTTCTATTTAATTATATATGGAAGTTCTCTGTGATGTAAATATAACATGTACGATGAACATTGTTTACTTTATATATTTAGTTGATTGAATGTGTGTCGTCTGGACAAATGACGTATGAGTTAATGTCATTTTCTTGATTGATTCATTGTTGTCATTGTTATTACGTTTAATATTGTCAACAATTATAAAAAGAAGAATTTGTCATTTAGCTCGGCTAGCTAAGTCGGTAGCGCACAAGACTATTGATCGAGGGATTGCACTGCCGACGTAGGTTCGATTTCCGAACGATGCATACTTTCATGGAGCTTGGTAATAAAATAATTTATACGACATATTTCTCCTGTCACTGATTCTGAATATCGTGTAAGGCAGTTGTCAATCGCTAGCTTTGATAAATGTATACAACTTTGTATATACAATTGTATAGTTTTAAAGTTATGCTATTATATTGTCTATATGTATATTGGCTGTAGAAATTTACTACTATGTTGTATAATGGATTCTTATTAAGTTTGAAAACGCAATAAAATTTCTTCTAAGGCTATAAAGTTTCCATAAAGCTAAAGAACTACATTTATGATGTACTGATAACAAGCTGGTTCCATTTATATATTAAAGTACTCATTTGACTTTGTACGTATTAGTGTTGATAAAAGTATATACATATTGTTTGTACTTTTGTTCGGACGGGAGATTTACGTTCGGTAATTTAAAGATATGAGGGTTAATTTAGGCATCAAATGAAATAAAAAGCGACATTGAATCAAAACGTTTTAGATTGAATAGTGATTTTACTATCTTTATTACGAGGCAATGACTACAATAAGATGTTAAAATATGTTTGCTTTAATTAAAAATTCAGCAATTTTATGTAATTCAATTGATTACAATCATTTCAACCAACAACATTTCCAATATTGGTAAAATTCTGTTGAAGAAGAAAACCTGTAAATGTTGTGTATGGAAGTCCTTCACCATAATAAGCATCGTTAGGATGTCCCTTGATTGCCACGTCGTCTCCTTGATTCAAGTCTAAGGCAACTGTCTGGCTACTCATTGCGTGGCTATCATCATGCATGAACAGCATAGTCTTATGGACACCATTGACAGTAATGGATGCCCAGTTGTTTCTACTGTCATATGATAGTATACTTGTTGAAAAGATGTATATCCCTGACACTGGGGCTACAAATACACCATGGTGAGGATTGTAGGCGTTTCCAACATTTGTAATGACATGATCAAATATGATATTTTGATTGGCACCTACTTGAGTCATGTGTTGTGATAGACCAGCTGTGAATGCAACTATAACTTCATTCTCTGCTCTACGGATACGATTGGTTTTCTCAACGGACTTTCTTTGCTCTCTGTTACCTGAATAATATATTCATGAAATAAATTATATACATTGTTACAAGGATCTAATTATGTGGTATGATATTATCCATGATCAATGCTCAATTTCCGACAACATCATTTTATTTTAAGACCATTTAATACAAAATATGTTTAAGGGAGTTCGTCAGGAAAGAGGTTTCTAATGGAATTTTTTTAAAACTTCCATTAATTTGTTTATTTGTACATTTGAAGTAAATTTATCGAAAAAAAAGATAGGTCACCGAACTTTTTAAAAAGTTACAGCCATTTAAATATGACCCCCAAAAACGTCTAAATTTCCCGCCAAAATACCTCAAAAATACCATATATCATGCAGATGCATAGGAAATAGTCTATATGTCATCAAATGGTGATTATTTTTGTGGTAAACAATACAAATTGGATATATTTTCCTATATCATGCAGTTTAACAGTATCTAATAAATTGAGTTTGCAAAACCTTTCGTTAAAAATTGACAAATACCCCACCCACTTTTAAAAAAAAGTTCAAATAAGTGAATGTTTGCATTTAAAATGAGAACGACCCTGTAATGGAATGTTTTATTTTTTGTGTTAGAAATGTCAAAATTAACGATTTATTTTTGGAAAAAAGAGAAAAAAAACAATATGTCACCGAACTTTTTAAAAAGTTACAGCCATTTAAAGATGACCCTAAAAAAATGTGAAAATTTCCCGCCAAAATACGTAAAAAATACCATGTATCGGTCAGATGCACATGATTAATAACATATTTGTCGTTAAATGATGATTATTATGATGATAAACAATGTGAATATATAAATTATCCCCCCTAACCATGCTGTTTGACAATATTTTATCAATCGAGTTTCGCAAAATCTACTTTCAAAAATGATAAATACCCCACCCACTTTTAATTTTTTTCTCAAAATGTTGGTATTTTACAAACTAGTATTTTGTGACCTGGTTATGATTAAAAAAAAATAATTAGTGATACAATGTCTAATTATCAGATTAAAATGAAAATAAAACACAATAGGTCTCCGAACTTTTTAAGAAATGCGACATCTTATAAACACAATCAAAACGCTAAACTGAGCAGATTATAACGTTCCAAAGTTTATTTGTAGTCAAATTTATTTGAACTTTTCAATACTATCTGCATGTTTTTCATAGTTTAAGACTAAAGTAAAGTAAATACTGATTACAAAATTGTCATTTTGTCAAAACATGATACGTTTTTAATACATTTTAGCCCAATAGGGGTTACCCCACCCACTCCTTAAAACCCATTCAAAATCAATGTTTTGTACTCACCATGGAATTATGAATCTGTTTGATTATAGACCTTCATAAAAAGGTGATGAATAAATCTTTACTCTACATATTTATTAAAAAACATTTTTTAATTCTTCATGGCAACCAAGTATTCTAAATGGTTGTGAAAAAGGGAAATTCACATGTTTTTAATTGTTCTATACTATATTTTGTTATTATGTTCATCCTTACAACTTCCATTAATAAACTTATACTAATGTATGAGTTAATCTAGTAAAAGTATTTCTGTTGCCATACTTACCATAATAACTACAATTGTATATATATTCAACCCTGTTTAAGTGTGTTGCAATGCTAATTATAGTAACTTCAACCTCATATATGGTATGTGTTGTATTAAATGATCATTCACTGAGGTTCTTACTAGGAACCATACATAGTCATAGTTTTCATTTCCAAGAAGTACTTCCTTAACCATGTCATGAAGATGGTTTGTTACTGAAAACTAGTTACTACACAGAACAGCAGACAGGCATTTACAACTGTGAATTACTGACTTCTGCATGCTTAGTAGAGAGAGCCATTTATATTGACATGGCTGTTAGAATTGTCAACAATAAAACTACTGATAACTGATTTTTTAATCAGTGCATGGGTTGTATTATTTGCTATTGTCCTGTCAAAATCAATCCAAACAAAACCAAGCATAAATAAGATAAAATGAACAAACAAAAAGTAGTTCTAAAATTCATTTTATTTCAATTTTTATAACATTTCATCAATCACTTGTGGCTTTGTGAAACAAATATTTTATTGGTAGTCCTAATTGATTTAAAGTCTGTTCCCTAACCATCTGAGTATCATCATTATGGCACACTTCAATATGTCAGCTACTGAAAGTAAGAAACATGAAGGTGCAGGATGTAATAAATCATGTATACAGAAACTTCAAAATAAACTATCAAATTGCAATTGGCATATCAGCAGTAATTATTGACAAATATAACAAACAAAAGAATGATTATATATATTTACTTAAATGTAATTTAACTTATTAATATAATACATAAAAGGAGACAAATGTTTTATCATATTTCTCTCATTGTTGGAGAAACTATATTTTTATTGTGCCATGATGTCTACTCAACAATATACTAGTCACAGTTTCTCTGTTTACATTTCAAGTTATAAATTGGCTAGCTGTAGTTAACCAAAAACAGGAAAGGTCCATGGTGCACCCCCCTCTCCCCCGTTAAAATAACTAAGTTCAAGCAAAAAAACTTAAAATTACATCGTTGGTGAGCAAATCGTAGGTTTCACCCCCTTTAAAAAAATATTGAGCTGCCCCTGAACAGCTTTAGCACATAGATGGTGGGTGGGATATGAAATGTAAACAAACCTTTTATTGTTGTGAATTGAGTTACAGCTAACTTATTTTCTTATATCTACATCAAGTCAAACAGGATGATCAAACTCCATGAAAAACAATCTGAAAATTTAAATAATAATGTCTCCTTGAATAGACTTTAAAAATAAAATAAAACTAAACATCAATGAATTTGTTCAACGCATTTTGTAGATCTACGATTTTGGCGACGTGTTGTCTAGACAAGTTGCCTCCGAATTGAAACCATCCACACCGAATAACACATGTCAACATATATAATTTATCAAAATATCAACGTCACCAATGTTTTCAAATTAAACGTGTTGATAATTTTGTGAATCAAATATAAATCACCATGACCTTGGTTATTGTTTACATATTGCGTCATTCTACTTCCGCGTCATAAGTGAAGTTTAAAATACAGTCATACAAATATTATCAACCAAAATGACACACGTATATTAAAAATACATAGAATGTTTAAGGATTTAACATACCTGCAAGCGTGGCCCATAATCGAATTTATTTGATGAAAACGTGATCGCTCAATCTCCAAACATGACCATGTGTACTAACGTTGAAGCAAGTGCACGTAGACCTACGAACGACAACTCTTGATAAGAGTGTTGAAAGTGTATGCTACACGTCGATCGTCAAAATTGATTTTTTTTCTCGACTAAGATTATTTAAATTTCACACAGATGTGAGCGTTTAAGGTACATTATTTGATTTTTTTCGTATGTTTTTGTGACAAAAATGACGTTGGGAACATAGGATATTCTTAATTTAAAAAAGTCGACTATTTAGCAGTTAGCATACAAAATTGAAAATACGTTTAACGGTGACGACGTAACGTAGTTTATCCGTGTAAATCACGACAAATATTGGCGCATGCGCAGATTGGGTAGCGGACTGCCTTAAATAAATTGAACGTGTATCTTATTGATTTAATTAATGTGATCACCTATCCTTCATTATTATGCTTCTTTTTAGAGCCAAAAGTATTTTAGTGTTAAATGCTAATTGTATAATTCTATACTTTTATGTATTTTTTTATCAAAAAAGGACGGAATTAAAGAAAGTACATTTAAGGTTTATACATGTGTTTGAAGTGTCTTAAATTAGTGAAATAAATGTAGAATATCCAATTTTAAGCTACTCTAATAAGCAAAAATGAACCACTGTACATCACATATACACGAACGAACAAACGTATTAGTGTAGTGTCTTTGTCTTAACTACGGTAATTGATAAGCGATCTTCCAAAAATTCAGGTGTTACATAATTATGTTACTTACTGGAAGAATCAGGTGCAGCTATCGAGACTTTCTGAGATAAACTTTCATCCATGGACGCATTTTCCTCCTTGGAACGGCTAAGCTTTCTAAGAAGTTGTTGAATTGTCTTGTCTTTAGCTGATGATCTGTGTCGCATTTGAGTCATCACAGCTTTCTGTTGGACCATTTCTGCCTTCAGACTGATCATCTCAGATTTTAGTTGACGTATTTCATCTTCTTGTCTTGCTCCAGTTTTCTCAAAAGCTTCTACTCGTTCTAGAAGTTGACGAATCAAGGGACTTGATTCCAATTGTTCCTCCGTGAACGTAGGGCCTTCTGCCTGGGCAACTATACCCGATATCCAAACACTAATTAACAAAATATATACGACGACCATTATGCAGTTATGGTAAAACCTTATAAAGACGTATATCTCTGACCTTCAAGTACTATTTAAACTTGATTGTCTTAAAACTTATCTCACGAACGATGTATGTCACGACTTGTCTATGTTTAATAATTTTGAACTATTAATGCTATATACATGTATTTAAATAATTAAAATCGACATTAACTTTGGATAACGTGAATTTAGAATGAAAACGCATTGTTGTTGATGCTTTTTTTGAAATTTCATATTCTGATACATGCAATTTAATTTTTGTTGAAGGCCATTTGAAATTAAGGCATATTTTGTAGTTCTTTTGTATGTCTAAATATTACCTTCAGAAAATAAAGTTATTATTATTATTATTATTATAGATTCAGAACAAATTTAATGTATTTTGGGGGGTTTAACGCAGCGTCAACACAAATCATGGACATTACTCGGTAGCCTGCTTACATTACCTAGCTTTCCGGAAATTCAGTTTATAACTAGTACTCACGCTCCCATCAAAATGCCGACCAATTCTCAATGAAGAATACTATTTGTGGAAAATCAACACCATTGTCGTATATTAATGAAAGGATATAACACTTACCGATGCGGCTCGAACGGTCGAACCTGAAACCCCTTGCAGACAATAGATTTGAGATCCTGTGCGTCACCACTAGGGCACGGAACAAGGTAACTGCATATCAGTGTTGCAAAATGACCAAATTAGACCTTCGCATGTGGGAGCATTACTGGCTTGAATAATGTGCGGACTAAAGATGATAAATCAAATGTTGATTATTTCAAACGTTGCACGTATGAATGTGTTACGGTACTTGTCTGCTCAAATTACGGGGAAAATGGTATGTAAGCGGTGGTATAACTCATTCGAGAAAACACTCGTCTCAATAGTGCTCAATGAATCACGGGTTTAACACCCTGCCCGGCTGTATATTTTCTTGACAAATGCATGAAATATTTAAAAAAATCTGGCATTGAATTCTCTTGACCATTGCCAACCTTTTCAGGAAATCAACTTTATGACTTTTACCTGCGATACGAACACACCTGTACCGTTACAATAACAAGTATGTGTACTAGGGGTGTAACAATACGGTAAAAACCGTATTGCAATATATTGCAATACACGAAAGCCGTATTGCAATATATTGCAATATATTGCTATACATATTATTCTTTGCGCATACATGCATCGCATGAATTAATGCACGTGCATTGCCTTAATTTGATCAACATTGTACATAGATATTTGTGTTTTCAAATGATATACCGAATTACGCAAATGTTTCAATAAGTTAGAAAAAAGGTTTTGAATGCACTTTCAAAGATTATTCTCTAATTTACCAAACATAATTCAAGTTTCCGAACGCATTTACACATTTATTTAAAAACCTTAATTTCAGACTCTGATATAACGGATCAGTATGGAACATAACTACATAGAAAAACCGGTTCAGAGAAAAACGAACCGGTTAAAAACCGTCAGAAGTCGTATTGCAATATAAACCGGTATATCGGTTAACCGTTACACCCCTAATGTGTACTGAGAACAATACAATACATTTTGTTATACGTAAAATTTTTTACAATGATGCGCATACACGATGTTTTGTAAAGCCAGATTTCCTGAATACATCTATGAAGAATTTAGTTTATTGTATGGCATACAATTATAATTGATTGTTTATGATGAGATCCCTACTATAGTATTTAAATTTTGATTTAGCTCTGATCATCATAGAATAATTATTACATGCTTCTGGCAAATGTGAAGGCGACGATACTAGAATGAACTATAAACGAGAGTATTTCTTCTTCTATCGAGCAGTTATCGTCTCCATGAGACGTGATGACTTTTCGAAAAACTACTTGAGTGAACAGTCAATTGTTTTTAGTTGAGTTAGGTGGAAATTGCTCTAAGGTACATATACTTTTGAAATCAGAATTATTTAAAACACTCTGGTATTTAATTTTATTTTTAGACAGTTGTCCCGTTTCTGCGTTAGTGGCGGAATTTATATAATTATTCACGTGTTTAATTTTATACTAAAAAGCAATTATAACAAACCAAATGTTACAACAATGAAATATGAGTAAAGTGATTTTCTCGACATAACACCAGTTTTATTGCTATTGTAATCCTAGAAGCCACTTTCAATAATGTCTTGTACTAGACAAATAACAAACTGACGTCTACAAAGTCGTAAATCTGTAGATACTCGGCAATGTGACAAGTCTTATAAAACTGTCTACAATTCCATATGAATTTAGAAGCCAGATTTATGTCTTCCGCACTTACCCGTAAAGTTTTCTTCTAAACTTCTCAACTCTGTTCGAAAAAGAGTATCAATCTTACATTTATGTCGACGAATATCTTCTTATATCTAGATGTATGTAACAGTTATTTCTTTGGTACTACAATATGATACGCAATGACATGTTGATTAATGACTCAAAATCCATTAGGTTCACGTTAAGAGCATGGTCGACAGTCTCATAGTGTGAGGAAACATGTTATTTTTTTCTATATAAATAATAAATCTTAGACACAAAATAGAACTGTATATAATATTCACTTTAGTTGTGAGTTTGGTCAAAATTGTTGGCATACATTTGTCAAGTGGAAGCGGGGTCGTTCGCTGAAATGTCGAAGATTTCTACCAAGAAATAAACATTTACTTTTTACCATTTCAGTGAAATCTAAACGCAGCGAATGACCTTAGGAATAGAAATTTCATTTAAAACACTAAATAAAATACATGTAATTATGATTTCATTTTTTCTGTATATTACAAACGTAATTTTACAAGCAGCAGACATGACCTTTTTTTCTCCGAAAGGATTAGAAGGAACAAAAAAACAAGACAATGGACAAACATCCTCTAGGACCCTTGTTGACAGTTCAGTTCTGTAAGAAAAATCTCTGAATTTCATTTAAACTCACTAGAGGTTATGAGTCGTTCGCAAAACAATAAAACATCTGAAGTACTGTTCCCTGCTGAATTGTTTTCAATTGATTTTGCAGATAAAATTGTGAACTATTGTTGTAAGAGGCATCAACTAATATTTTCACTATTGTATTTCTGTAACTTGGCATTCTAGTACAGGAAAATGCTTTAAAGTGCTTATTGTATGACAATAAAATGTTTTAGATCTTCAAGGACTTTTTTGTTTTTTGACAAAGGGATATTTGGATTAACGATGTTTGATAGTTACGTTTTATTGATTATCTGTTAAATGTTTGAAAGTTATTGTTTTGAACCGCGTGAATCGACCTTTCAGTTTGATAGAGTTGTTAGAATTTAAATCAAATTTTAATATTTTTATAACAAAGGCTCAACGAGTAATTTCTGTATAAATATTGACAAAACCACATGCATTTAATTAAACAGCATTAGTTAAATACTTATTCATGTATATTTAATATTTGTTGAACATATTTAATTGAAAGTGTTCTACTTTTTATGGCCCTGTTTTTGTATAAAAAATTACAAGTGGTAATTGATTTGTGTTCTAGCATACAAATGAATAAAATCAGACACCAACAACATAGATAGACTTCTATATTAAAAATGATTTAGATGAAAACATAAATATTGACGTAGGACAAACGACGCTTCGATATCCGTTGTGGTCAGTAAGATAAGAGATATATTACCAAAACTAATACAATATCGTCGTCCAGAGAAAGTTTTTGTACAAATATAGTAACAACCAATTTACAACATCAATATGATATAATAAGGTTTTATATTGACTACGTGACCACTTGTCTATAGTTCAGATTATTTGGATGAAATATTGGATCTTGATTCACACCATTATTGTAGAGATAAACTAATCGATCTGGTATATGTATCAAAAATTGACAGCCAGTGTCATATTATATATATTTTATCTTATATGAGCAGTGATTGCTAGATCACTTTAGTGTCTAGTTTGATTCATATCTTAGAAATAACGACTGTCGCAAAACACAATGTTGATATAACTGTATATTTTTAGCATATGTGTAAAACCATATGAACGTAAAAAATGACTATTGTCTAGCAATGCCTTCTTCACTAAATGGCTTTAGACTCCGCCTTCTGTACTGATGTCTCAATCGAAGCTGATTTGAGGAAAGTGTTAAAAGTTTACACTAGATACCATTGAAAAATAATGTGAATGAGCTGTGTAAAAGCATAACTTTTATATCATACTGTAATTTGAATGAACGAAACGTTGAACTAGTTTCCCTACAAATCAATGTGTGTGACTAAATCACGAAATTGATAATAATGTGACGAAAGGAAAATCAAATAATATTTTCATTTTATTTTACTTTTGAATGGAAACGTGATGCCCCGTATATAATACAATGATAAATAAGTCCAGGTTGGTCTTCGGTTCTCCAGCACTCATGTGCATTGGATTTTATGTGTTTGGGTGCTTTTGCAATCAACGTTGTAGAGTGATGATTGTGTTGAAGTATTTTACCAAGACAGCTTGTTATTGTGTGTTCTTGTACCTTTGTGGCAAGAGTGAGATTGCACTACCTTAGAACATGGAAACATTCCCAGTGGCAATTCATTTGTCTATTTAAAGGCGGGAAGCCCTTATTCTTGTTCAGAATTATTTGTTCATTGCGTTCCTGTCTGTGTTATTGCGACTGTTGCTGTTCCTATTATGTTTACTAGACACTTTATATTTTTAGAACATTGTTTGACATCGCAACGTACTAGAGTATATGAAATAATTGCCTGTTGTAAACAAACAAAACAAAAACAGTTTGTATTAATAGATGAACAAGACACAATACTTAACCATGTAGCACCAATCACTAAATACAAGAATCCCTACTTTGAGCGATGCTAATATTTGACAACCAAATAAACTAAAACTTAAGTTATCAAAACACCATCTGTGCCACAACAATAAACATAATGCTACACTTGTACAGTAATGGTGTTGTCATGTTGTGTTTTGATGACCATTTCTATATTTTTACCAGTATAATTGGGCCAGTTCTTGTGAATATGCCAATATACATCTGCGTTTAAACATGAACCTGTTCGCTTGGTGTAATACCGTGGCTCCCAATACTTGAACCCTCAAATCAAACATCACTTTACCGGTATCATTGTCGGAAATAAATCACTAGGCGAAATCATGTTTTTATCTTGTTTATTGAAGTTCGACCTACTCAACTTTTAACTATTTGGACATCAAGATAATTAACACATTTGTAATACTAAGATGTCTCGCAGGAGTATCTGTCACTATAAACCTTTTTCACTGACATTCAAGATTCCTTACGTGGACACCGTCAAAGGTCATTATTTTTCTCACCTAAACCTGCGATATATTTTTGCTAGAACGTCCAGAAACTGTTCAACAGCTTCTCCCAAGAGAAGACATATATTATTGACTTACAGAACAAAACGTAGGATGGTGTAGTTCACATTTAGTTATTTCCCATGTGTTTTATTTACAAGACAATGCGTTGACTTCAGTTTATCCACTCCAGTGTTCTATTTTCTTATACGTACACATGTTTCGTCCATTTTCTTTTAGAAAATACATTTATATGCATTGTGAATCAGTATTTGTCAATGTATTTTCATTTTCTTTGCTATTTATGTTCGTATTGTTTAAGACAAGTATACTCGTATCTGTGAAGATATATTGTAAGATGTGTTGAATTGCATTATTTTGTGCTGTGTTGTTAGAAGTTTGTGAGTGTATGAATGGGTGGATGAGTGCACGTGAGTGTGTGGGTGTGTATGTGGGTGTGGGTGTGTTTGGTGCTGTGCATTGCGTGACTGATACATTGTTTATATTTGTTTGTAACAAGATATTTTTGTATATGTTACTGAAATAAATTATCTGTTCTGTTCTGTGTTGCATTGCGTTATGTTGAGTTGTATTGTATTTTATTAATATAAAACTTCGTTATTACCATAAAAATGCAGGAGAATAAAGAGAGCTCTTAAAAAAACTGTGTCTGTGATATTAACACTTTTTCAACTGAATCATTATACCGTCTATCAACACTGTTAAATATGTTGTAAACTGGGGTCGCTTTCGTAACTAATTTTTCAGACCTACATAAACACTTGTAACTATCGGTTTGAGCAATTTAGTTAATGTATAAAATGCATTGTGTTATAGCTTCCATGTCCTAGGTTGGCCATAAAATAATACAGAGTTTCCGTTTGTAATTAATCGTGCCATTTGGGGGGGGCGGGCACACTATAATTGCAATAATAGTAATAATAATACAATCAAACTCTTATTCAAATTTTTATTTTATTTTATGTGTACAGAATGTAAGAGAGATATTACAAGTTAAAATTTTATTTTCCTACAGGTCCTGGACCACCTGGGCCCCCTGGTCCTGGGAACATACCACATCTACAACGACCATCTACACAATGCATGTCATGATGACAGTTTGGATCATGACATTCATTTTGACCTGAACATTGTTGGCTACCTGTGAAATAAAATAATGTATATTCATAAAAACTCATAAAAAGGTACTAGTACAGTAAAATTCCGCTCTTAAGACCCACTAGGTTACAGTATAACCTTTGCAGAGCAACCCTCTACAGAACAAATCCTCTTTACAACAACAGCTTTTGATATTTCCATTGGACTTAATTTAAATGAATTTAACCTCTATAGAGAAACAACCTCTGGCCAACAACACACTTTAGTCCCTCCCTATGGGTGCTGTTCAAGAGAGGTTGCACTATATTTTACATTTATGTGAATTTTGACGATTTTTAAGTTTCTTGTGTTTAGTTTGAGAAGGAAAATCCATATTTTAATACCATTCCACTATTAAAACCCACTAAAGTGAATTAAGTTATGAGTATGACTCCAATTAACTGGCCAATCCTTGGTTACAGATTGATCATGAAGGAACCGTCCTTTAAAAATAGAAACAAATAAAGCGTTGTATAACACATGCCAATTAACTTATTACCCCTAATTAACTGTCAGAACTTGGGGGTTTAGATGGCACCTTTCTTCATATTTTTGCATTTAATGTAATTTTGATACTTCGTGCTTTATTGTTTCCGAACACAATTGATAATTGCCGATAATATTTGTGAAGAAAAGTAAATTTGAACTTCAGACTCGATATGGAAGGAATGGCTAATCAAAATGTATTCATACTTTTTCATTGAAACTCCGGATATTGTTAATTCTATATAAACTGAAGTGGCCTAGTATTCAGATAAACAAATTAAGACACGAAAATCGAAATATGAGGCACTGACATACTCGGAATCTTTTTTGGCTTTAATAAAGCGAATATTGGAATATATTCGAATATCAAAAACACACATGCGAACCTCAAATGTTGTATTCGTTCCCAGCCCTACTATATAAGTATACTTACCATGAGTGCAGGTACATTGTTGGTGTACACAATCTTGTGAATAATCTGCTTCAGGGCAGGCAACATGTGTACAATCACTTGGTTGTTGACACGTTTCTGAACTCACCATTACTACAATATTAGACATTATGACATGAGTACGATTATCAAAAAAGTAAATGCTGTCCGTAACAATTTATCTGTTAAAAGTTTACTTTTGCTGTGGACTGTAAAAGATATAGAGCTTTAATATTTGTATAAACTTTATTTTCTCTAATAATTTCAAAGGAATATACATGTCAGAAATATAACATACATAAATATATTACAATGAACAAAGATTAACTTACGATCCCCCGTGGTTGATAGTCTAACTTCGAAACGAAACAAGTTAGACAATATACAGAAGAGAAGTTTTAAAAAAGCTTTATAAACAAACTAATTCGCAGTAACTCACAATAACCAGAATGTATGAACCAATGTATAAACATATACAAAATTTATACTTATGTGTTCATTTTAAATGCATTTTTGTATAATTATTGCCAGATTAAAGTTAGTATTTTTGTCATAAGTATCATCAAGTGGCGTTATGTACAGAACAGGAACTCGAAATCAGTAATTCTGATTCGATTATATGCGCCGTAGGTTATAGCCATTCACAAAATTCCGCTTTTTGATTTAGAAATTTCTTCGTAGAAGAAGTTGTCGGCTCTTTGTGGAATGTAAGCGAGTGCATTGTACTTGTTAAATAAAATGTTCAGGAAAGCTGATTGGGTGATGCGGTCGCCGTAAGAATAGATAAACGTCGTAAACTCTCAAATTAAAGAGAATGACAAAGATATAAAATCTTACAGTTGGTGTTAACCACATAGTACAATAAATATGAGTATGTTTTAATGATGTGTTTGCAAGCTTTACCATAACTTGTATTGTAAGATATGATTATGATTGAAACGAAAACTCGTTGGCTATAAGCTTATAACATTTTATTACAACGTTTATATTGAAGATTGGCATTAAAGTTTGTAAATCTGTTACTTGCGGATTATGCTGCATAAATTCTAAAACCTATAAAATATTACAGGCGTTATATTTTAATGGCCACTGGGTAGAGAAATTATGGATTTGTTCATAATTAATAATTATCAATAAAATACTATACGACATATATTTGTCTGTTAGTAGAATGATATGACTATACTACACCTTAAAATGTTTGAGAAAAAAGTCTAAGTACACGATGTGTATAACAGCGTCTCTGTCTCAAATGAGGTATTTTGAGTGATTATTAAATTGCTCGACATATTTAATTCGATACTCTATCATTATTCATTATTTTACAGCTCTATACTTCTTTTATCATTGGATTACAAATATACTTGTACAAACTTTCTTAATGATACTTGGTACCCTTACCAATTCGTACTTCAGTACCAGGCAGAATTATTCTTTCCATTCAATGCTTTCACGTGCATTTTCGTACAATATTTCGCAAGACGTCTAACAGGCTCTTTTTTAGGGTTACCTGTATCATGCCATTGGTTTCGGTTGCTTTAAATTTGTGTTAAAAGACAATTATATTATTAAATTGAAATTAAAACATCTTTCTGAAGTGTGTTATTTATTTGTTCGCTGATGAAAAGGCAAAAAAAAATTAAGATGAGACAATTCAATATTCTATGACAATGTAGCTGAAGATTTACTTAAGATGTACTTACCAACAACTCCAACCAACACTACAGCAGCAACAGTAAGTTTCATGTTTAGTTCGTGGATGTAAGCAGTTTTCAAAACTAATTAAAGTCTACGAGTGACAGTGCCTTTTTATAGTCAACTGAATGCCTAAATGGAGCAATGAGGTGACCTCTTTTAGCACACATTTGATCATATTTCGAAATATCTTGAAATGTGACAGAGTTCACTCACGTTATTGACGTAGATCATGGTAACAGAATGTGCAAAAAACTCACATAAGTAACGAGAATAATAAGTGAAAATAAGCTTATCTAAAATTTAAACTAGTCTATGAACTCTCATGTTATTCACTCATGATTCTCCTATATTTGTCTCATGTCTGCATAAACAGGCCATCTCACATTTATTTCACCTCATATATTTTAAACTGAGGGACTGTTGTTTTTTTCTTTTTTTTTTGGGGGGGGGGGGGGTATTTATGTTGAGTAAAACGCCATACATATTGCATTGGGGGTATCGCGGAGTTAAGTCAACCTTTTGACTGTTCCTGGCAAAGCTGAATCTCTGGATCTATCTGTTAACCAGTTACTAGGTACATATTTCCGTCAGTTACTGATGACTGTCCTGTATGATTAAGAATTAGTGTAGAAGGGAGAAAAGTCGTAAACATTATTTGATGACCAAACCCCACGAAAAAGTCCTGACAAACCAAGGAATTACATGTAATTGTCATCTAGATACGGTAATGATATCTCATATTCAACTGACAAAAAGTTGGAAATGGTTTACCACGAAAGATAGTTTGTCGCTTCGAACTTAACCCTAGCTGATTATACTTTTTTTCCATGAAAATCGATAATAATGTCGATATTCCTCCATTAATTAAGAATATAGAGAAGATGTCGCTCTTGCGTAAAGGATAGGTGAGTACTGGTTATAGACAAAGGTCCAGGAAAGCTAGGTAAAGTGAGCTGGCTCATATCAGAATATTTCAGTTGGTTTTTACAATACAGCAGTGCGAAATCAAAGGAAGCCGTGGTCTCTTACATTTTGATATTGACATCTTGATCACTTTGAGTGTCACTTTAATTAACATTGTGGCGTTTAGAAGAGATAATAATACTTAATATGCAACTTCTTTGCAAACGAAACGAGTTGAAACATCTGGATGCAGAGGAGTCATACTTGAAATCTTAAAGTAATGATTCGGGAACTTTGATAATCAGCCAATCAAATGCCTGATTTATGCTAAACCTTCATAATAAGCCACTGCAGAAGGTTTAGAGGCAAGCTTTCCCACGTAGAATATGGTCCCAGAATAGTAGCGACCTCAAACCTTAGAGTATTGTAACAACAGTTGAAGAATATTTAAGCCCCATTTCAACTTCATAATTTATGTTCATAATTATTCCATAATAGCTTCTTCAAGTACCCACGAGGAATAAAAACAGTATTACATGTACAGTAAAACTTGGTTATAACATACTCGGTTATAACATTCATTTGGTTACAACATACCATTTTCCCTGGCCCATTCTTCATATTTTGTATGTAACATCCTTAGAATGCTACATGGATATAACATACTTCGGTTATAACATACCTTTTTTCTTTGGTCCAGGGAGTATGTTATAACCGAGTTTTACTGTATGTCTATCTATGCCAGTATGATTGATAAAAGCACAGAGTTATCGGTGTCAGCTGTCATTGAACTATATTTAATTGAACTGTCCTTGTTTTCACATTTTAAGAAAGTAGAACTCACCTGATGAAATAAACATGACATACGTGATAGTTATAATCTACAATGTGACGAGTATTCCCAAATATAGAATGTAAGTGAAGGACTGTTAAATGGTAGACCTAGTTTTACACACTAAGACGTTACATACAAGTCAATCTGATTAAAACCCGATCTAAAATTTTTCACTTGCCTTCTCGCTAATTTAGATCTGGCCGTTTTCAAACGAGGGTCACGTCCAGGGGACCAATTCTCATCATAATATTCATGACGAAATCGTTATGATTAGTAAATTGATTACATCGTCCACGTCATGCAATTCCAATTGAGCCGTCCAATCGCAGACTGTGGTTAATACCGCTGTTAAATCAGCTCGCAAACCTTGGTCTAAAAATAAAAATTACGAAATCAAAATGTTATTAATAGCGTTTCGTCTAGATGAAAGCAACGTATTGATTGGTCGAAATAAAGGTCATTTCTACGTGACCCTCCATTGAGATCTTAGAGATCCTGTACGACAACGCTCAACAAGATATCTGTTTACGGAGATGGCACAGAGGTCGTATTCTAGGTCATGCGTAATTTTGTACTTTGAAAATGCACTTGCCCTCTACATATGTGAATAAGCCGATGCTTTAAGGTGGGTCGGTACCTTACTCGGAGAAAAAATCGAAAAAAATATTATGTACTCCGATTATGTTATACGTTGGCAGGCATACACCTTCATGCTTCTTGTTTGTTTTTCTGGTAACCTTAGCGACGTTGTCGTTCTTTTCACGACGTCATTGACGTCACAATAGTTCGCGCTGTAAACAGGCATGCATGTACATTTAACCCACATATTTAAAATAATGAATGTCCGAGCCCAATGATAATTATACCAAAATGTTTCTGAAATGTTGTTGCAAACAATTAATTTGTTCCGATTATCTAAATATCTCGTCAGGAGTACAGATTTCAAATTTCATCACTGAATTCAGGGTTTTCAAGTCTATAGGTTTCTCCAATTGCCGAGTTTTAACGTTTATTTTCATATTAATGCAGAACGGTGGTCAAATTATTATCACGATTTTTGAAAAGTACACACTTTATATGTCATTTTAATGCAATAAAAAAGGGAAGTGAACGTTCTCAGTTTTTCACAATTTCGCGTTCAAAGAAAAATTACCATCATTGCAACGACTTTGCGCTGACGTTATGATTAAAACATTTGTTGCAAAAATAAGTAAAAGCGGACTTCTATTGACTTATGTTAAATTATTTTTTAACAGATCAGATGCTGAGAGTCAAAAGAAATTAATTAATAACAGGAAAGAAACTACAAAATTTAATTTACAAGAAAATTACATACATAACCCAAAATCATAACGTCAGCGCAACGTAATATTAACGTCGTTGTTTTGAAGGTAATTTTACTTTGAAAGCGATATTGTGAAAAACTGAGAACGTTCACTTTCTTTTTTTATTTCATTAAAATGACACAAAAAGTGTGTAGTTTTCAAAAATTGCGATAAGAATTTGACCACCGTTCTGCATTAATTTGAAAATAAACGTTATAACTCGGCAATTGGTGAAATCTTTTAGACGTGAAAACCCTAAATTCAGTGATGAAATGTACAATCTTTACGACTGACGTGATATTTAGATAATCGGAACATAATATTCGTATGCAACAACATTTCAGAAACATTTTCGTATAATTATCTTTGTCATCGGACATTCAATACTTTAAATATATGGGTTTAATGTCCTTGCATGCCTGTTTTTAGCGCGAACCAATGTGACGTTCGTGACGTCGTGAAAAAAACGGCAACGTCGCTAAGGTTACCAGAAAAACAAACAAGAAGCATGAAGGTATCTGCTAGCTAACTTTTATCATAATCGGTGAACATAATATTTTTTCCGTTTTTCCCTCCGAGTAAGGTACCGACCCACCTTAACTGCCTTTTATTGATTCAAAAATACCACTTTGATATTTAACTTTTATGTAAAATAATGTATATGCACTTTCTAAATTTTATTCAGTGATATGGTTATGAAATATGTTTTAACTAACTTAACTTTGAAACTGTAAAAATAATTAACCCCTTAGTGGTGTTTATTGAAACTGACTATGTTTGTATACGCAATGTTAACGTGGACGACCTGTTGTTGTACGATTAGTTTAAACAAGAAATATCTTTTATCATATATCAAAGCGCTAAAAGCGCTGAAGTTAAGCGCTTTCAAATTTGGGCTTAGCTGCATTTATCTAATAATGTTAAATTTAGATAGTGCAGAGAATCAGTCACTAGCAGGTTATTTGTCTGCTTAGCTAAATGTTCGTATGACCAAACATGGAAATAACGAATAAATATTTTAATGGAAATATATTTGGGTGGCTACACCACAACTGAAATGGAATAAATTCAAGTAAACCACATGAAGCATGGGCAGTTCTCATGGATTAAGAGTAAGCTTTGAAGGAAAGCATTTGCAGCAAGATTGAACATACTAAAACTTGATTCTTTATAAAGCAACAACATTAGCATTTGTCACTTGTTGATTAGTATGGATGTTTGATTGAATGTTACATGTTTGTTTGTTTGTTTGGTTTAACGCCGTAGCAACACATTGTATAGGTCAAATAACTGCGGTCAGTCAACCTACTCACTCCTCCCGGAAAGGCTAAGTCTCTGGATTTAGCTGTTCACAAACTACTAAGCGCATACTTTCGTCAGTGACTGATAACTGTCCTACATAATTAAAAATCATTGGTAGAAGGGAGAACGGCCGTAGGAATAATTACATGACCAAGCTCCACGAAAGTATGCCCCGCCCGAACCCACGACCCCTCGATCGGTAGACTAGCGTGCTACCAACTGAGCTAGCCGGGCGGCTGAATGTTACATGTAATAGATTAAAAGCTTTGTTGAAATTGTGTCTAATTCTCTTTCTAAGAGTTGTCATGTTCATCTTTGAAATCCATAAATATCATTGCCACATGTTAATTTGGGTGGACACAATACCATGTTAAATTAACTCTGGATTATAACATTTAATGTACAATTGGGTCCAAAAGTTTCTTTACACTTGTTCTATTTTGATGTTTTAATATGTACTTAGATATTCTTCAAATGTTACTAGAACGTAAAGCGGAGTATCAATATTAAAATATGGGGTAAATCTCAAAACAATAGTTTTCATGATAAAAAAATAAACAATATTTTGTATAAGATTTATTGCCGTCTTTTATTGGTACGTTTTTGAACTGTAACATGAATACTAGCGCAGTCTTTTAGTCATCAGTCAGTCAAATGAAGTAGCACGTTTAATTTGATACGTTCGTCGAAAACGGATAGTATTATATGGATCATCCTTGTCAAGCGTCTGCGATTTCTACTCTTTTTACTTTAAAGGTCATCAACTTTAATCCGACCCCACCAAATCCAGTTTAAACGTTTGTTTTTAATTGTTTTATTTGAATTTTATCAACACTTTTTATTTCATTATTTACTGCGGCCAGCTCACCTAACCAACTTTCATGGACATGTTTTACTTTACCAGTACTCGCTTACCCTTCCACTACATCTCCCAGATATAATTCTTTAAAAGGGAGCATGATGATTTTTGTCCTAATAAATTATTCCTAAATGTTTTTTTCGCACCACCATGGCAGCACATATCCTGACAACCACAGATAACAATTCTCTGGAATGTCGCCATACGGAACTTATGCATTTGTAGATTTTGGTATTAGCTATGGTGTGCTCAACGAAATTTCTGTATCGTGAATGATAACTATTGAATTTTAAACATTTTGGTCGCTCTTGACATAGTTTAGTACGAAGCTGACGCGTATTGTAAGGTGTTGCGAGTGGATGACCATTTTGGGTATATTTTGTCGGCTAAAAGAACGCAGGAAATGGCAAAGCTGCTGAACCGATTTGATTCATAAGCATACATATGTGTGTGTGTGTGTGTCACTGTATCTAAATTTTACTATACACGTATCATGATCATTACAGTGGTAAGTCATATGGAATTGCAAAAACACGTAGGAAAATACAAGTTCATTTATTTTGCTTGGCCTAACAATTCGATTGAAAATTGCTTTGAGAAAATCCCTCCGATTTGTACGTTTTCAGTCATCCGGGGCCACTTTCACGAAGCAACTTAAGTTCATTTTTAAACTTAAGTTGTTGCTTAAGTCGAGTTTTTATCTTATCACTGTTTCACAAAATAACTTAAGTCGATTTTGAAACATAAACTTAAGACAAAACTTAAGTCACCTAGGGAGGTGACTTAAGTCAAAAATATGTGACTTGTGTCAGAAATTTCAATATGGCTGCGTCCAATGTTTTAATTCGAAGATGTCATTTGAGTAGGCCGCGAATATTTAGAATATATCTAACCCATTAGAAGTGTTTGACGACCAATACTTAATAAATATGTAAAGGTTATCTAGACTAGCAAGTTACTGCAAGGCCATTTAGTGCGACCTACAAGCAGGTCACATAGTTTGCCAATTTACATGAAAGTTCTTGTTGCATTAAAATTCTATGCTACGGGTAATTGTAACAGAATTCAAATTTCATGACCCATAGAATAAATGGCATTCAAATTCATATATGTACCACTATTTCTATGAAGAGGCGAACAAATAAAATGCGTGTGAAGACGATTAAAGCTATCTGACAACAAATTTGAGGTTTGAATGCAAAATAAAAGCAAAAAAATTAAATTATGTATCAGTGAATTTTAAAAAGCAACGGAATGCAGAATTTAGATAAGAAAAATATTGATTTACCTTTTCAGTGATAGCCTTACAAATCCAGATATTTGGCTGCCTTCTAATTAGTCATGAAAGCTTTGCCTACAGTGTGTTTTTGTTTTGTTTTTCAAGCTCTACACAGATTACATCAATTTTTTTTGCTTTACTTTGGTTCCCTGCTTGTACAAGGATAACACGAGGACATCGTGTATTGATATTTCATGTGTTTGTGTGAATTGTATATTGTATATAAGTCATTGCTAAAAGATTGTACATGTATTACATCATACCATTGACGATTTACACATAACCGGTAAAAATTGACAGATTTAACAGCGTAGCTATGAAACATTGATACAGTCAAAACTTAAGACCAGACTTAAGTCAGGAACAGATAAGATTGTCTTAAGTTTTTTCGATAAACTCGCTTAGTAAAAACTTAAGTTCACCACAACTTTTAACTTAAGTCCAAGCTTAAGTCATGACTTATGAAAAAACTTAAGATTTTTTGTGAAAGTGGCCCCCGCTCTCCGCCTAAGCTGTCCGCGTGTACATCTTTTATAAGCCATACAGACATGGGCTGCGTTCAGTTAGCAGTTAGCGTTAGCCAAACACAGTTATCGTTATGAACGGTTAAATTGAACGACTCGTTGAAGTGCGAACGTTTAAAGATGGCGGGCAAGAGAGTCGTTACTTCTATTTTATTAGAAGAATTCGGAGAGGAGGACTTGTTTACTTGTTTTTTGTACATGTATTGATCTAAATCAAGTAAAGGATATTAACTGAGTGCGAGGGTTTTCTGATTCAGAACAACCTGGCCGCGGACTTCTCGTGAAAATCCGAAAACGCGAAGCGTTTGAGGATTTTGAGAAGTCCAAGGCCAGGTTGTTTTAAGGACTATGTAAAAGTTGAAATTACAGAAAATTACCTTTAAGTACTGGCCCTCAAAAAGATGGTTAGAGTAAATGCAGTACTAAAAATATCATGTTTAATCATCCCTCTTGCCTGAAATCTTTTAGACCAGGCAATATTAGCGTAGGTACTTCACATCACCTGTGAATACAGAAATAAATACGTTTTTTTCTGTGCAAGTTTCCTTTTATTCTAGCGAACAATTTCAGAATACATATGCAGATACTGAATGCACTAATATTACTCTAGATGCACTGAGGCTTACATTTTCTATATCTGTGACTAAATTTACATATATGAACAAATAAACAAGTGGGCTCTGTAATCAAAATTTGGGCGTCCATTTTGTGTGTATTAAAAACTTATTCATTACACATCTTTGCGGAAGTCAGGGGCTAATCACAAAAACGTGTGTACATACGCGAACTAGACTTCTATCTAAAGATTGCAAGATTTCGATGAAATGTCTTAAGAATGATTTATTTTTTATGAAGTTGTTACTAAATATGTCAGTAGATTTGATGATTTATTGTTTTAAGGTATTTATTTGACGCCACGTGGGAACTTTTTTGTGCCTAGTTACTTTATTTTGACATCCATCGGTTCCGTGTTAAATTGGTCGATGTTTTGTTAGCAGATGACCATTTATTGTGTCATACCACCTTTGTTTAAATTGGCCGTGTATTGAAAAATCAAGAGTATGGTGGCTCGGTTTAACCCTCGTGCATTTTCTTCGAGAGCTTCTAATCTCCGTTTGTGAAATTGTTCGTTGAAAGTGGAACATATTGTATTCTTTAAATGTTTTGTAGTTTATAATGTATTGTTAACAAATCATGTGACCAAAATTTGAGGGCTTTTTTGAGCCTTTGAAATTCTCTCATCGTAAACGTTAGTTCGACGTAAGTAAGTAATTTCGGAGTTTCGCTGTCTTACGTAAGATTCTTATGAAACAGTCCCAGTTCTTTATCAGCCCTGCGTTCAGTAAGCATTTAACGTACGTTAGTCAATCACCGTTACCGTTAAGAATGGTTAATTGAACGATCCGTTGAAGCGCGAACGTTTAAAGATAGCGGACAAGAGAATCTTTACTTCAATTTATTAAAAAAATTCTGAAAGGAGGAATTTGTTTGTTTTTTTGTAAATTTATTGATCTAAATCAACGGGAGTAACACCGCTGACTTCGTTGTAATGGCAGTTACTAATTTGCACAATATACTGGAACTATTTTGTTTCAGGTTGTTTCATACTCGCGTACTATATACTTAAATCGTTTGCTGTTTGCCTGAAACGTTTTCCACTAACACGCCGTTCAATAATGACATTAGTAAATTATACCTATTTTAAGTGTGTACCTTTCATTACTTGTGTCCATTATTGGACACCGTACTTTTCGTTTGTACTACTTCTTTTGCGTAAAGTTGTATTTAGGACATGTTGAAAATTATGAATTTTAGTATATAGAGGTATTTTATTATACTGATTTCAGACAATGTATAAATTAAATTGAATTTTCAACTCTTAGTGCATCTGCACGGGGGTGTACACAATCTGGTTGTAAGATTTTATTTTAACTGTTTTCACTGTACTTCATGAAAACTTGCACAAACGTTTACATGTTTAAACTCACTTTTTCATAAGAAATAAATATTACTAAACCACTTTTTTGATATTTTTCTATTAAACTTACTTATATATTTCATTAGGATTAAAATAAAAACTGACATTTATGAAAATTATTTGTAAATTTCAATTATTGCAACCACATCTATTTTCAAGTCATGAAGGACATTCGTAAATTACATAGTCCTTAACATAGAAAAATCGTAGCACGAGGTTAATATCCGACTTACACAACGATTTTAGTGATTAGTTACACGTGTACATAAATTGGTCATGGACTACATTTTTACAAACGAATTGTTTCGAGTGCATCTTTTTCTCTTACGAGCATTTAGTGAATTTGAAACTGTTAATTAACAGATGACTAGCGTGATTTGATTATATATTTTAGCATCCGCGACGGTAAATAATAATTGTTAATTAACAATAAATACATGAATAAGTTTCTTGATTCATTGTATTGTTTAATTTTTATTGAAGCTGATATATTCAATGCAATCTTTTCATTTTCGGTAAATTACGCAATTTTACGCCTTAACATGTTGGAAATATTTATGGACAGTATTATCTTACTTGTTTACTAATTCTTGATTATATTTAGTTTGGTAGTAATATTATATGTCAATGAGCCAGAATTGGAAGTATTGTAGGTGGTTAACGTCGCTATTTAATCATTACATGAATAAATACAACATATTCATTTTCATTTCTTTCGAATAAATCCTAAGTTCTGTACATATTTCCGAAGAGATTTAAGTTTTGAAATAAACGTTTCATGAAAATACAATAAGTTTTTTAGTAAAGACAATCTTTCAAAATTAAGCAGTTCGTGTTTATTTTAAATTCTAAATTAATTCGAAGGCTGCGCTCCATTGAATACACGACTTAAAATTTCACGAGGGCAGGTTTTTCTTTTTCACGTGGCCGGGTTGATATCTAAATATCAACTCTCTCACGTGAAAAAGAACTACTCGCACTCGTCAAATTGTTTGTTTTACTAGGTGATTCCGAAATATATTAACCCATGTTAAACAAAGGAAGCGGTGTGTAACGGGAGTAACACCACCGACTTCGTTAGACATAATGCAGAAATTAAATCTATGGGGTTTTCCGTCCGTGCACAGGCAGTACAAACAAAGTTGTCTACACATTATTGCTAAACAACACGAACTATGGATTAAATACTACTGTTCTTTTTTACACACGTTTTCATTGAAACAGTGAAAGTTTGTTTGTACCGGAGGGGAAAACCCAAATATCTGAATTACGGATATTGTCTATTCGCTATGGCAGTTACTATTTTGCAAAATGTACTGGAACTATTTTGTTTCAGCTTGTTTCATATTCGCGTACTATATACTACATTTGTAAAACCGTTAGCTGTTGGCCTTAAACGTTTCCTGCTAACAGGCCGTTCAATTATTACTGTTGGCGAACGTTACAGAACGTTCGCGGTAACTGAACGCAGGGCTGATCAAACGCTTAAAAATCATTGTAACACTTCTATGATGATATTCAAATCAATCGCGATCGAATGCATGTCGGTCATCTCGTCTAATTACCCTCGAAAATTTCAATGTTAAGGACTATGTAATTTACGAATGTCCTTCATGACTTTAAAATAGGTGTGGTTGCAATAATTGAAATTTACAAATAAGTTTCATAAATTTCAGTTTTCATTTTAATCCTAATGAAATAAATAAGTAAGTTTAATAAAAAAATATCAAAAAAGTGGTTTAGTAATATTATTTTTTTTATGAAAAACGTGACTTTAAACATGTAAACTTTTGTGCAAGTTTACATGAAGTACAGTGAAAAAAGTTAAAATAAAATCTTATAATCAGATTGTGTACACCTCCGTACAGATGCACTAAGAGTTAAAAATACAAATTAATTCATACATTGTCTGAAATCAGTACACTAAAATATCTCTATATACTAAAATTTATAAATTTCAACATGTCCAAAATATAACTTTACACAAAAGAAGTAGTACAAACAAAAAGTACGGTGTGCAGTAATGGACACAGGTAATGAAAGGTACACACTTAAAATAGGTATAATTTACTAATGTCATTATTGAACGGCCTGTTAGCGGAAAACGTTTCAGGCAAACAGCAAACGGTTTTAGGATATAGTACACGAGTATGAAACAATCTGAAACAAAATAGTTCCAGTATATTGTGCAAATTAGTAACTGCCATTACAACGAAGTCGGCGGTGTTACTCCCGTTGATTTAGATCAATAAATTTACACACAAAAAAACAAGTAAACAAGAAAACAATTCCTCCTCTCCGAATTCTTCTAATAAATTGAAGTAAAGATTCTCTTGTCCGCTATCTTTAAACGTTCGCGCTTCAACGGATCGTTCAATTACGGTGATTGACTAACGTTAAATGTTGACTAACGCAGGGCTGATAAAGAACTGGGACTGTTTCATAAGAATCTTACGTAAGGTAGCGAAATTTCCGAAGTAACTTACTTACGTTGAACTTATGTTTACGATGAGAGAATTTCAAAGACACACTCGAAACTTAAAATCTTTGCTACAATACGATCTGACTTAAGTCAACGTCAAGTAGTGAAGCCCTCAAATTTTGGTCACATGATTTGTTGTCAACAATACATTATAAACTACAAAACATTTAAAGAATACAATATGTTCCACAAACTTCAACGAACAATTTCACAAACGGAGATTAGAAGCTCTCGAAGAAAATGCACGAGGGCTATACCGAGCCACCATACTCTTGATTTTTCAATACACGGCCAATTTAAACAAAGGTGGAATGACACAATAAATGGTCATCTGCTAACAAAACATCGACCAATTTAAGGCGGAACCGATGGATGTCAAAATAAAGTAATTAGGCACAAAAAAGTTCCCACGTGGCGTCAAATAAATACCTTAAAACAATAAATCATCAAATCTACAGACATATATAGTAATAACTTCATAAAAAATAAACGATTCTTAAGACATTTCATCGAAATCTTGCAATCTTTAGATAAAAGTTCAGTTCGCGTATGTACACACGTTTTTGTGATTAGCCCCTCACTTCCGCAAAGATGTGTAATAAATAAGTTTTTAATACACACAAAATGGACGCCAAAATTTTGATTACAGAGCCCACTTATTTGTTTGTTCATATATGTAAATTCAGTCACAGATATAGAAAATGTAAGCCTCAGTGCATCTAGAGTAATATTAGTGCATTCAATATTTGCATATGTATTCTGAATTTGGTCGCTAGAATAAAAGGAAACTTGCACAGAAAATAACGTATTTATTTCTGTATTCACAGGTGATGTGAAGTACTTACGATAACATTGCCTGGTCCAAAAGATTTCAGGCAAGAGGGATAATTAAACAATATGATATTTTTAGCACTGCATTCACCCTAACCAACTTTTTGAGGGCCGGTACTTAAAGGTACCTTTCTGTAATTTCAACTATTACATAGTCCTTAATAGAGTTCGACTCTTTAAGGCAACTTCGTTCATCTCCGCGGGTTGAGTGACGTCATAAAAAAATAGTTCGATATCCTTGCGCGTATTCATATCAAGAGGCATGTTCCACAAGGCTATCGCTAGCTAGCGCTTTTTGAAAGCAATTTTGAGTAGCATATTAGCGCTCGCCTTGTGAAACGTGCCCAATATAAAACTAAAACTTTGGGACAGCTTGTTTTGAATGCTTTTATGTTCCATATGATGCACTTTTGTCTGTAATTTCGTAGAATAGAGACAATTTGTACATACTATGAAAGAAAATTGCGTGGTTGTGGTAAAATAGAGGTCGGAAGAACTACTTTGTCTTAGACTTGGGTTGGCTAAACCCGAAACGACTGTCGAGATGGTCGTAGTAAGTTAAGCGCTTAAAAGCGCTTAACTTAAAAAGATATTCGGCGCAGCGAAAGATTCAGTTTGTTTGAAGTATAAATGTGTATGGTATTATCTTAATTAAATTTTATTTTTATTCCCAAATAAGTAAAATAATTTTTTTGAGATCCACATATAGAAATTTTGGGACCATAAACTTTTTCTAGACCCGCATATTGAAAATTTGTAATCGTATACTAAACTTTCTTAATGGGACCTGCATATCGAAAACGTTTAACCTATATTATTATTTGGGCCCGCATATTAAAAAAATATAATGAGGTGCGGATTTATTGAATTTTTCACAATGTTTTCGCGACCAAAATGCAATAAAGGAAGGTAACCAAGGAACCGAACAATCATATATTATGCTAGGTTTACATCTGGCCACGATCTCCCCGATTAGCCATAGGCTAAAAAATCGGGGAGCTCTACGATTAAATGGTATACTCCACGTTCTGTTACGCTTCCTTACGAAATCTGCACGTTTTGTTGCGCTCTACTGCGCTTTGCTACGATCGAGCCCACGATTTGCATCACGTTCTGTTACGCTTTGTTGCGATCAACACGATTGGCTTCCACGCTCCACCACGTTCCATTACGTCCTGTTAAGATCTCCCACGACAAAGCCGCTTTGTTGCGATCTCCTGCGATTTGACCTACGATTTGAGACAAATGACCACGTTTTACGTCACGATTTGATTTTTAAACAAGAAATAATTCTTTCCCAGCGACGCGGGATGAAGAAATGTGTCCACGCTGGTCCCGATCTGTTGCGATTGTACTCCACGTTCTGTTACGTTCTGTTACGGTTCGGTACGTTCCGTTACGTTTTGTTACGAAGGCCACGCTCTGTCACGATTAGAAAATGAATCGGGGCAATCGTGGTGAAATTTAAGTTTGATTTAAAATCTGTCCCGATGCCCACGATGTCCTCGATTCAACCACGTTCCGTTACGCACCCCCACGATCACCCCAATTCGACTCCACGCTGTGTTACGTTCGCCACGATGCTCTGGAATCGGGGACATCGTGGTAATCGTAGCCAGACGTAAACCTAGCATTACTAATTAAAAGAATAAATACATTGTAAATACATAGCTCGAATTTAGGAAGAAATTTAAACAAAATCTGTATGTAGGAATCAAGTTGATTTTTGCCCTTGGTGACCTTTTGACCCAAATGCCGGTCTCAGTGTGATCTAAAACTGTACAAACACATTTCATATGGATTTGGACTATTAAAATAAATATTTCTCATATCATTTGCAATGATAAGTGGGTAAATTGAAGTCTTTACATGTTTTGCGACTTCAATGTCCCAAAGGGAAGTAATCGTCTATAAACCAAACGTTTAGTTCGAGACCGCATATTAAATATTTGGGATCCCTATTACTAAACTTTTCTTTGGGACAACGAATAGGATCAAACATTTTATTCACTTCTCTCTACCGAGAAAGAATTCATTGGACAAACAGGAATAGTAGAGCAAATTGCATTGGTTAAAAATATAGGTCAAAAGTTGACTTAGACAGCTGCGCCGAAAAATGTGATCACCCTAGATCATCAAACGTTCGGGTGTCAGCTGGTGTGAATGAGGGCTCTCTTCCATGAACAACTTAAGGTGTCGCTCTTGTGAGAAACTGCTTCCGGGTCGTTGTACACTGCGAAAGTAGTTCCGAGAATTTAGTTTGACTGTATTTGGGTAGCTGTGACTCTGTTTGTATGTTTCAAAATGATATATTTTTCACCCAAATTAGTTTTTCTATCCCTGTAGGACAATATTCTGACCATTTTGTGTTTTCTTTTTAGAACTACTTCTTGCGGTGGAAGATCTAGAATTTAGTGTACTGCGGCCAATTTGACCTTTGAGAATGGGAATTCCCAATTATACATGTGCACAATGTGAAAAATCCAATCGTTCATGACCTATCTTTAATGGACATATTTTGCAGGTCTAATGTGGAGGATTTACAGGATACCAATCATTATATCCCAATCTATTTGGGAAAGTGAGCAGAGACCCTGAAACCAGACCATTTCACATAGAAACAAAGAGTACAACATTTGACAGGAGTGAGTCCTTTCTCTATATCTAACTCCTGTGGCAAAACCTCATTTCCATACGATATGACACATAGTCACTTGAATGAGTCTCTGAATTGGAGAGATACAATATATTATTATAATAATTATTCCTTTGATTGACCGGAATATTTATAATTGTTTATATAAACAACAAAATAAGCTTCTAGTATAACGTGTATTTAGCATTTGGGTGAGTGGCTTTATGAATCATAGCACTGAAAATACTTGGGTTTTCTCTGTGTTTACTTGGGTTGCATTATGAATATGGAACAGAACATATATTTGAATACAGGGCTTGAGCAATATTCATCCCCCAAATAAATACAATATACGTACAAATGTACATAATTATACAATTACTTGAGACATGAAAACATATCAGTAAAGCTGGCGTCACACTGTTCCGAAATTGACACCCGATGGACATACGAATTTGGAATTTTTAATATCGTACGAAGATGGGCTCGAAATTGGCCGACAATCAATCAGCACCCGAAGCAAGTACGATTCCTACAGAAAGCCACTCGATCGCATCCGATCCACACACGTATCATTCTATATTTCACGCGATCGCATCCGATCTACTCACGAAGTCACCTGAAAGACGCAGACTTTTACCAAGTTGTAACCAGCAGGACATGCGAAGGCCACACGATGGGTATACGACGTCGTATTGTGAGTATGATGTGTAAGAATGCAGTCACGAAAGCGTCACGTTACTCCCTGTTCATGGTCCTCAGAAAAACTCGAAACATGTATGCAAGAATAGCAAAGATCTACAACGCGCCTGGATATGGAGAGTTAATACAAATGTAGTTATACTTAAGGTAATAAGAACAATGGGAAGAAGGCATTATTTTTCTTTTAAAAGGCTAGTATTCCAAGGACATATCATAACCGTCACATGCTTGCCATCCAGAGCACCACAGCATGACATATCTTTTCAAAATTCTCAGCAATGGCAGTCCACTCTTCCATTGTAGTAGACCACTGGATCACCTCAGATACAATCTTGACTCTGCTGCCATCGCAAACTTGAACATTTGATATAAGGGATAGGGATATTGTGTTTGGAGCTACTCTGAATGTGTAGGACAGGCTTCGATCCACAGGTAGGCGTCATAGAGTAATAGCTTGAGACTAGGAGAAAAAGACTTCCTGTATCACTGTACCATGTGTCCTTATTCTGAATTATGCATTATATATATCCTTTGTATGACCTCATCGTAGAGGCATCTGAGCCTCCCGGCTAGCTCAGTTGGTAGCACGCAAGTCTACTGATCGAGGGGTTGTGGGTTCGATTCCCGGGCGGGGCATACGTTCGTGGAGTTTGGTCATGAAATCATTTCTACGGCCATTCTCCCTCCTATCAATGATTCTTAATTATGTAGGGCAGTTGTCAGTCACTGATGAAGTATGTGATTAGTACTTGGTTAACAGCTAAATCCAGAGATTTAGCCTTTCTAGGAGGAATGAGTAGGTTGACTGACCGCCGTTATATGACCTATAAAATGTGTTGCTACAAAACAAACAAACAGTAGAGGCATCTGAGAAGTCTTGTATTGCTATAGAAGCTAGTTGTCCGGCTAGCTAAGTTGGTAACACGCAAGTCCTCTAATAGAGGGGTTGTGGATTCGATTCCCAGACGGAGCATACTTTCGTGGAGTTAGGTCATGAAATAATTTCTACGGCCATTGTCTCTCCTACCACAGATTTTAAATCATATAGGGCAGTTGTCAGACACTGGCAGAAATATGTGCTTAGTAAAATCCAGAGATTTAGAAATTCTAGAAACTGTGAGTTTGTTGACTTGTCGCCGTGATATGACCTTAACAACGTGTTGCTGCGCTGTAATAGCCAACAACAACATTTTTTAGAGAAAGTATCATCTTCTGTATTCAACTCTTCTAATAGAGTACTATAGTTGCCATACGTTTGTCTTTTTCCCAAACAGCCTTTTCTGACCCTCAAAGACCCCTATTTCTGTCTTCGATTTTGTCTTCCTTTTCTTGGTTGACTAATCTTCAAACTAATGCAATTCTGCTGGATATTAACTTGTAAATTGTATAATAATTTGCAAATGATCAAATATTTTGTTGTCTCAGTAGAGATGTACAAGACTAATTAGGAAGATGGTCGGAGGCAAGTCTTTATATGTCAACCATGGTGCGCTTGAGCCATTTAAATTCGCTTATTCGGTCCACATCGTAGTGCCATTTCTATGTCATCGTACCAAAATACGATAGCGACACGGCGGTATCCCGGGGGCTTCGCATAGTCGTGATGCCTTCCTCAGACAATCGCATAACTCCTTGTTTCCCTCGTATTGACTTCTTGAGGCGAAAAATGCTAGATGGCACCGATGATCACATGGAGTAAAGACGAATACTACACGATTGACAAGAAGGCTTTACGACGGCCTTACGATGCCCAAAATTGAGGTACGAATTCAACACGAAAATAAACCTTCGCAATGACTTCCGGCAATTTTTAGCATGCTAAAACTTTGCGATCGCTCACGAAGTTGTCACCGGAGCCTAAAAAGTCAGCCGATGATCATACGATGGCAAAAGATGCCCTCACGAATGGCGCGATCTTATAACGATAAGATCCGAATTATTTTTCTTTATTCGTATGTCCATCTTGTGCTTATATCAGACAGTGTGACGCCTACATAAATATAAACATACAACATGAAGGTAAACATTGCCTTGTGATACCAGTTAGGTACAAGTTTTACCAATGATGCTTAGCGTAGCATCGCTTAGACTAGGCTGTAAACACGATGGTAAGTCATTAAATGTCATTCTATTGTTTGGTTGGTGTATTTTTCGTGTGTTAATTAATATTAACAGTGTGGAAATAATTGAATGATAAAATTCACATTTGAATTTTTTTGGGGGATTTGTAAAATATTGAAAAACATATATCAATGATTATTTTGACTTTTCTTTCATTGTAAAACTTAAAATGTTGTCAAGTAAAACGCTGTAATATGTAATGCAACTAAAGCATCACAATCTTACTCAGACATTGCCGGTGTAGTAACAGCTTGTTAACAGCCAAATCCAAAATTTTAAACTTTTCAGCAACAATGAGTTTGTTGACTGACCGCCGCGATATGACATTGACAGTATGTTGCTACGGCGTTATACCCAACCAAATTATTCCAGACTCCAACTTAGGGTTGTTTTGTCGGGCATCACAGTTTTAACCGCAGGGTACCAGTCAATCCAGTATGATTTCTATCCTTACATTAAAAGAAGAAAAAGTGTTATATCATTTCATAAAGGAAATTAACCTCAGGCGGATAAAACACATTCAAACTTAGTAATTTTGTTTAATTAGTCTTTCGATGCAGCTATTCAAATGTATATGGTATAATTTTATTGAATGACTGTTCTTGTTGTTATCACTCAGCTATTAAAGCGGTTGTTAATAATTTCAATTAAGTTGAAAACAGCTATTTATTGTCAGTTTAGATATAAAAAAGTTTCTATTTGTGGTCACTTGATATTAATCGGAGGCACGGTGACATATTTCTAAAACCATTTCATGTGAGTTTTTATCAATTTATAACGTTTGTAGGAATTTTGATACATTTTGTTTTAGTTCCATGAAGTTTAGATATTTTGATTTGCGATAAATTATGTTAATTATTGAATTACGATAATTGTGATTTGAACCCACCAGTACACATTACTATTGTCCCATGAATTGTTACGTAGCAAATGGTATTGTCTCTTTAAAACGAACAAAATTATGTATTACGTTCAGACTGAATATTGACATATACAATGTACATGTATTAAGAGTTGACTGCAAAACTGTTGTCGGCCCTCCATCGCTTCAGACGTTGCGCTCAATACTGGTGTTAATTTGAAAATACCAAGCCCTAGGGCTCAAAATATTCAACTACTTTTACCAATTTTATCGCATTTTGATAAATCTTATATCAGTCAATTTAAACAATTCATACTTTCAGAAAATTATATTGAGTGTAAACCCGAAGGAACGTCGGAAAATATGCAAGTAAGACGTAACAGAAACAAGTAAATTTCGTTACAAAAACCCAGATGCCTGTCGTATGAAGAAACGTTTTTACCAGAAAAGCTTACAATATTTGTTCTACTCAACTACCTTATACATAAATAAAGTTGTATCCAAATATAAACATAGCTTTACGCAAATTTATCAGAAATTATATGTTTGTTGAAAAGGTAAGATTTTAATTTTACAAATTATCTCGTTTACAACTTAGATATAATTATTTGGTGCAATAATTAAATTTACATTATGATTTTTTGTATGTTTTAAAAGTTCATTTCTTTACTCCTAGATATATTTTAAAATAAAAATAATTGAGCAAACGGAAAACGGCGTTTGTCAGGTTTAAAAATGTCTAGCCACGATGTAACGCATCCACAACGTGCCGAAAGTAGACTCGACTCAGATATTTTAAAGAACATTGTCACAGAAATAAACAAAATAGCGAAATTTCATATCAATCATCAAGAAGTTCAAGCTAAAACGTATAACACAATACAATATCAATATGATGTTGGTGAAATAACTTAGAATAATTAACAATTGGAGACTGGAGGACACCTTAATTAACATTGATATTTGGTAAAAAAGCTTGTAGGTATGTATCTGAGAATATGGGAAAATTTCAAATTAAGTTTCTATGTATTTGAAATTATTATGAAATTAGATTCACGAAACAATAAAAAAAATAGTTTGTATCACTGTAGCCAATTTATTAAGGGTATTACTATGATATTAAATGCTGACTATGGCGTATTTAATACAAAATATTTTTATAAAACGTTACTTTTGACGTTACGCAAATTGACGCCAGTATTGGACGCAACGTCGTCATTAAAAATAATGCTGTTTTATTGCCAATGATTGGCTGACTATCCTGGTTGCATTGGTAAAATTTAGTGGTCCCAAGAAGGCTTAAATACTCTTTCATTTAATACAGATCAAATTATACATCTAAAAAAGCGTCATTTAAATACATATCTATACATAAAAGTCATGATGGCATGGTTGATGATATATGATCTAGTAAATGGAATAATATTGAATACGCATCTTAAGAAAGGACTACAACTCACTCTAAAGTAGAAAATCTTACTTTATAGTTTTATATATCTATGTATTTTTGCCCTCTTCTTGTACATGACCTTCTAATCACTTCTTCGTTTAACTGAATTGAACAATTCATTTACTTATAATGGGTTTAACGCTGTGTCAACACATTTTAGGTTAATTTACGGCGTCAAGCGTCACCTTTCATGGACCCTTGTCTATAACCAGTACTAACTTTACCTTTCTAAAGGCCAAAACCTTCTCTATATGCCTTATTTATGGAAGGAAATTGATATTATTGTCAAATGTTCATAGAAGGGTATAACCTTCCCGGGTTGGATTCAAACCCATACCGACCAGGTTTAAACTGAACAAATCTAATTTGGTATTGTTGCTACTCATCCTCATATTTCCAACCAATAAAGTATGCACAGTAATATACTAGGACGAAAAAGAAACGCCGGGTAACCTATAATGATTGTTTTATGGGATAAATTGTATTATTGGATTATTATATTTATTTTTGTATGAAATGTCATCTGTATGGAACCAGCTGTTGAAGTTTCAATCGATTTCCGATGCTGATTATGTGAAAAAATACCCCCTTTTAACGATGACCCTTTTTGTTTTGCAAAACACGGCCGGACATGTGTTGCATATTTTATGTACCCGGCGTTTCTTTTTCGTCCTAGTATATTTTTACCTCTATACTAGTGTGTTTACATCTGTCATTTTACTCACTGACATTTGAAAACGAAAGTAGAATAGAAGGTGTGGATATGTATAAATGCCCATTGTGGTTTCAAAGTACTCTGTTTCTATAGAGTCTTTCAGGCATAAGACATCTCTTATTTTACCTTCTAAAAGTTATTGCACTATAAATAGAAAAAAATGCAACGAGTCGTGTTCATACGCCGCACTATTTCCTGCGCGAAGTCAAACCGCCAATGGTTTTGTGCGATGAGTTGCGCGTCTAAGTACAGAGATGTTTACATCGTCTACAGTACCAACCAAAAGTTTGGAGACATTTTCAGATTAAAGGCCTATTGAATATCATTTAACTAAAATAGCTGTTTATAGCTGTTTATTTTGAAATGTTTTAAAGTTTTGCATTTTAATTTGGTGATCATTATTGTTAAAATTGAGACTACAAAAATAGCATAAAAACATTGTTATGAGAAAATTATTACAATAAACATAGTTTTTGAGGCTTTACAATGTCAGATGCTGAATCTTATAAAGTGTTGCATTCATGAAATTTGTTTCCATTTTATGACAAACCATACTTAAATATATTCAAATAATGATTCTACGAAAAATAATCATTAAAATTCAAGAATGGTAGCTATTTTCTTTTGTCTCCAAACTTTTGGTGGGTACTGTTAGTCTAGATTGAAGACTGACCAACTAATCTGGGGCCAATAAACCTTATATCATATATCTGGTATTCTATAAACTAAACAACAACTGTCTATATCGTTTCAATAAGTGCTTTAATCAAATAAAAAGAAAATAATGTAACAGTGCATTAATGTTAAGTGTAATATCTGGCACAAAATAAAACGAAATCTATGAATTTTTTTTTTATAAATCATGATGTACTTCGTAGTTGTTTCAATGACACATACTTTATTAATTAATCAGTGCGTTTATAAACATGCCGAATTCCAACAAAAACGTTATATTTGTGATTAACAATATAATAGTTTAGTTAGTTTAAACGTGTATAATTGGCATGTGCATTTGCACTGTGTTTGATAAATGTTGAAAGTTAAGAGTGATTCTTTAAATCAGTCCAATACAACTATTTAGTGGACAAGTCAATTTATTACATAATAAATAAGTACATAAATATGATGATATATTATATGACCGTATAATAAATTCTACAGGTTCTTACATTTGAAATCATTTTAGAGATAAAAACAATTGAGAGTCATTAACTAATTATATCTATATAGCACAATTATAATTATTAGATGTAACTGTTGGGTCGTCGCATGGAAGTTCCCCAACTGTTGGAAATGCGTTGAGTATGCCACAAATGCTTGCGGCAGCTCCAACACCAAAACTGTATGCTTTACATTCTTCGATTATGTTGCACAACTGCCTACATGTACTAAGTGAAACATCCTAAAATATAAAGTTACAAATATGATAAGCACAACTCCCTACACCGGATTTGTCATGCGTAGCCTCTTTCAGTAAAGGCAAGAAACTGCTTTAAGGGTCTTTAAGGAAAATGTGTGTAGACGGACAATATGAGGGGTGTATATATATATATGACATAACAACGGCGGTAGTTTACTTGTTGTTTGGTTTACAATGTTTAATAAATGTTTCTATGAATATATTTCACAATTGAAACATACCTCAAAATGTAAAGTTTTTGACAATTATTACAAACCTCGACCCAATAGGATCATAAAAATATATATTATCTATATATATATATTATCTCTTATAAGTGGGTCTGCATATAATTCGTGAAACATATCTCATTTGTGTAAATCCAAACTCGTAAACTTGTCTATAAATATAACGATACCCTTTATAGAAGAACAAAGTTTACTTTAAGCTTCAGTCCCATCAATCTCCGTAAAAAGAGATCCTGTTCTACTCGCGTTGTCGGGTTTGAAAATGCACAGCGCCCTTCATCGCCAGAAAAAATCGGGGCTATTGAGTGCAGAAGAATGGCGCAATTAGTGATAGTTTTTGTTAAGTACAGCCCTGAGTTCAGTTACCGCGAACGTGACAAAACGTTCCGTAACGATACATTCGGAACTCCTCGGCCATTCGCTGCGAATAATCTCGGACATATTTATGCCCAATTTCTTTACATTACCTAGGTGTTATATCGTGAATTAACACGAGATATAACTGTCAGTCAATTAGTAATGAAATAAGAACATCTTGAAAAGGCGCTGTCGCGTTAATGTGAAAAATGTCCTATTCTTGCCCATGTCGCAACAAGTAAAAGATTAATTTAAGCGCCCGACATTTCGTTCTCATATGATACATTTATTATGTACAGTCCTATACTTAAAGATATCTGTCTCTTCTATGAAACCGAAGCTAATGGTCAAATGAAATGAAGTAAAATGTATCGTTTTCTAAACATGTACTTATAACTTATACCTCTTAAATTAGTGATTTAGAATATTTTTTTACTTTCTCAATTGAATGAAAAACGAAGTACATGTAGTCACTACTACACAAATGTACAGGGTATGCCAAAGTCGTGTACATTTTTCAGTTAGAAAAAAAGGTTTTGGATGGACTTTCAAAGATAAATATTCTCTCACTTTACGAAAAATATTTTAAGTTTCCGCACACATTTTAACATTTATTCAAACAGTAAAATTTCAGATTCTGATAAAAACAATCAGTATGAACCATTACTAGAAAACCGGTTCAGAGAAAAACGAACCTGTTAAAAACCGTCAGAAGTCGTATTGCAATATTAACCGGTATATCGGTTTACCGTTACACCCCTAAATGAAGGCTTATATTGCCCCCCCACAATCTCTTGGTTGCTGCGGTGGTGCCGTTTCGGATGTAATTTCACCAACAATGATCCAACACTTTAGTGAAAAGTTAGTTAAAACGTTTCCATAGAAAAATTTCAAGAGGGTAGATATTACAAGCTTGGTGGCAACTCCACTGAACCTCTTCGTCCAATCCATCTTGCAGCAAATTTCTGGTGCAAGAAATTAACAACGCAATTTATAAATTGGTGAAAATGTCCATGTTGGTAAAAAGGGTTGTGTTGTTCACTTAAGGGATCAACCTCAAGGTAGTCAAACCACAGGTGACAGACCCATATTTCTCTCTATATACTATAATAAGGAAAAGGGCCGTTATCAGTGAGTCAAACAGGAAGGCATCACTTATTTAATTACCAAAAGAACTGCTTCAAAATCCTTTATGACTGTGAGTTGCAGTTAGATGAAGGAATTACACGCGTTATATATGGCAGGAATGAAGCTTTGATCACTTATCTTGGTTATGGTGTATTGAGACATGGACGATGCGCAACTTCTGTTTCACCCTGTATGAAATGTATCATATAAACCGTTCCATGCCATTCGCTGACATAAATGAGAAAATCGTCAACGTTTCTATAATTGCTTTTAGAAATGTTAAAGTTGTAGAGTCGTTTATAATTAAATATGAGGCCAAAGAAAGGGAAGGCGAGCGGCAAAAACTATCATTACCGAGTCTTCAACTCCGTAGAACGTGCAAGGTGGAGGGACAGAACCTTAAACTCCAGTAATACAGGAATCTCCACCAGATCAGACAAGATAAAACTGTTCTATTCCTTTTCTCAACTTTTCCCATTTGAACATTCAACAAAACAAACAAGTGTAGTGTACGTATTCGTGACATATTTAACTCAACTAGTCAACAATAAATATTTTACAATCATGAAACCTACGAAATTAATGTGCCGATGTTGCGCAATGTGCCCCGTACTTGCGTACCCCGCAAGTGGCCCGCAAGATCTACGTACGATTGTTCACAACTCTATTTACGGGTAAGTGCCGTGCGTGATCGTGTCTGGAAGATGTGCATACACATCTTCCAGACACGGGTCTTAACGGCTCGTTTTTATTCAATTCTTCTTACGGACCCGTACGTTACCCGCACGATAGCCCACACGGACATCTACGATTCTAGCCCTTACATGTCCGTAAACAACATTATTTCGCTATTGTGACCACATCCTTGCGGTCTTACGGCTTACGGCCTATAATGAAATCGCTTTCAGTCGTACGGTTCGTTACGAGTGACGTACGGGTCCCGTGCGGCATTCGTACGGGTCATACGATACGTGTTCCGTTTCTCTTTGTTTTTTTAACAGGCTTTACGTCATCATCTTATCAGACAAAATGTATACGCCCATAGTCCTTGCGGCGGCCGCACGGGAGTCTTCTACATCCGTAAATAGCCCGTACGATGCCCGTACTGCCGCTCTTACGATTGACCGTACGGCTCTAAAATTTATGTGACCACAAACCCGTAGAGAGACGTACAAATGCAAGGCTTCCCACGGCCTACGGCTGTTTGCACGTACGGGTCCGCAACAAGCCACGATTTTATGGGACTCAGGATTTACAGTAACGGGGTAAAATGAATCTAAACAATCATTAAAGGGCTACGTCGTTTCAGTGCAGGTGAAATATGAAACTTTCTTCTATAGCTCTTTTTTTAACTTGTTATCTCAGGATCGAAGCTAGTTTTGATTCCGATTAATCAATAAACACAGTATTGCATTACAAATATTTTAAGTGTCGAGTATGCCTTATGCAAATTAAGCATTAAAACAAGAGCTCCGCTGGGCGGGGCATTATACGCCCGTGTGCAGTCCATGCTGTGTTCTATCTCATATGAAGTCCCTGTGACCTTGATAAATGACCTCTGGATATCAGAATAGGTCCCATCCTTAACTGGAGGGCTATCCAGAGCAAAGATTTTGAGAACCTAGGTACAGCCGTGGTTGAGTTATCACCGGCACAAAGTTTTCCCATACAAACTTCCAGTGACCTTGCCCTGGGGCCTCAGAACCAAAAGTTCTCACCCTTGACCCGAAGAGTATTGATACATAAAATTTGGTGATCTTAGATAAAGTTGGTTGTTGGACAAGGTTTTTCCTCATGATTTCCTTGTGACTTTGACCTTTGACCCAGGGGCCTAAAACCAAAGGGGCATAAACTAGACATTTAGGCTTCCCTTAAATAAAATTCGGTGAACCTAGGTACAATCATTATTGAGTTATTGTCCGGAAACTGTTCCAATATAAATTAAGTCCCAGTGACTTTGACTTTAGACCCTAGGGTCTCCAAATCAAAAGGGAACATCCTCTACCAAAGAGCTATCAACACATTACTCCTTGACAAATGGGCTGATCCACATAAAGTTTGGTTAACCAAGGTACAAGCATTGTTTAGTTATTGTCCTGACAAGGTTTTTCCATATGATGCCCCTGTGACCTAGACCTTTGACCCAGGGGCCTCAAAACCAATAGGGAACATCCTTGACACATGGGCTACCCTCACATAAAATTTGGTGAACTTATTTCATGTTACATATTAAATATAGCATTATTTCCATTGTTTGCCATTTTGACTTTATTAACATATTGATTGAACATTTGAAGTCACTGCTTGGTAATTTGATGTCTTCTGGTTGATGGTTTAAACTTGACCCAGGGGCCCCAAAACCAATAGGGAACATCCTTGACACATGGGCAACTCTCACATGAAATTTGGTGAACCTAGGTGCAGTCATTGTTGAGTTATTTCAATATGATGCCCCAGTGACCTTGACCTTTGACCCAGGGGCCCCAAATCCGATAGGGCAAATCCTTGACACATGGGCTACTCTCACATAAAATTTGGTGAACCTAGGTACATTGGTGGTTCAGTATTGTCTGGACAAAGTTTTTCCATATGATGCCTCTGTGACCTTGACCTTTGAACCTGGGGCCAAAAAACCTATAGGACACATCCTTGACACAAGGGCTACCTTCACATAAAATTTTGTAAACCTAGGTACAGTCGTTGTTGAGTTATCATCCGGACAAGGTTTTTCAATATGATGCCCCTGTGACCTTGACCTTTGACCCAGGGGCCCCAAAACCAATAGAGCATACCCTTGACACATGGGCTACTCGCACATAAAATTTGGTGAACCTAGGTACATTGGTGGTTCAGTTATTGTCTGGACAAAGTTTTTCCATATGATGCCTCTGTGACCTTGACCTTTGAACCGGGGGCCCCAAAACCTATAGGGTACTTCCTTGACACAAAGGCTACCTTCACATAAAATTTTGTGAACCTAGGTACAGTCATTGAGGAGTTATTGTCCGGACAAGGTTTTTCAATATGATGCCACTGTGACCTTGACCTTTGACCCAGGAGCCCAAAAACCAATAGGGCATATCCTTGACACAAGGGCTACCCTCACATAAAATTTAGTGAACCTAGGTACATTGTTGGTTCAGTTATTGTCCGGACAAGTTTTTCATTGCTTGCCATTTTGACTTTATTAACATATTGCATATATAGAGATATATGAAAGGGGAAGTAATTCAAAGTCGAATGAAAAAAATTGAATTATCTCCACTTTATGCACAACTAGGCATCAATGTTTATCATCAGAGGGAGTTTGAAGAAAATTGGCCAAGAAATGAGGGAGGAATTGTCCACACAAGGAAGACGGACGGACAGACGGACGGACGAACAAACAAACGGACAGACGGACGGACGAGCGGCGCCATAACATAATACGACCCTTCGGGCGTATAAAAATGAACATACGATCGCTGTTGAAATAACAAAACCAGCTGCAATTTCATCCTTACTACATACTGGCGAGGCATCCGCTAGACAATCTGAAAAACAGAGTTTACATTTTGGTGAACGCCTGAATTCTCTTTGCTTTGTGACAAAAATAATATCAGAAACTCCGAATATCAGGCAGTATGCCAATCAGTATGCAAGTCAGTTAGTGCGTGAGTCTGCATGTAAGTCAGTATATCAAATGTGTTAGTAATTCTATCAGTAAGAAGGTACGTGTATTTGTAAACAAATTACCAATCAGAATGTAAGTCAAAATTTAGTATGAAAATCAATATAGTATGTTAGTTAGTATGTCACTTTATTTCTTTCTGTAACTCCATGTTAATACCATATAAAAGTGTGCTTAAACAATGGGTTGTATAGATTTGTGAACATTTGTTTGCTTTAATAAATAATAAAGAACAAAATGCATTCATATTTTAACAAAAAACAGTAGTTTGATGGCTTCGTTTTGACAACTAAAATATGAAAGTGAAACATGAATAAAAAGTTTAGTATTTCGTGTTTTTTTATGATCCAAATACTTTAAAATGAATACATACTTCCCATAGTTCACTGTAATATAGTATCGTCAACAGTATCTCCAGGTGGACATTGATCTGTTCCATCACAAATGTCTTGTATTGCTTTGCATGCTGATCCATCTCCACATCGTATTTCTCCTGTTGGACATTCACTTGAAGGACATGGCGTCTCTTCAGGGCATTCACTTGATGGACATGTAGTCTCTTCAGGACAGGGGGTGGGCGTTTGGAGGCCTGAAGATAAAGATAACAACATCAAATCGTACTTATTATACGTGTAATATAGTTTGTTATGATGTAATATAAGCTAAACAAAATATATCATCACTATATATATATACATACCTGGACAATTTATCTCGTCACGTCCACCAGTACAATCTATAGTACCATCACAAACATTGCCTTCATTAATGCATTCTAATTGACATTGGTTATCAAAAGTTCTAACGTCACAAAGAAACTTTCCAATGCACAAACCTGTAAATACAATGTTCCAAACATTAAAATGTCCAATTTGCAAACATCTGGTTATGCAGCAAGTGGTGTCATTTTTAGCGAAACCTACAAACATGAGTGAAGGCAATTATATAATACTAGGTCATTACTCGTCTTTTACTTTTAAAACTTGTAAATCTCTACTCGTGCAACAATAGTTTCATTTAAAAGAAAGAAGCAATTAATTGCCGAATTGTAGTTTAATGCATTTCAAAGTTTATATAATTTGTTTAACTATTCTGAACACAATATAAGAAAGAAAACAATAGCATTGTTAGCATTTTATAGCATATTCAGTTTAGTACACCACGAACAATTAGCACACTTTCAGGATTTATAATCATTGTGGACTTACCCACTTGACTCTTCAGATTTATCAAGTTTGTCCTCAAGGAAGTTGGTTTTTGAACATGATAGAACCTTCTTCTGCCACTATTAAAACGTCTGTTTCCATCAACCAAAGCCACAGCTACCAGCACCACTAAAACAAGTCTTGACTACAAAAAGCAAATAGAAATATATCGTCAACTCATGATAACTGTAACATAATCCAAAACACGAATTATACATAATTATTTCACCTAAATATTTCTTCATATATTTCTAATAAATTAATTATGTCAGCGCTCTTTGTTCGTTACTGAGCTAATATGAAAACGCAATTATAAACAAAATCAAACACTCTGAATATGCTTTGGCTGGATAGTTTTAAGTCTTTCTCGTGCATGAAGGTTGTTATACAGAAACTATATACTCCGATATTTTGTCTTCCAATAAATTGACATAATCTACTTAAAACGCTGTCATAAAAATCAACAACTCATTGGCTGGTTACTGTTGTCTTCTTTGACTCAAAAAAGAACAACATGACGCGTAAGGTTAACCATATTATTATTAATGCTTGTTGTTTGTAAATATATTTTGATGTATGATGACATTTTTGAACAAATCATACATTTTATTTGCTGTAACAAAATTAAAGGTATTACTGATCCCTCACCAATCTATTTTGACCAATTCTCTGTAACCACCAAAAAAGTGTTTCCACTCATAGATTTTTGTCATTGAAATCCAGTATTAATTCGTTTACCTGCGTGGTATGGCCATTTTCTATGCAAGAAACTATGAATATGCAGCATTTTTGAAATTTCTAGTTTTGTTTTTCAGAAAGTATGAGATTTATACTTTATATCGATGTAAAAACATTTTTGGGCTTTTTATAAACTGCTTGACTGTCCCATATCAAACATCCACAATTTTAGTGGATTTCGCCGAATATTTTAGTGATTTATATGAATAGTCAACGTTACGTCGTCACCGGTTACGTATTTCCGATACTGTCTGCTCGCATCTAAATAGCCGACTTTTCATAAAAGTTAAAATAATATGTTTCCAACATCTGTTTTTGTTACAATTCCACACAAATGAGTTAAGTTTTGTGCTCAAACTACACATTTACGTGATTTAAGAAAAAGCTTGTCCAGAAAAAGCATTATTTTCCTCGTCGATATCTAGCATACAGTACACTCAGATCGCTTTGACCAAGAGTTGTCGTTCTTTGGTGTATGTGCACCTGCCTTCAACGTTACACTCGAATGGGGTGGAGAAGTCATGTTTTCTGTAAATAAATGAGATTTAAAGCCACAATTGCAGGTGCGATCAATCTTTTATACATTCGACGACAGCGTTAAGATGTCTTCTTAAATATTTGTTTCCCATGTTTTGTTGATAACATTATTTTGATGTATTATAAACTTCACTGGTAACAAGGAAGTAGAAATACGCAAATTGTCAATGATGAAGGTCATGGTTATTTGATATTCGAACAAAAACTTACAAACGCGTTTAATTAAAGAAATGACATTGATATGTGTTCCATCTATTGACACGTTGTGTTAAGTATTATACAGTGACTGCGCAAATGGACTCTATGCCGAGATGACCAGTAAAAAAGAAATTTAAAAAATTGTGCTAATGCATTGTACAATTTCGTTGATATTTTAAAATCTTAACTCGAAGACTTCATTACTTGTATTTTCAGTTGTTGCATGGAATTTGAGCATTTTGACTCGGTGTAGGTCTGGGTTTGAAGTTATTCAGTGCATGGCTTTAAAAGGTTTGTTAACATTTCATACCCCACCCACCCTCTATATACTAAAGCTGTTCAGGTGCAGATCAATTTGTTTATCCAAGGGGTGAAATTTATGAACAGAACTCCACACCAATTACATGTACATAGTATATTTTATGGTTTGTTAATATCTATTTTAATGGGGGCAGTGGTCGACACATTTTAGGTCATTTTACGTCATCCAGCGCACCTAACCTAACCTAGCTTTCCTGGACCAGTGTCTATAAACAGTACTCTCTTACCCATCCACAAGGCCGGAAACCTTTCCATATTATCTAATCAATGGAGAAAAATCAACATTATTGTCAAATTTTTATGGAAGGGTATAACCTCCCTGGGTGGGATTCGAATCCGCACACCATCAGGCACGAGATTCCAAATCCTGGCGCTGCCTTCTTGGGTTTTTAAATATAATAAAACTAGATGGGAGCCCGTGCAAGCACGGGCTTTAGGTAATGACAATAAAGGGAAATAACCGCTGCGGGGAGTTTGGTCTATTTTTAGTTTTATCTAGAACTATTATTAGACACAAAAAACCCACTATTTTTGTTGATTTTTGGCAGTTTTTGCAAATATCAAGAGGCTTTGTCAAAAAAGAATTGTCAACTTGATATGCCGGTATATAGGTGCTCCAGCGACAAACAAAATATTTATTCAAAGCTGCGCAGTTTTTTCCACAAAACAGGAAACTCGCAAATTTAATAGTATAGAAGTTAAAAATTCTTTCAGTATCCTCTCACATTTCTACATTTTGCTATATATCTTAGTCAATTTAATGCTGATATGCCAACTACCAATATGTTGTTTTGCTTGGGAGTTTACTTGTTTTATTATATTAATTTATATAAAAAAACTACATGTATCAATATGTTGTTTCTTTCAGGTGACTGACATATATTGATTTGTGCCATACTAATGATACTGAGAGCATGATAAATGATTTGGGAACAGACTTGAAAAAGGAAACTATTAAAAACAGTAGTTTGGCTAAGCCACAAGTGATCGATGAAATGTTAGAACACAATGTTTTTAAATAAAATGAATATAAGAACTTGGTTTGTTCATGATATCTTATAAGATCTGTGCGCCTTTTCACAAAAATTCTTACAAAAAAAGGTTATTGTAAGTCAGTTCAAAGCCAGATGGATGATAAGCATAAGTATGATATAATATACAAAAGGTATATAATATTCTACACAGATCTATAATACTTAGAATTGATAAGCCAAACATTGAGCGTTTTATTAACGTTTCTTGCTTTTGACTTACGTAGATTTTTTCGTAAGATTTTTTGTGAAAAGCGCCACTGCTTAGTTTTAGTCAGATTTATGTTGACAATACAACCTATGAACTACTTATTACAGTAAATCAGTGATCAGTAGTTACACCAGAAGCATATCGTGGTATATTGCCATGTACTAGAAATGTATCGCGATAACCAAGGCAATATATTGGACTGCAAACTACAAACCAAAGACAGGTTGCATAATACTTTTGTATTAAAGAACTTATTCAACTGTTCAGTATGGAAGCCTGTTAAAGCATTTTGTAGGAAAGTGCCTTGAGAAAAACTGGGCATTTTAGAGTAATGGGAACATTCCGAATCATCGGAATATGCCCAGATCGGTTAAATTTTTTGAACTTGAGGTTTAACCGAATGAACAGTGGGAAACTGACATTTTGCTATTTTGCGAAGAAAATAATTTTTGGATGAAAATAGATATCGCCTAATTCAGAAAACTCAGAGAATGTCATTAATACAACAAATTCTTATGTTAGGCCTTTAAAAGGCACCTTGATTGGAATTGCAGCAAACGTAACCCTTAACCGCTCAATCCCACACTTTTAGGTGTCCAGAACCCCCTCCAAAATGTCCGCCACAGCCTTGAAAATGGTGTTTGTAAACTAGAATTAGTAAATTTCACTGAAGGATAGTTGTCCCCAAAAATTTAGCTTTAATGCGCGCCTCTATCAAAAAAGTTCCGTGGAGGGGTTTTGAATCGAGGATGAACCCCATTCCCTTTGTTGCTGGGGTTTGCAGGGGGCTCATCGCAGGGAGAAAATAAGGGTCATTGAGTGCAGAGAAATGGCGCCAAATGCTAATAAGAAAACATGCTTTCAGTCACTGAAAAGACCTGGCATTTTAGACATCAATTTGGAAAATATTACTGTTTGAAATGCAAATTTAAGGTGGAAAGAGCAAAAATTGCATTTTTTTGCTGTTTTGCTCTGCCCCAGCGTTGCCTTGGTAACTGGGATCAGGGCTCAACTTGTTTTTTTCTGAAAGATATTTGATGCGCAACGCGAGAAAAGGGCCCTTAAGCTGTTTGACGTCGTTTGCGGTAAACGTCAATAACGTTATCGAGGTCAATTTTAGCGTACACGTGCCACGTCAGTGATTATTGCATTGTTTATACTTATATTTAACTGGCTATCTTGCTTTAATTAAAGGGAATAAATCGATGTTTTGTAAACTATGACTGACTTACTATCATTGTTTGAAGAAAGTGGTAACACATAGCTAAAAAATAAGGATTGTTTATAGTCGTGATTTGTGTTTTCCGTTCAACTTTCGTCAACGTGCCGAACCGTCCTGTGGTGTTGAATTTTCTTTAACTAGAGTAACGTGTTAGACGTGTACTGTATAAGTTTTGCTTTAGCATTGGATTACTAAATAGATAAGCAACACATAAACGTTTTTTCGAGAGAATTGCACGCATAATTTCGGTACTATAGCTTTAAACTGGCGATAGTTACAGCTTCAAAACGCGTCGCCAACAAATTGTTTACACGTAACTACGGGTACACATGCACACTCGGGAATAGAGCACACGCTATAATCTTTAATGCGGACTCGACCTTTTTCTTCAGAATTTTGATTCTGTACATCTTATAATCATTGTTTGATCGTGAAATTTTGTGAATAGGTTACGCAAAATAAGAATAAAAACGTCGTCCCTATCGAAATTGAAATGTCCTTGATGTTTTAAAATGTTTAATCATCAGTCTAGGCATATCGAGTCGGATCTGTTATGACTATGAAGAGATTAAATCAGGCCTATGCATCTATTGCATCGAATTCAAACATGTGTAATCACTGGCCTACATAACCTGGTTTTGCTGTTATATTATATTGCTATCATCTATAATACAAATGGTCATTTAAATTAAAACTGAAATTTGCTACCAAAAAGAAACAATCTGTACTTTAGCAGCTCGAGCTGTCAAAATGTAGGCTTTAGGTTTGGCCTTGCTAGATGTCTACCTACATTCATTCTTCTTTTCTAAATTTGACTTAATAAAGCTCAACTTTACATCATTGACCGAAAAGTTTATCACATGGTCAGCAAATTATACTACTTGCTAATTACCTTATCTAGCAATCTCCGTAAACAGATATCATGTAGAGGATTGTCGTACAGGATCTCTACTTTCTCTATGCAGGGTCACGTCGAGATGACCTTTATGTCGACTAGACAAATCACTATTAATCAAATTTTGATTTTGTAATTTCTAATTTTAGACCAATGTTTGCAAACTAATTCAACAGCGGTATTAATAATTATTCACAGTCTGCCATTGGACGGCTCATTTCAAATTGCGTGACGTAGACCATATAAACAAGTTATGTATCATAACAATTTCGTCATTAATATTATGATGAAAAAAGGTCACCTGAACGTGATCCTCGTTTGAAAAGGGTCAGATCTAAATTAGTGAGTAGGGGAGCGAAAAATTTTAGATCGGGTTTTAATTAGATTGCTTATCTAGCAGTTGGATCTAAGAAATACATTACATTTGCCCAGCTAGGTAACACTTGTGAGACAAGGTGAACCCATTGTTAATAAATTGTCTGTTTAACAAGGGTGTAACATCGTATGAAATAACAGTATTAGATACGTTGTGTTTCCATCTCTCTACCATGGTAAGAAAACACCAAATTGGTATAAGGCGTGTTTCTTTCTTACCATACAGCCAACCAATGGTTCGTTAGAAAACATCATTTCCGCCATACTAAACTGTAAATACTTTTTACTTACCTATGAATAAATAAACAGTTTATTGAAAACAATGATGGTAATATTAAGTGTATTTTGTGTGTACCACAGTGATCTTTTATCTTACTTCATGTTTGAATCTGATAAACACAAGAACAGGCCTTACAATAAAACCCTTCAAAACCTGATTTTGTCATAAAATGGCATTAACTCTCGCAAATTATGAAGCACGCAACATAAACACAGGACATCGTCGATCCATACTTATGTCAAACTTTAATGTAGCTTGAAATAACTTGCAGCTTCCATGATTCAGAACCGGATTTCCATAGTAATGCTCAGTTTCTTCAATTGTACCACAACCATATCGAGGGTTGCCTCAAACTCCCCGCAGCGGTTATTTCCCTTTAATTTAATCAATAACCACTGCCACCACAAGTAAATTCGTCTCTTAGAGAGCCGATCTTATCTGTTACAATTCAATATTTTCTACAAATTGAGTCTTACAACGTTCAAAGTACATGAAGATAAAAAATTAAAAAATAGATTTAATTTACAATTTGTAAAACTAACAAAGCGTTACGTAAGCACTGCGAGGAGTATGGACATTCTATAAATAGATGATATTACTAGCGACACGTAATTTACCTGATGGCAGTGGTTTAGTAGCAAAGCGTGACGTAAGCACTGCGAGGAGTTTGGGGTTGCCTGCAAGACTGTTGTAAGTGCATTGCATTAAAGACCGAGCTACTACAGTCTTGAGGGGAACACTCGATATATGCTTATACATTCCATGGGTCAATTGAACTATCAAAGGATCACCGACTATCATTTATAAACTTCAATACTCAGATTTCTCTGATAATATTACCTTCCAAAAGCGTTGTTATGTCGGCCTTCATTGATCTTTCAAACAAAAGGTTACCAAGTTTCGCATTACTTAATTTTCACATTTTAAGTTGAACTAAATATTTCATCCATCTTTCATCTGGAGCTTGGACTTAATGTGTGTTAAACATCATATAATTGATATTGCGCTCTTATTTGTAAACGCAAGTAAGCCAGAAATTTATGCAAACACGCCAATAAAGACGGCAAAGAAATGAAAGACAAAATCACATTTAGCGTTAATGTGTTATTGCATGATTACTCTCCACGTGTACAGTAAAGCTATGCTGACATAAAAATATTTTCAGAGAGTATTTATATTTGATCTTTGTCATTAAACGCAGCGTTCGGAACACCTCAACCTTTTATAGGGTCCTGTTTTTGACGATTGAAATATTTTCTTGTTCAATTTGGAACATGCGGGTGTTTAACAAATGTGAAAGTGAATTTTATAAACAATATGTGTGCTGCTCTCTTTATTATCTGTATATCATATATTTTTAGTGACAACTCGAACTTTTGCCTACAGACTGGCCAATGATAATTGATAAAAAACGCACTTACAATAAATTCAAAGGAAATTTGACGTCGATAGACATCGACAACTATAGACCTCCACAATGTTTTTGTTGTACCCTAAAAAACACTGCCGTCAGTTTAAGTCTATAATTGTTTTACAATAATAATTGATGCTGATGACATTAAAGTTATTTGTCGGGACTACAAAATATAGTTGCTTATACACTGTCAGTAAAGACTGCCACTTGTTATTTGGACTCATTTATGAAGACATATTTACGTCAATCGTAAACTCTAAATCAATTCAAATGTAAGCTGTTTTTAATTATTAATGTAAAGAATATTGCATTTTAAAAAAACTTTGGTGTTCAAACTAGTTCCCATTGCTTTATGCAGTGAAATGACTAAGTTATTAACCTGCTATATAACTTACGAAAAACGCGACGTTAACATGACGTCGCTTTATTTTCTTGTACCGATCATCGAATTTCAAATCACCATAGCAACGTCATGAATTGAGATATTTTAATAAATTATACATTTTTGGAAAGTACAAAGCCTACTCTTTCATTTTCTGTAAAAATCTCAATTTCGAAAAATTTGACCTTAAGGGCCCTTTTCTCACGTTGCGCATCATTTAGTCTTGGAATAACTTGGCAAAGTTGCATATCTGTATGATAATTAGTAATGAAATAAGAGCATCTTGAAATAGACCCAGCGCGTAATGGTGAAGAAATAGCTACCTTTCACACATGTCGCAACCAGTAAAGTGTTAAACAGGGATTAACTTAGTACTTATGGTAACTTTGGCAACAAAAATGTTATTTTTCAGTACAAACGCATTTATTGGTATGTGTTCACACAATGATACCCAATAGTATTGAACAAGAATGAAATACACGTGTATGTAAATTTCCCTTTTCACAACTATATAGAATACATTTGTACTTGGTTGCTTTGGTGAATTTTAGAAAAGGGGATTTAAATACATATGTGGTGAAGCACATTTCATAGACTATACTTTTTAGAAATAATAATCCATTTTTTTCATCAACATTTTACTTAAAAATTCACAATAAATGTAAAATTTACTTTTTTGAAATGATTGCCATGGAAACCAACTATAAATTTTTACATTTATCAAATTATATATAATATTTATTATTTATGTTTATTTTTACACGTTTTATAAAATAGTTGCGGATGTATAAGCAGTGTTGCTATTTCTTATTCATGTTTTAAGTAATATTTGCTTGAATACATCGATATAACTAAATCTTGTTTTAACGTTTTTACCGAAATTTCATGGATTTGTAACTTTTTCAAATATGAAAAGCCCAAAAAGTTTTTTTCTGGAGTTGACTAGGACAACCCTTATACTAAATTATTGTTTGGTCCAACAATGTCAGAAATGCTGCAAACTATTTTTACAGCGAATTTTTGACACCCCCTTTTAGCCGTTTTGCTTGAAAAATGAAAAATGTGGAGATTTAGTGTATTCAAATAATTGTAAAATTTAAACAAACTTAACTAGACTCGGTTATTGACTTTTTTAATAATCTATTAAGTCAGTACAAACATATAAAGTTGTATTTTGAATGGTGATTACGTACAAAAATAGGGTCTGGAAGTCTCAAAATGGTCAATTTTGTTAAAATTTGTCTTGATTTTTTTTTTAAATAACTGAGAAAAAATGAATACCGGTTGCCATGACAACGGAAAGAGATTTTGACTAAAAAATATTGTTTTCTGTGTTTGGGCAAAATCAACAAAATCTAAGAGATTGAGTGCCAGACCCCTTCTTTAAAATTTTGGTTCTTACAAAAATTGGTCTTAATTATTGATAAACAGTGAATAAGGAATGAGACTTATTACATTTTAATATACATTTTTAGCCATACATTGTAGTTAATAAAAGATTTGATTACATTAAAGTATAATTAAATATAGCAAACTTGTTTCAGATTATCGTATTAGCAACTTATAAAAGTAAGTCGTTATATATTGAAACAAAAACATTGAAATATAAAGACGAAGGTACATAATGAAAACACTTGTAAAAATACACAAATTAATGAAGTAAATCAAATTAAGCAAAATACTTACTGTTAATACAAACATGTCTATGTAGTTAATGCAGTAACTTATGCAACTTGAACTACCACTGAGTTATGTTAAAACCTATATATAAAACAAAATTTGGCGGAAACAGTTAAGAAAACGGAAAAATAATTAGCAAACGTCAGACTTATAGTCTAGGACCTTAGGCTAATAATTACACGTGGATATACATTTGTATATACTTTTTCCTAATACTTACATTAAAAACATTATTGATCTGTCTAAATTGAATATATAAGTGTTTTGATAAGGTTTAACAAATGACTTGTATCAATATCTTCTTGCTTCTTAATGCCTGTATGGAATTTATATACGAGTAATGCCATTGTAAAATTAAACACCAACCAGAGACATGGATATCTATGTCCCTGACAACAGCACATTGTATATTCTTGGTTTGGTACAGCGCACAAACATTCCAATACATACTTATGTTCATAATCTGGATCTTGTTATCAGAAAAGCCAACATAGTATTGATATGATATATTGTGAACGTTGAAAACTTATATCAACTGTACAGGACATAAATGTAGTATTCCACAAGGTAGTTGCTTAGATTCTTGTCTCTTTCTTTATTTGAATTTGGACAATCTCAATCTTTATACAATTTCAGGTTCACAGACGACCAAATAGTCAAAATAATCTTTCAACCATCGCAAACTATGTTTGTTTTGTTTTTGGTGGGTTTAACGCCGTAGGAACACATTGTATAGGTCATATAACGGAGGTCAGTCAACCTACTCACTGCTCCTAGAAAGGCTAAATCTCTGGATTTAGCTGTTAACCAACTACTAAGCGCATATCGCCAGCTATGAAAGCTACAGCTACTTAAAACTCCTCACTCATGAGCATGATGTCAAAGAGTAATGGACAATAGCAAACTAAATTAACTGTATAAATAACTAAATGGGAAACATCTAAAACAGAAACCCGGTTCGATAGTGCAGTTGGTAGCGCGCCGGGATTTGGATACTCGTGCCCGAGGGGGTGCGGGTTCGAATCCCACCCGAGGAGGTTATACCCTTCCATGAAAATTTGACAATAATGTCGATTTTCCTCCATTGATTAGATAATATGGAAAGGTTTCCGGCCTTGTGGAAGGGTAGGTGAGCACTGGTTATAGACAATGGTCCAGGAAAGCTAGGTTAGGTGCGCTAGACGCCGTAAAATGACCTAAAATTGTGTTGACATGGCGTTTACTCCAATAAATAAATAAAATAAAATCTAAAACAGAATTCATAATGCAGTATCTGTCAATAAGGTATGTGTTACAAAAATGGCATGAACACATGTGATTATAAGATAACGATGCCATAGTTCATTATATATTAAAGCCATACTTCTAATTATATATTAAAGTTTTTAAAAAAATCTTGAAGTGAATATTTGCAATGAAGAATTGCGTTTTGAGTTTACATTTACAATTTGTATAGCTCAGTAAATTTTGAATTTATTTGATAAAATATCCAAAGGCACTGTTATAAATGTAGTTATAAGCTATCGGCTAAACATATATATATTTTACTATATACCAATACAGATGTCGCGTCATTTTATACCTGGTTCCTTATAGTTTTGCTGAGATATATTTGTGAGGATTGAAGTAATTAAATACCTAAGTACTAAAATTCAATTATATATTCTAAATTGACAAAAAATAATTGTTAATTTCAAAATGCTAGCACTTCAACGTTATGAGCTGTATCTGTAAATTTGTTAAAGTGGTATGACGCGCGCTTAGAGAATCGAGAAGTTCCGCAGTAGAACCAAACTAGGGACACTGCGAATGTTCTTTAGCAAAACAATACATACATTTGTCTCACTACACCCACGTGTTAATGGGTACTTTTAGGAATCATCTGACTGGATGTGATTTATTTCAATGATCTAGAGTTATCGTATGAACTTGTCAAGGCGGTTGAGTATGTATATTGAAGCAGACTTTACACCGCATATTAACTTTAAAAATGATAAAAACATACAATTTCCTTACCGTAAATTGTTCTACCTAAAGAAGGGATATATTTATATTTGATTGATGATAGATCTTGCTTTGTAATACATCCTTAACTGACGTTTTTGAAACCCCATCAGACGGTCCCATTAGACAGTTTTAAATGCAAACAATGTAGCATTTAAAAGTACATAAAATACAGTACAAACATTAAATACAGTAAAAAAAATCAATTGAAACAAAGGCCCTTTTTGCGTATTCAATCTTTGCAATGAACTTTTTGTTATGTACACATTTATACATATAATTACAAGCTTACAAGTTTAATTTATACTTATTCAGGTCTACAATGTGGTTCGTTAACAGTTTTTGTAACACCGGTACATAGGCGTATCTAGCGGGGGGGGGGGGTTCAGGGGGGTCCTGTGAGGTCCGGACCCCCCCATAGAATTTCCATTTGTACCTGTCCATTTGTGTATTTCTTGACTGTAAGTCATTTTTAAGTAGCATAAAGCAATTTTTCTCGGTGGTCCCCTCCCCAGAAAAAATCCTGGATCCGCCCCTGCCGGTAGCAGTTTGTCTGAGATTCAATCAAATTTGTCAAATAATTAAAACTAAAAAACCTTACTTTGTTTTTAATGCATCCCAATGACATATTCAATATGCGTAACTATTGACCCCCAACCAAGAAACTTACTTAACATTGACTTGAACTCTTTCGTATGACGTATCTGTCAGGCATAGAAAATATTTTTGCGACCATTTTGGACTGAGTTAATCTTTTCTTCTCCTATATAAAAATTCGAATTGTAAAAATTCATCACTTTGTAAACTTCTAAGATTCTATGATTGATAATTTTAGAGTTCCAAGGTTATTCCTTGCGTACTTCAGTTCCTCAAATCTCGTTTTAGTATTGTAAGATTCCTTTGAACTTTTTCCTTTTCAATTCATCCTACATAGATTCAATACTAGTATGCCCACATGGCTTTTGTACCTGTTAATTTCACTAAACGTGGCTTTTACTTGCAAAAGTGTTTTGTAGATAATCAATAAGGTATTTATCAATTTATAACTGCGTAAAAATCTTTATTTTAACACACACTACAGTCAAAATTGTTTTATTTGTCCCGATAAAATCGTTAGTATCAATAGTTTCAAACTATTATATATATATTGCACATAAATTGTTATTATTATTATATTATTATATACCGCAACTGTATAGCGCTCTTTTCATATTGAATATATGTTCAAAAGCGCTTCACAATCATATGCATAATTAGGAAATACGAGTTTAAATGAAAAACGAAAATGCAATTGAAAATGATTAAGAGATGATAAAATGTAAAAAACATAAACTGAAGAATAATATGAAACTACGAATTTGTGATCAATAAAGTGCTCATAGTAGTTTAAAAACAACAACAACAACAACAACAAAAGAGTTAATTTTTAACTGTAAAAATAATGAATGAGAGATAATGGATTGTTGGTAGAACGGCAGCCAAATGGTCGATGGGGAATCAGGGTAAATGCCCCGAAAATCCATGATTGCATGGTGCAAAGTTGGATTCTAATCCAAGGCTCCCGCCCGAACATCCATCAGCATCAGTGCCCGCGCGTCTCCAAACCATGCATTAGATAGTGGTCAAATAAAGTAAAAGTGATAAAAGTTATGATTAGATTATGAATATAGGTAGCCACCGACCAATAGGGATTCCAGCTAGATGCCTCGAAAAATCCATGATTGCAAGGTGCAAATTTGGATTCTAATCCAAGGATCCCTTTAGAACATACATCAGCCTCAGCGCCTGATTGGTTAGACAAAGTATTAATCTTAAAGGGAATGAGTATATAATCGGTGGAAAGGCAACCACAAGCTAATGGGGGAAACTGGCTAGATGCCCTAGAAAATCCATAATTGCAAGATCCAAAGTCGGATTCTAATCCAAGGATCCCACCAGAACATCCATCATTCAGCCGCACATTATTTTGTAATAAACCTAGTGCATAATCAGGGTGGAGAATCAAAACCAGTTCGTATCACTCAAAACGTAAACAAACGGACGCCATTTTGGAAAATTTCAGGTAATTTTTCTTATTTACTCTTTTATTAATCCACTAATGAAAAAACGAAAATTACTATAACACGCTACTCATTTTTCCGCTTCTAGTGATGTATATTACCTACAGATTCAATTATAATTTCAACAAGTTATCCCGGACATTGGAATCGAAGTGAGCAAAAATTGGATCGTATTTGACAGATGCGAACTGGTTCAAATTCATACTTTAGCCTAGTTTATCACAAAAAAGCATTTTTTCTCGTTAAAATTGCCATGTATAACCCACGAAGCAAGTGTGTAGTCTTGTAGAAAAGTATTAACTCTTCCTGACTTAGTTTTGACATAAAAATAGAATTTTTTGAGAATGATGCGAACTGGTTCAGATTAATACAATGATACGAACCGGTTCAGATTTATGATAATTTACTTTTATACTTCATTTGCATACGTTCTTTGTCGATGTCTGTTTCACGGCATTAATATTAAAAACAAATCGTCATTCTGTACACAAACGGTCTGACTGACCTTTGTACGGAGACGCCGAGCATCATAGGTAAAACTGTTTATTTACCTAAAAACACGTGGCAATGTTTACATTCTAATAATTTCCCCCAACAAGTATACTCAACGAATAATGTTTTTTGTGTCTACTCAATAAAATTATACTATCCAACCAGCTTTCCTCATTAAAAGAAACTTTTTAACCAGTAATTAAATCTCCGTCGTAACGTGTTTACATCTGTCATTCTTTTCACAGACATTTGAAATCGAAAGTAGAATACACAGTTTAACTATGCATCTGTACCTTTCGATGTTTAAATGTACTTTGAATACATGGATTTATATTCCTGTAGCTATAATTGATAATTTATTTTAAATTTTAACAATGATTTTGTCAAAAACCGAAAAATCCAAAGATTTTGTCTTCATGCGCCGCACTATTTTCTGTTGCGTACTAAAACGCCGAAATCTGGGAAGGTTGTGCGGGTTAGTATACGGGTAATATCTTCACCATCTATTTATAGAATGCAATGTTGTTCATTTAAATGTCGAACAGTATTGTACCATAATTATTTTAGGACCAAAATTAAAAATACACATGTTTTCCCTTTCTCGACCGACGACCAAAAACCCGCCCACTCTAAAGTTTTTATTGCCGAAATTAGGATTTTTTTCAATCCAATCTGGATGTAGGACTTTTAACAATGACTTTTTTTCGACCCGGCGTTCAAGCAGTGATTCATTTTGCCGTGCGCCCTACGTTAGAGACGCAAACTTTGAACGGCGGACATGCGTCAATTCATAAATGATAACGTGTTGGCAGTTAATTTATACATAGAAGGTAAGGTGATAATTAGCACCGAGTAATGACTGTTTTAGTAAAATTTGTCGTGATTTTGACATTTTTTATTTATGAATATCCATAAAATATCGTAACATTTACGGGCATATATTTTTTTTATCCGAGTAAGAACATAGCTCTAATAATAACGTCATTAAAATCAATTTAATGTGAGTCGGCTCTGTGTCCCTTCGAACTAATTGTTAATGTATATCAACTTCTTTGATGATAACCGCCGACCTTAATTATATAATGATGGACGATGTCTTTTTTATTGATTTGAGAGCTGTGTGGTCGGTTGTAAGTGAATGAATTCATATTTATTGATAATTGATAGTATGATTATGGGCCGTTGCACCGTAACTTTAAGCCTGTTTCACCACAAAGAGTGAAATTATGCGATCCTAACAAATTCGATTTCGCCGTGAAAAAAAACGGCCGTAAGCTATTTCTTTTCGATTTTGGCTCGATTTCGCCGGATAAATCGGCTGATTTTTTTTTTCAGATTTTGCTCAGATTTTTTAATGCGCGTTATACCCGTAAAATTAAAGTAAATCTCACCTGAAAACTACCTCCAAGCGATACAGCGTTCTGCAGTATGACATGAAAGGTTACTATCGAACATTACGAATTTTACAGTATATTATAAATGTGTGTGGCTAATATTTTAATAGAAATTTAAACCCACATCATTTTATGATGATTTAGTAATATGTATATAATTGATCAAACCATTTACTTGACTATAAAAAGTAAATGGCATCGTGAAATTTAACTTATGTCCATAATAAGTTTGTATACGTGGCCGATCGTTATAATTTGTACTGTGGTGTGTGTAAAACAATTCCAAATTAATCCAAGTTAATTAATGTATTTAGAAATAAAAAATTGTAATCATTTAGAAATAAACAAGCTAAATTGATAAATACTTCACAATGGCAGATAATGACTCAGTCTGCAATTTATCATGAAATTATGTTTTAACATTGCAAATGATTCACAAAACTTATTTACTAATGAAAATGAAAGTGATAATATTAATATAAAATACACCAAGTCATTGAGACTACACAATAGTATTGAATGAAAAATGATTGTTTAAAAATTATGCATTATTTGAAGGACATGCTTTAGCGACCCAAATCTCCAGATTCGTTGTTTTTTGGGTGGGACTCATTGTTTCAAAATATGTCCCATGGACTAATGTTTTCCAGCTTCAAAATAAATCACTGCGCAAGTAAAAATGTGCTGTTGGTCAGTGTTTTTCACGTCGGATATTTTGAGTTTTACGAAATGAATACAGACAAACAGTCTTAAGTAAAATTAACCCAGTGATAAACCAGATTTTGTGTTTGTGTAAGTGTAACCACTGTCTCCAGTCCCCAAACGTCGAAATTGATATATTTTCCAAAAAAGCCGACATACCTACCTACATATATGTTTTATTAGTCATTTTTAGAAAAGAGGAAACATAAAAAAATTATTTTGAAATTAAAATTTCGCCAGCTTGTCATGCACTTTTCGATTCGTACTTGAATCTATTAAGGAGTAATTTTTGTATGTATTTATAAGGTTTCAATGTCTATGAAAGTCTTTCAATACTTTGAATAGCGAATTGTGATCGTCATTTTGTCTCAATTTAACAACTTTTGCAAACGATTTGACTAATTCGGGATTTTTAGCTGAAAATGACTTTATACTTAACTGAACACCATCTCTATTTTTGATGATAAAAATTTCAACGTTCCATTCGCATTTACTTTTCTCCACCTGACCATGTATATGTCCACAGTCATGTCTTCATAAACGTAACCGATGAGTTATATGGTAATATGAATTCATTTTCAGCTAAAACTCCGGAAAAAATCAGATTGTTGTAAAAAGTTTTGAAATCAAGACGAAAACGAAATAAAATTGTGTTACGTTTGGAAAAATAATGCCGTGAAACTCACATCGACAAAGAACGTATGCAAATAAAAATAAAATTACAAAATACCATAAATCTGAACCGGTTCGTATCATTGTATAAACCTGAACCGGTTCGCATCATTCTCAAAAAATTCTATTTTTATGTCAAAACTAAGTCAGGAAGAGTTAATACTTTTCTACAAGACTACACACTTGCTCCGTTGGTTATACATGGCAAATTTAACGAGACAAAATGCTTTTTTGTGATAAACTAGGCAAAAGCATAAATTTGAACCAGTTCGCATCCGTCAAAAATGACCTAATTCTTGCTCACTTCGATTCCAATGTCCGGGATAACTTGTTGAAATTCTAATTGAATCTGTATGTTATATACATAATTAGAAGCGGAAAAATGAGTAGCGTGTTATGGTAATTTTTGTTTTTTCATTGGTGGACGATTTAAGGAGTAAATTAGAAAAATTACCTGAAATTTTCCAAAATGGCGTCCGTTTGTTTACATTTTATATGATACGAACTGGTTTTGATTCTCCACCCTGTAATAATGGTTTTTTTTGTTAAGAATTTAAGAATTTCATTGTGTTATATGTTCATAATTTGGGTATTTTTTAAGCTCATGAAGCCAGATAGTTTAAATTGATTAAAAGAATTTTCATTGTAGTATTAACATCACAACTGGACTTAATAATAAACAATTTTAAGCAGTCTACGATTGGTTCATTTTACTGGTCTATTCCAAAGTTGTAGTTTATTGTCCTAGGGTGTTTGATTTAGTGATCATAGTAATTAGCAAACAAGTAGGTCTTTAACTTTTTCTAAAGGGTATTTGGAGACTGGACACACTTGAGTGAGTCCGGGAGGACATTTCACAAGTTTGGCGCCGCATGGGTAAAACTACGATTACCAAAAGTAATTGTCCTAGACCGTGGGACTGTAATCGATAATGAATTCCTACAACGGAGGTCTCTGTTCGGATTGTAAACATGTATTAGGTCTTGGATATATATCAGGGTGGAGAATCAAAACCAGTTCGTATCATTCGAAACGTTAACAAACGGACGCCATTTTGGAAAAATTCAGGTATTTTTTTTAATTTACTCTTTAAATTGTCCATCAATGAAAAAAACAAAATGACCATAGCACGCTTCTCATTTTTCCGCTTCTAATGATGCATATACCATACAGATCCAATTAGAATTTCAACAAATTTTCCCGGACATTGAAATCGAAGCGAGCACGAATTGGGTCGTATTTGACGGATGCGAACTGGTTCCAACTCATGCTTTTGTCTAGTTTATCACAAAAATGCATCTATTCTCGTTAAACTTGATATGTATAAACCACGGTGTGTCTAGTCTATAGTTAAGTATCAACTCTTCCAGACATAGTTTTGACAAAATAATAGACTTTTCGAAGAATGATGCGAACCGGTTCAGGTTTGTACAATGATACGTACCGGTTCAGATTTATGGTATTTTATCATTTAATTTTTCTATCTTTGCCGATGTCTGTTTCATGGCATTACTATTCAAAACTTGCACCGACGACCAAAAAACCCGCCCACTCAAAAGTTTTTATTGCCGAAATCCGGATTTTTTTCAATCCAATCTGGATGTTAGACTATAACAACGACCTTTTTCCAACCCGGTTGGCTATTTTTTTCGATTTGCCGATGAAATCGGCCGAAAGTTTTTGTCTTTTCGCCGAAAAATCAGCCCATCCTTTCGATTTCGCCGAATAAATCGGCTGATTTTTTCAGATTTTGCTTAGATTTTTTAATGCGCGTTATACTCGTAAAATTAAACCTCGGTTGAAAACTACGTCCAAGCGATACAGCGTTCTGCAGTATGACATGAAAGGTTACTATCGAATATTACGAATTTTATAGTGTATTATTAATGTTTGTGGCTATTACTTATATATAAATTATAGAAATTTAAACACACATCATTTTTATGATAATTTCATATGTATATAATTGATCAAACCATTAACTTAACGATAAAAAGTAAATGACATCGTGAAAATTATGTCCACAGTAATTTTGTACCCGTGGCCGATCGTAATATTTTGTATTGTGGTAAAACAAATCCAAATTAATCCAAGTTAGATAATGAATACAGAAATAAAAATTGTAATCATGATTTAAAAATAAATAAGCTAATATTGATAATTGAAATTCTAATTGAATCTGTAGGGTATATACATCATTAGAAGCGGAAAAATGAGTAGCGTGTTATGGTAATTTTCATTTTTTCATTGGTGGAGAATTTAAAGAGTAAATTAGAAAAAAAATACCTGAATTGTTCGAAAATGGCGTCCGTTTATTTACGTTTTATATGATACGAACTGGTTTTGATTCTCCACCCTATATATGGGACATTGATATTCGTATGTCTTAATTTAGTTCACTTTCTTGCAAAGAAATCAAAACACAAAGCAATTCCTTGTTAGAATTCATTTTTTATTAAAACAAGTAACAATAGATGTTTCCTGTTCTTTTTTCGCATATACTTAAATTGTTTTACCTTAATAATAATATTTTAGATTATTGTTTCCTCAAGCCAGATAGTGACTATTGCACATAAATTGTTGACGTTGATTTGAATGTTGAAAACGTAATGTAAATATAGCTCGTTTTGGTACGGACATAATGGATTGGGTTATATTGATCTAGTTTGTTAAAAACTATATACAGCATGATAAGCACAAATGACAGTGTCATACTTGAGCTTTTTTTTGTATTGTATAGAAATAACTATAAGTAATGACAAACAAAATAATAATATGTGAGCGAATCTGTAAGTTTATCACAAAACATGTTTTTAGAATTAAAAAAAATATAGTAGAATTCATCCTAGGTTTGAACTCGCCCAAATAATAAAATCGTTATTTATTTATCATATGTACTCAACTTAAAACTCAAATATTGAAGAGAGACGTGTTGCCACGGAATATCCACAACTGTTGGTAAATCGGACAAAATGTAACACAAACATGGAACAGTTCCTACACCGAAAAATGTATCTGTTATAACATTCTCTTATGTTGCTAAACTGTCCACATAGACTAAATGTTAACCCTAAAATGTTAAAAGAACATTTATCAGATTACTTTTTGCAATAAAAGGAAGTAATCCTTGTAGTAGAGTACGATAGATGGGAATGTATGTAATATTGGTTATGTCAATATTGTTTAATGCTTGCTCGGAATTATCCCTGTTTTTTGTTGGAAATCTGTGGAAAACTCTTCTACGGATAGTGATGTTACTGGTTGCAACCAAATGATCAAGTAATGTTTCGATCAGACATATTTCTAAGTCAATGTACATTTTAAAATTTAAATTTGTTAATAAAGTCATTCATTGTTTTTCTTACTATAATGTTTTACATGGATTTTGTTTAAGTCTTATTTTACCTGTATTTCATTAAAAATTGGTAATATTTTAACTTGCCTGGTGACATTTTGGACCAAACCAAGTTTTGTTTTTGCTTTTAGGTTTTATTACATAGTTATGCTTTACCTCACGTAAACGTTTTATAAGAGGCATTATGTAATAATATTTTAATGTCATGTGTAATAGCTTCTATAGTTTAGAAATGTTTAGAATGTGGATATGAGTTTATTTGGTTCATGTTTTATACAATGTGAGCACTATCAATATTATTGCAAAAAGTAGGTGCCTTATTGTGATCCCATTTGGGTCTTGTGTGTACGTGTGTATGTCTTTCTAAGAACTCGCTTTTTCCTAAATTTAATGGGTTAGTTTTATGTGTTAGTATCACAAATATCAAATGTTTTTCAACAAAGTAAAACTTGATGGTGATGCAATGACATTATCAATCGAAGATTTATCTCGAAATGTATGTCTACCTAGGTCGCAACCTAGTCCACATCGACCAGTTAAAAAATGAGTTATTATTATGACATAAATATATCATTTTCATACCTAAAGTGTTGTCTGATTTTGTGATTTTTGTGTTAAGGCAATGATAGTTGTTCTAATTATACATAGTTTTATAATAGTTAATATAAGTATTTTCAATATTAGATAAGTGGTAAATGTGCGGATTAATATTGACACGACTAGAGAATGTTTACATTATCACCCGCAAGCCAAAATATTTGTAAATGGAGGATAAATCCATAACCCGAGAATATAAGATTTGAGCACTTTAGATACTACTGCATATTCCTATTCATAGTTATTAGATATGATTTAAATGATATTGGAATAAATATATAAGGTCAAGTCAACATATATTGTCAAACTTGCACAGCAATGTAAAAAAATAATTTTATACCGATGTTATATAATTTGATGTAAATGAAGAAACTAATACTATTGTTTTATTTTCAGGTCGCCATTGTCAGAGGATGAATGAATCAACCTAGAGACCCTTGCTGATATTATCAAAGTCTGAATATGTTGAGTCAGCACACTGCAACTGCATGGCTGGTTTAGGTGAGACATGTTCACACGATAGAGTTGTCTTATTGTAACTAGACGGCTGCCATAGAATCAACTCAAATAAGACGGTGACTCATAAAAGGCTTTTTGGGCTTTACCATCAGGAGTGAAGACGGTGTCTAATCAGAAATAGACATATACTTTTATGTCAGCTCAAAAAAACCCAAATTAGATTATGAGATTATTGGTGATGAGCATGATACCAGATCCAAGTCAATTGCAAGCATATTGACTGTATGACATACATATAAAAACTACATACCTAAAAAACTTCTAAGGATGGCAACTTATCACCCCATTTGTTGTTTTACATGATGAAAAGTATACAAAAATGCCTGCAGATGAACTAAAACAATTTTCAGTCACTGGCGGAAGTATGCATCTAGTAAATGGTTAACAGCTAAATCTAGATGTTTTGCCTTCCCGGGCACGGTAAGTAGGTTGACTGACTTGTGTGATATGACTTGGCTACGGCTTAATTTCAAAACAAACTAAAGTTTTTATAATAAACAATATTAATTTTTAATAATTTTATTTCGGTATCAATTACATGACATATAGCATACAAAATGTGAGTTTTATACACAGAATGTATAATGCCATATGTCATGCACATCAATACCGGGGATGACACAAAAAAGAGATAAATCTCTTATTTCTATTGTGGAAACGACTTTATCGTTTCAAACATAACCAACATTTTAATTATTCAATGAGAATATCAAAATACAGCCATGAATCGGAATAGTATGCTTGTCTCAATATCGACATAAAATGTATTATTGGATAACAATGATTAATTTGCTGAATATCTTCTGCAAATAAACATGATATTCCAATACACTACAACTATAAAATATAAACACCAGACGGCCATTTTCTCAAGTTCTATAACCAATCTATTATAATACAATATACTCATACAATCATTTATTTGACACACAATGTTACATGAAATGAGCAACTTCCAGTTTCAATATTCTTCGAAGATGCTCTTGGTGATCAGTATGAAGACTGCATACAATGACATAGTTAAATGTATCAAAATAGCACCCTCATATCTGAAATAAATAATTATTATCCAGAATATAATGTTAAAATTGCAATAGTTTGCTTCGCTTAACCAAGTTTGGTGTTAAATTAGTATAAGGATATATGCTGTCTTTATTTCTAATTTGACTTCATTTGAAATAAAACTTTGGGGTTTACTTATCATGGGTTTAATTTGCTCCAGATGGATATTAATTTCTATAGAATATAATAACCATAAATCTCTGTTTTACATTCTTCTTAAAGCATCACAGGCGACCGACACAGTTTCGAGTCAAAACACTTTATATACATAGATAGTCTCGGTATCGTATAGCGGTTGCTTTTTTCTGCGTTTAGATTAAATTATTATGTTTTAGTTTGTTTTGTTCAAAGCTTAAAATACAATTTTTTCTGAGTAACTTGATTACACGAATCTCAAACTGTAAGATGATATATTTTCTGTTATACTTAGATGTAAAATTTAACAGAATTAAATAAGTTTACTATGCTATTTTACAAAGCATTTTTCGTATTATGAACCCTTTAGTATTTCTCATTAAGTTTAAACTTCAAACCAGTTTTCCTCTAAAATAGTTTATGAATTTTCAGCCGGTTAAGCGTAGAGAATTAGACAAAATGGTTTCCTTTTATCAATGAAATCAAATACATGTTTTATTGTAAAAGCATGCAATGATGTATTTACAGCACCCATATCATTAAACATGAAGCCATCACCGATTGTTACATGAATGTTAAATGAACTGTACATTTGTGGAGTTTTAAAACGATCAATTATGTTGGATAATAATCAACGAATAAATGCGTCGCTAAACATGAATAATAAAATATTATAGAGGGTGACAATGAATCAAAATGTCACCCTACCTCAGTAAGTTTAATAATGTATGGGAAAATTACATGTGAGGAAATATTAATTTGTAATAATGATGATAAATGTAGCGCAATGCTTGTCATAATATATGATGAGTTGACTGATTGAAAAGTTCGCAGTTGATACATGATTGCATTGCAGGATGGATGTTTGCATTCAGGAAACAGCTGGCTCCTAGACATCAATGAGTTGAATGTAGAATTAGACGCACATCTTAGTTGTTTTTATGGCGTTTGTATGGGCTAGAACAAGGGAAGGAACTAGAGACACTAGCATTAGGACTGGATACTTAAACGTATTACTACAATCAAATATTAACGTTTGTTAATATTGTAGAACTATATTGCCATTGAAAACCACAATAAAACATTATATACACCATATGTTGTTTTGATTTAAGTTGTCATACATGTGTTTCTTACTGTTGGTGCCTTTATGATCCAGATGCTTGTTATCACCAACATCGCATTTTGATAACGAACAATTGGATCACTAATTCCGTAATATTGATCAATTACACTAATGAAACTTCTTTGTATAAAATCTATCATATTTCAAACCATTCTAAAATGAAACTTCTTTGAATAAAATCTATCAGATTTCAAACCATTCTAAAAAAGATATACCATTAATGAGATGGTGAAATGTCATTTTTTAATTAAAATCTGGAATTAATTGGAAACCTTTACGTTGATTAAATGTTTAATAATCATGATGAAGCAAGCTTTATTCGTTACTCTGCATTTGTTGATATAACAATAATCTCAAGATTCTTAATGTGATGCTTATAAGATGACATATTCACGGTGATTTGTTTCGAGAACTAGACATAATGAAAAACATTTTTTCGTGGATTTATTTCCAGACAAAATGATATAAAGCTATAAGCTAATTGCGCATAAAATGACTATTATTTTCCACTTCTATTCAATTCTTTGTTATCCTTGGACTTGCATTCGTTTAGTCCTAATCTTCAAAAAAGGATGATTGGCTATTGACCTAATTCTACAGCTTAATTTAAATTTTGTGCCGAGGAAAAAATGAATTACCATTTACAGGACGAATTGGAAATTCATGACAAGTAACATGTTCATGCATTATCTAAAACCTGAGAAAATCATTTTTAGAACATTCCAAATGCAAAGTCTCTTATTTTGACAAAACTGTGTGTGTGTAATTTTTCAATAGTTAGGGAATAAAGTGTCACTGTACTACCAGCAATTATAATGTAATTGCAAAAATTTGAGAACTTTGATTATCATTAAGCCAGACAGTTTTATAAATTGTAAAGTCTGTATGAAGTAGCCAATAACGATTTCCTTTTATCCGAATTTAAGGAGTAAAGGAAATTTGGACATACCTGAAAGTTATTGCCTTTAAAACATGTTAATGAATGTAAAGATATAATTGTGTTAGTTTTGATTTGGTAAATTTACATTAAAGATGATTTTATAACACAATTAGGTGTGATATTTTCATCTTACCAAAGTGTCTAATATTATCTAATATGTTCATCTTACCAAGCTGTCTGATATTTTCATCTTACCAAACTGTCTGATATTTTCATCTTACCAAGCTATCTCATATTTCCATCTCATCAAACTGTCTGATATTTTCATCTTACCAAGCTGTCTAATATGTTCATCTTACCAAGCTGTCTCATATTTCCATCTCATCAAACTGTCTAATATTTTTCTCTTACCAAACTGTCAGACATTTTCATCTGATCAAGTTGTCTAGGTGGCACACCAAAGTTTTAAAGCCGCCTCGGCGAATTGGCCAGGGTCTAATTTTTTAATAATAGAAACTTTGGCAGTTGGATTGCATTTTTGAGGTTTAAAATATTTTTGATTGTTATATTTAAAAATTCAACGGCTAGTATAGCATTTTAATTATTAGGTTTAATAGGTTTTAATAGTATTGACCGAGGTATTTCGACAAATGTCTGTCAGATGCGAATGTATCTATTTGCGGAGCTAGCACAGAAATAAACTGTTCATTTTCAAGGTACCTCAGAAATTGCAAATTTAGAGCAATAAAGTCACGGATGGCACCCTATTTCCTCATTATTTTCAGATTGTGCATGGTTTAATGAATAAGAATCAGTGCGGTATGTGTGGCCATCATCGAAATTAAGAATTCTGTGGGACTTTGCGTACAGGGGAAATTCGCCATTTTGTCACCTATTTTCGCGACTACCAAAACAAAGAATGAAAAGCCCCCTCAGGCAGAAAAGTTTGTTTTGATCGTGTGTATTTTATTGTTTTTATTGAGAAAAATATATTCATGCTAATTTTCAAAATCATTTGTTTCAGGTGTGTGATTACCGGCTAGTGTGTGAGCTTTTCATTGTGTGGCGAAAAATATCTGTCAGATGCGAATGTATCTATTTGCGGCGCTAGCACAGAAATCAACTGTTCATTTTCAAGGTACCTCAGAAATTGCAAATTTAGAGCAATAAAGTCACGGATGGCACCCTATTTCCTCATTATTTTCAGATTGTGCATGGTTTAATGAATAAGAATCAGTGCGGTATGTGTGGCCATCATCGGAATTAAGAATTCTGTGGGACTTTGCGTACAGGGGAAATTCGCCATTTTGTCACCTATTTTCGCGACTACCAAAACAAAGAATTAAAAGCCCAGAAAAGTTTGTTTTGATCGTGTGTATTTTATTGTTTTTATTGAGAAACATACATTCATGCTAATTTTCAAAATCATTTGTTTCAGGTGTGTGATTACCGGCTAGTGTGTGAGCTTTTCATTGTGTGGCGGGGTATTTTCAGCCGAGAAGCCTAGGAAACGGTGGTGTGCCACCCTAATATTTTCATCTTACCAAGCTGTCTAATATTTTCATCTTACCAAATTGTCTTATATTTTCATCTTAGCATGCTGTCTTTTATTTTAAATTTACCGCCTTTGTGTTTAAACAAAGAAAATTGTATTCGCGAGTGAAGTGAAATTCGCGTCAAAAGACACATTATGTATTCAAAATACGTGCTGAAATTTTAATTCATTTATTATTCATTACTTACTCTTCCTAACAACAAGCCTGTTAATTCCCCATTATTTGCCAATAATAACAAAGACAAATTTCTGTTTACGAGTGGTGGGACACTACACTAGTAGTTTCTAAGGGTTACCAATATGTGTATGTTATGCCTCAGTTCCATAAAATCGTGGCTTGTTGCGGACCCGTACGTGCAGATAGCCGTTAGTCGTGGGAAGCCTTGCGTGTTAAGGTGATGGTACGTACAAGGCACAAAACAACACACACGTACGGAGCCGTAGCTGGAAGATATGCATGTTTAATCCTTACTAGGCCACGATTTTGTTTACGATTTGACTCTGAAACTGATACGTGTATCCTGGGCTCATCTCAGGGACCCTGGTAAAAACGTAACAGTCCGTACGGGTACGCAAGACTTCGTACGGGTCCTTGCGGAGCTTGATCGCACGGCGCCCGTACGGTGCCCTCACGGCTATTTTTATGTTTATGGGACTGTAGCTTTAGTGACTAAGCTGGCGACCATGGGAAAATAGATCGTTGTTGGATCTGTTGACTGGTCTGCGTAATTGAACAAAATTTGTTTTTATTACAAACACCATATAGAAAGTTTCCAATGGTATAGTGATATCTAAACGCCATTTAGATTCAATGATACTAAATGGTATCAATTTAGTATATGTAGTATATGATGTTCTGTATAAGAAAGGATGTCAAAACACTAAACAAGTATAACACCATAAATGATACTTACGGTGGCATATTTTACCCAATCTCTCATACAGAGTTGTCGATCCTTACAGTGATCTATATCTCTGTAAACGTCTCAGGTTTTACAAGATTCTTGTAAAATAGTAATATAATTTAGATTTTGTATCTAAAGCGTAATTCGTCTTTTATATATATTATCTCAAATTTTTACGTGAAATATAATTTTATTACAGGCGAAATCCAATTTTTAAAGAGTTATATTTACAAGAACTATTTTCTTGTGAAACGTCTTCCTATTCTGAGTAATTTGGCTTTTTTACTCATCGGCAAAAAATGTCAACAATAGATGATATTGCTAAAAATTATGACAAAAATTTAGTGCTAACGACAAGCCTTTGAACATCTACAAAGACAAGAAAGGTGATCTGTTATTTAGTTTGTCTGTTGCGTTTGGACAAAATTCAAAAATTGTCACATGATCGTTTTAAACGATCACGTGTTTGGGACTACTTTCGAGACGTTAACAGAGATAAAGATCACTGTAAGGATCGACAACTCTGTATGAGAGATTGATATTTTACCATCAAATTACCAGATGGTTATAATACTCTGAGTTTTCCATTATCAATATTTTGTATGAGACTAAAATGATGCACAATAAAGCTTACCATGTGATTTGCACATCTTGTACGAACTATTGTTCATACAAGATACACGTGTATGGAATAATTTAAACAACATTCCATAATGGAATTCGTTTAATTAGTTCGTATCAACATAATGTCCTAATTGCCATTTTCTCGACTCTCCCAATTTTGATTATTCAATGACTCATTGTTATAGAAAATTTGTCTTATCGTATTAAGCTTACTAAGTTATTGTTAACTTTATTACCACGTCACATTTAGCGACATCGTCCATATTTCAATAAGTCTTAATTAATAACGTTCATTTGGCTATATTTAATCGTACTATGTACACAATAAAGAAAATAAGATAAGTAGCGATGAAAGCAAATTTATTGAAAAATCTTAAATTTGAAACAACAATATATGCAAATGAAGCTGGTTTAATCAATTAAACGCCTATCTCTATTAAAATATTCTAATCAATTAAACGCCTATCTCTATTAAAATATTCAAATGATTTTACTGTAAAAACAAAAACATAGACATACAAGTGAATAAAAGTATGAATAAAAAAACCAAGTAAAAGACGTGTTTAAAACAAATATCTAGCAGAACAACGTTGATAACAATAATGATAAAACAACGATATTGACAATAATGATAAAAAAATGATGATAACAACAAGCTAGACTAGCAACTGTATTGATTCCTTCATAATAATGAAACAACGATGAAGACAATATCGATTAAACAACGATGATAACAATAATGATGTAACAACGATGATGACAACAATGATAAATCAACGATAATGACAACAATGACAAATCAACGATGATGACAACAATGATAAATCAACGATGATAACAATAATGATAAATCAACGATGATAACAATAATGATAAATCAACGATGATGATAACAATGATAAATCAACGATGATGACAACAATGATAATTCAACGATGATAACAATAATGATAAAATAACGATGATAACAATAATGATAAATTAACGATGATGACAAAAATGATGTAACAATGATGCAGACAATAATGATAAATCAACGATGATGACAATAATGATCAATCAACGATGATGACAATAATGATAAATCAACGACGATAAAACACATTAATCCATTTAACTAGGCCGGCAGCTGTATTGATTCCTTAAGCCTTTATCGCGATATAGACGGTCAATTTGCGTCGGCAATTGGTATGAACTAGATATCTTCCTATCTCAACCATCTTAACTATAAGGCCTAGAGTTTCCACATTTATCATATGACTTGATATTGACACATTCAACGATAATGCCCCTTGGGTCAACATTTGACCGTTTGTTATGTCATTTCTTTCTTACAAGGTTTAAAGGAAACACATCGGGATGCTTTACTACATAATGATTGCTGATGGCTCTTTAGTTGTTTTATTTGCAATAGAACTGAGGGCATGATCCTGAAATAGTCATGTCTATCCCCGCATGTAGAAATCATAGATCTGCTCCTGCCGACCACGGATTGAAACCGTTGCGCTCTTCCTATATGGCAGTCAATTGCACGATAGAAATTGATAGTGTGACCGGTCTCTCTATTTATATGTCTATGATAAACGTTATAAAAGTAATGATACATATAATAACTTATATTTTGTAATTTAAACTTTGTCAAACGTGGTCCTCTATATATATCTTCATCAACACTTTTAGCGTTAAACACAAAAGTCTTGTCATTACAAGGTCTATAATCACGTGGCTTACTAACATAGATCTTTTTTGTTGGGTAAACGCCGTAGCAACACATTGTATAGGTCATATGACGGCACTCTTAGAATTGATAAATCTGGATTTAGCTGTTAACAAACTCTAAACTAATATACTTTCGCCAGTGATTGACTGCTGCCTTACATATTAATTAAGAATCATTAATAGGAGGGAGAATGACCTAGGAAATAAATTCATGACCAAGCTTCACGAAAGTTTGTCCCACCCAGGATTCTAATCCACGACCCTTCGATCAGTTAATTTGCGTGCTACGAACTGAGCTAGCCAATCGGCTAAACTATTAAGGCAAACGTAATGGTGATTTATTTCACTCAATATCTTAAGTAAGTCATATTTGTCTACGACAGTTTTTACATTTAAAATGTTCATATTCCATAAAAAAAATTATTAACTTAATAATTCATTCATCACTTTTTTTTCGCTTTATTTCTTGGTCTATAGTTTCCCTCATAAAACAAATGTTAAAACAATACAAAAAAAGTTTATCAATGAATAAACAATGCTATTTCTTGAATGTTATAATAAAATTTGGATCCTAAAAACAAAATATTATGCCCAATTGGTGCGAAAAAAATAATAGGTAAATTGCTTGATGTTGTAATTCATTAGTGGTCTGAAGCAGTTCTTACAAACAAATTCTCATAGACACAATATTTAATGTTTTGCTACTCAATAACATTCTTTTTAAGAATGACACTCTTTGTTACAAAAGTTGACATTATATCTATAAAGACAATTATGCTGGTCTAAAATCAAAGTGAACTATCCGAAGTAATTATTTACAGTAATAACAGTGTTGTAAGTGGTGGTACGACAGAGGTATGAAATAAATCATAGACTATACATGAAATTTGTAATAACACTAAAATACTATCAAAACAAAAGAAAGTGTTATAGGAAAATGTACTGTATCAAAATAGTATATTCATGAAGTCACTAAATGGTCTATTACTTTATCATTTACGCAATCTCTACCTCACAGAAGAAATTTAAGTTGAACGCTCCAGTTCCATCGTTCCATGCCCATGCTTCGTTTTCCATCATTTCAACGTCAAAGCACAAACTTTGACAATCAGGGTCTCCTGCTCTCCATCCTGTGTCGTACGTAAGTATTTTACCGTTCTCCCACATGTAGAGTTGGTTTCCAACATATTTTAATCCAAGATTTATTCTGCCCAACGCCAATGAACTAAACACAGTGTTTAAAAGGTTGTAAAAGTTATTTTTCTTATCAATTGTGTCCAGTGAAATCAATGTAGAATTTGTACCTCTGCAATATTCTCTAGATTGTGTTGCATTTAGTTTTTCATTCGAGAAATAATAGCAGATGTTTGAATTTCGAGCATGGTCAAAACCTTTTTTGATTGGACATCGGAAATCGCCGAACCGGTAATGTTTCCAACCAGTAATGTAAATACCATCATTAGGTTGGAAAAATCCCGACGAATACAAACGACATCTTTTATCAACCAAGTTGTAACCTAAAGCCATACATTCGACTACACTCTGACATTGCAAAACGCATTCAAGCAAGCTGGTCTTGTCAAAATATTCCTCAATGAAAAATTGTCCACCGAACATATAATTATCTAGAGAAATCACATTGTATGCTTGATATTTATACATTGAAGCTTCAATTTTGAGGCTTATTAAACACAAAATTAAACCGTACAATCCAACATACACCATTTTTGTTAGTAATGAGAACTAAAGTAATCTTCCTACGTTCAAGCTTATGCAGTGATACGTGGTACTAACTTGTCACCAAAGTTTTTATACAATTTATAGTAATGTTTGAATTTCAGATGATCAATTATTTATGGTCGCTGCATAATCTGCTGCCAGTAAAAACTCAATGGTATCATTTAATTTCCACACGAACTAATAATACAATACAATTACAAATCAGTTTATTGTACTATATGGCCACCGGCCCAAAATACACACATTTTATATAATATAAATTATGGTAACTTAGTATTACAAAAGTATAAATAATATGACAATATATACAATAGCAACAAAAGAAATATTCATGTGAGACATTATAAGTTAATGAATTATTTGTTATGAGATAGTAGCAAAATGTATTAAAACAATAACATAGTATTTATCATCATAATACATGTACAAATAATCAAATATGTACATTACATATACATGAGTATTTTATTAAATATTATTTGCTGTAATGGTACATTCAAAGTAAGATAGGAACAATAATTATTGAACTAATGTTCTGTTAAAGTCCTACGTAGTTCAAATGCAGCAAGTAAATATCTTGAAATATTATAAATATCATCATCAGCTTGGCTTGACATAACAGAATAAAACAATTGTTTGCATGGTATCTTATCATTAACAAGAGATATTAAGTATTGTTGTCTTTAAATATCGTATGTAGGACATATGATTAGGAAATGGAACTCATCTTCAACACTGTATCTATTTTGTTGAAGACATAAAGGACAAAATCTATAGTCTTTGTTAATATTTAAGTGACGTATTTTGAATTTATATCCTAGATTTAAATCTAGGTAACGTTCTGTATTAAGGAGGGTTTTAAAGTATTGATAATGGGATGACTTAGACGAAGTCTCAATTTGTGTGTTTAATTTTTGCAAAGCACAGTCACAAAGACGGGATTTAAACTTTTTTATAAAAACAAGTTCGTTTCCAACATTATTGGCTATCCAGGCGTAGCCAAAGCCGTTTTCAAACAGTAAATGTTTAACATGCGTTGCCCATGTTGTTCTACCAGCGCTGTCCAAGTCACGTAACATTTTGTAACACTGGCCAGGATATCTATGGTTTGGCATACGGGTTAATTTAATCCAGTATTTAATACATCTTGTCATATAGATTATAGACATAGGTAAACGACAGCACTCTGATAGGGCTAAGAAATTACATACATTTCTATTTAAAACACTAATTCTTTTGCAAAAGTACGCTTGGACATTTTCAATACAAATACTGTACTGGGTACCCCAAATGTCGGAACTGTAACATAATATTGGTGAAACGATACTATCGAATAATTTAAATGCTTCCTTAGCATGAAAAAATCCAAAGTACTTTTGCATTTTAAGAATGTTAATGCAAGCTTTCATAGCTTGTTTGGCTAACATCTGTTTAGTCATTGTCCAACAAAGTCTGGATGTAAAATATGAGCCAAGGTATTTGTAATATGGTACAACCTCAAGTTTTTCCCCTTTATAGTTCCATGTTTCGTTTGATCTTAGAGTACCACCATTCCGAAACACTACAATTTTTGATTTATCAGTATTTAATTCCATACCAGTAATGTCACAAAAACTGGCCATTTGGTTAATTTGCAGTTGTAAATTTCTCACCGAATCTGCCACCCCAGATACATCGTCTGCAAACATAAATACAATTACATCCTCTATATCACTAGTTACAAAAATACCATTGCTCAAAGTAGATTTGAGGTAGTTGACTAAATCGTTCATGAATAGACTGAATATAATCGGTGACGAAACACATCCTTGTTTCGTACCTATCTGGCATGGATAAAAATCAGTCAGACCGTGATTTACCTTGACACATGATTTTAAATGACTGTACATCGACTTAAAAATGTTAAGGAACTTTCCGTCTATTCCATTCCTTTGCATGCATTGGAGAAGTTTATGATGGGAACAACTGTCAAATGCTTTTCGAAAATCAATATAAAAAACGTAAAATCTACCACCCTTTTTACATAAGTATTTCTGAATCACAGATTGTAAATTAAATATGTTGTCAATTGTAGAGTAGTTTGCCCTAAATCCAGCTTGGGATTCATGAATAATATTGTTTTTCTCGCACCAATCAGTTAATCTTTTTGTAAGGATGTTTGTAAAAAATTTACTTATACTATTGGTAAGCGATATGGCACGGTAGCTGTTCGGGTCCTGTTTTGGACCTTTCTTGTATATCGGCGTGACAATATTTTCACTCCATGATTCTGGGAAATTTCCAGATTCACAAATTTTATTAAATAGTGTCGTTAAAAAGGGCACAATTATACAAGAAGTAGTTTTAAACATTTCAATGCATAAACCGTCTATACCTGATGCACATTTAGAGCGTAGTTGATTTATGCTACGTGTAGTTTCATGTTCGGTAATAATGAGATTTAAGCTATCACTGTTTATCTCCCTTTGTAGATGGCCAAGTATATTTATACTACTGTCATCTTCATTTGTACTGGAGAACAGTTTTTGAAAATAGGTAAACCATTGATGACTGGATATCAATTCTATGTTATCTGGTTCTTGTCGCCTGGCTACTTTAATTTTGTCCCAGAATAATTTTGGGTTGTTTCGTGCAGTTATTAGATCCTGTCTACGTTTGGCCGTCAGTTCGCGCTTTTTGGATTTACAATATGTTTTGAAGTTTTTCATATGTTCGATATATTTACTAAGGTCATGCAGTGAGTTTGAAATTCTAAATTTTTTCAGGCTATTGTACTTAATAGTTTTCAGTCTATCACAAGTGTCATTCCACCACAAAGGTTGAGTTTGTTTGTGAACAAGTGACTTGTTAAATGTACGTCTTGTTTTCATAATTTCACCAGCATTTTCAAACATTGCAATAAGACGCGGTAGATGTTCAAGTACATTGTCATTATTGATACCCATATTGAATGAATCATACAGGTCATTGAACTTATTAAAGAAGTCATTTTTGTAAGATTCGTTCCATTTATAATGAAATACTTGAGTTAAATTCTCTTCAAATACAACATCAGTGTATTGTGTAGTCTTAAACGACAAAGTACATGCCAATGGAAAATGATCAGAGAAACTTTCATTGCTCACTTCAAAGTAAGTTATATAATCGAATAATGCTGTTGATGCTAAAATGTAGTCTACTGTACTTCTACCATTATTCGCTGTACACGTAAATTAACCAGTTTTATCATAACCTAGTCTCCCATTAAGCGCATGAATATCAAGCGAACAACATAGTTCGATTAGCTCTAAACCAAATCTATTTACAGTTTTATCTTTGTTATCTTTTGGCAAGTTAAAATTGTCGCTAGGATAAGAGGTTTCACCAAATATAAAGTCAGTATCATCGTTAATGATATAATCTTGTAATTCACCTATACGAGCGTTTAAATCTCCCGCTACTATAAATGACGCATGTGGATAGTCGGATAGAACACTGACAATTTTATCTTGCAATATTACAATGCCGTTTGTTTCATTACTAGTCTGATAGATTGGCGATCGTTCATGTGAAACATAAGTGAGTACAAATATTATGTCATTTTCATAAAAGTCTTGAAATGCCTTATCAAGTTTCAATATCACGCAATCTTCAAAGTTACAGTACAGTCTTTTCATATATTTTACAAGTTCGTCTTTCACAACAACAGTCACCCACCGGATCCACGCTTGCCCTTAGATTTTCTTAACTTATTGATTACAGTATAACCAGGCAAGAATCCATCAAATTCATTTTCATATGATTGCCATGTTTCAACTGACCCAATAATATCATATTTTGAACAGAAATATCTAAAAGCGAGATCACTTTCGTACTTTCTTAATCCTTGTATGTTCAGTACAGTAAAAACCAAATTAAAACTATTTACAAATGATTCTTGTGTGTATTTTTGACCTCGGCCGTACCCCTATTTATGCACGAGAGTCGGAACTCTAGCGACACTATCAAACTCATATTCGTCCTTGTCAACAATTAGTTTATCGAATCTAAAAAATGCTTTCTTTCCATCTTGGATACACTGTTGCATAAAGGGGAATAACCCAGTCCGAGCTTTAACGATCCTCTCAGGTAGATCTTCGACACCTCTACCAGTGACGGGCCCTTGTTTACGTTTGTCTCTAAATGCTTTCAACACATTGTTTCTACATTTTATGTTACTAAATCGTGCTATCACTGGTCTGTCTCCTTTTCCTGGTAAACGGTATACCTTATCAAATTCAATTTCAGAACCGTCCATGTTAAGCTCATTGGAGATATAGCCTCGCAAATTTTGTTCGGTTAATTCCGGGGTTTCATTTTTGTCATTGTTCAAGCCGTATATTTTCAGATTTCTTTGTTTAGAATCCATTTCAATTTTGTCTTGTTTTCTGTTATTTGCTTCAAGTTTAGTTTCTAGTTCAGTAACTCTTTCATTTAGATCAGAGACAGTATCAGTTAATATTTGATTTTGCTCCTTTATTTCCGTATTTTCTTGCTTTAGCTCTTGCACTGATTGTTCTAGACTACAAATCTATGCTTAATGGATTTACAGTCGTTTCTTATTTCAAGTAGAAGTGAAGTCCAATTTGTGGCGAAGTCACTGGTATCTTGCTCGTCGTGATCAGCAAGTGAGGGTTGTAAGTTCTCTTTTACGACAGACGATGGACGAAGCCATGAGTTGAGTGTAGATCTGTTTTGACTAAGTTTCGGTGAATTTTGTGAGAAATGGTGACGGTTTTGAGATTGTGACTGTAAAATTTCATTGATTTCACTCTGTGTACCTATATCTGATAATTGTGAAGCATTTATCGAGTCCTGATCCTTTGTTGTACGACGATTTGGTTGACGATTTCTACTTCGAGCTGATTTTGTCTCAGGTCCAGGATTTGTTTCTACGCCTTGACAGGCTAACATAAGAAATAGTAACATCCGAATACATAATGGTATACTCTGTACGTTTATTGTACTAATATTGTTTGTGCATCTCAATGGTTGAGTAAATGTCCCAATTTTAGCTCTCCATTGACTAATATCAATGCCCATAGTTCAAAGTTCTTGTAATAACAAACGTCTATGTTATTTGATTCAAACAAAGTGCACTACAGAATATGTGTTCTCATGCGTGACGAAATTTTGGTCAGCACGGGTTTTCAGTGAACTTCTATCAAACTTGGTATGTTAAGAATCTTAGGAATTTGCCGTCAATAACAAAGCATATCATAGTTTGTATACCGAGAACAAAGAAAATATCTTTGAACGTCTATAACTTCATTTTTTCAATCGGTATCAAAGTCAAAATTTCACAAAGTATAGAAAATATACTTAAGTTGCAGTGTGTTTGATTTTAGTTCATAATTCTCACTAGATAATCCAAATTTTTTATTTTTGTCACAGAGAGAATTTCACTACGTTTTTGTAATAACGGAACCGGAATAATGTGTATATATGATGTTAAATGGTTTATTCTGGGTAATAACTATTACGATTATACAAAGTTTGTTAACACTTACTTTGGCAGTCGTTGATACACTTAAACACTTTTCTTTTAATGTACTCGATATTCATGACGAAAGAAGAAGTATCACGTCACTATCAGAACCAGCAATTTACGAATCTATAGTATTTTATTTGTCCGAAAGACAAAATAGTCCAATAATAGAAGTAGATAATTTATTTGATTGATTTTCATGAAGACCTTTTAGTAAGGTAATAATCTAGGGATAACACATTGTCATATCTAAAATATAATAAAAGCTATAAGGCTGGCTCATATTTGGACTGTTACGAGTCATCCCGTCAAGTACATTCTTCTTGCCGTTTGAGGAATCTTCTGTTTTCTCTTTATTTTCAATTTACCTTTTTCCCACCGCATGATGAAACTGGTTCAGTGATAGCAAACTTACCTAATATGAATATTTAGATTCTAAGAACATAACCATCGAATAATTGAGAAATTCAAATTTGATATAACTTAAAATATTTTAAAACACTCTTTCTCATGTTTATTTAATAAAACTTGTATTTCATGACATTGACATGGGAATTACAAGTAGCATTAAGCATTGAGATGATAAAATATACAGAAATATTGATATATAAAACAATTGATAATAATCAGATAGATTAATATGGCAGTTAATGTTAACTATTGTTGAAGCCCATTAAGACAAAACTGTAAGATATATCATCGCACGTGTTTAATCCATTTAAAGACCATGTCGAATATATTGAAAAACAGGGATGATACAAAAAGGAATTTAATCACTTTTTCCAGTGAGGCCCCTCTAATTTAAATAAATAATATATAACCCAAGACTAAGACAATGAAACATACATGTATATTGGATGAATAATATACTACATGTATCTCAGTAGGTAATTTATATAGAAAATATACTGTTTAAAAGATACGAAAAAAATCCAAATAACAAAATAAGAGTTAAGATAACAATAGTTAATTACAGATGATATAAATACAGGAACAATAGTTAATTACACATAATATAAATACAGGAACAATAGTTAATTACACATAATATAAATACAGGAACAATAGTTAATTACAGATAATATAAATACAGGAACAATAGTTAATTACAGATAATATAAATACAGGAACAATAGTTAATTACACATAATATAAATACAGGAACAATAGTTAATTACAGATAATATAAATACAGGAACAATAGTTAATTACAGATAATATAAATACAGGAACAATAGTTAATTACACATAATATAAATACAGAAACAATAGTTAATTACCGATAATATAAATACAGGAACCACAGTAAATTACCGATAATATAAATACAGGTCATCTCACATTCCAACAGATTTGAAGTTGGTGGAATTCTTAGCTTGTCTTACCTTTCTAAAACTAAACTAAACGAGACTTTTGTGGGTCGACTTCGATCGCTAAACGTGGTCTGGTTCCGTAAGTATAAAAATACGCGTGCTGAACAAAAATACGATCTTAAATACTTTAATTGAATTTAGCCTAGCCGATATGGCGGCGATAAAGAAAAAACAATAGCAGATTATCACTTTGGCCATTGGAGCTACATCGGGATAGTATGCATGTCTCAATATCGACATGTAATATAATATTGGACAATTATGTTTACTTTGCTGAATATCTTCTGCAATAAACATGATATTCCAATACACTACAACTATAAAATATAAACACCAGACGGCCATGTTCTCAAGCTCTATAACCAATCCATTATAATACAATATACTCATACAATCATTTACTTGACAAACAATGACACAATGTTACATGGAATAAACAACTTCCAGTTTCAATATTCTTAGAAGATGTTCTTGATGAACATTCATGAAGACTGTATACAATGCCATAGTTAAATATATCAAAATAGCACCCTCATATCTGAAATAAATAATTATTTTCCAGAATATAATGTTACAATTGCAATAGTTTGCTTCGCTTAACCAAGTGTCGTGGTGTTTAATACGTCCAAGGATAACTTATTTCTAATTTGACTTCATTTTGAACAAAACTTTAGGGTTTACTTATCTTATTAGAACCTATAAGCATATCCCATTCCGTTTTTCTCTATAAAATTAATTGAACATTCAACCGATAACGCGTAGCGAATTAGGCACTAAATGGTTTCCTTTTAACAATTAAAAAATATGATTTTTGTCAATTAAAAATTGTCATGTATATATTTTCTAACTAATGAACCTTTGTGTTTCAGACCATGAGTTATTGGCATATCTAGATAAGTATGAACTTGCATTCAGATTTTAGTTAATATACTTGCAAGTTTTATTCTAAATGTTTGAAACAAATGATGCTAGACTTTGGCAAAAAGTGTACAACTTGATACGCGTGTTGAATTTTATATATATATTTTATTGTAAAAGCGCATCACTTAGCTTTAAGCCAGTATCGATTGTTTCATGAATGTTATAATAAATGTACATTGAAGAGTTATAAAATGATATTTTCTATCATTTATTTATATATAATTAGGCTTATCAACGAATAATTAATAATCCGCACTCTGTTAGTTTAATAATTCATGGGTAGATTTATGAGAGTCACTATTGAAGTGTAACAATGTTAATAAATGAAGCGCAATGTTTGCCATAATATACATGTAAAATGATTTGACTGATTGAAAAGTTTGATGGTGATACATGATTATGTTGCAGGATGAATGTCTACATTTCACGAAACAAGTGGACGTCAATGAGTTAAATGTAGAACTAGAGGCATATCTTATGATGGTTATAGGGGCCTTTATGGGCTAGAACAAGGGAACGAACTAAAGACACTAGCATTAAGACTGGATACTTAAACGTATTACTAAAATTGAATATTAACGTATGTTACTATTCTTGAACTATATTGTCATTGAAAACCACAACAAAACATTATATACATAATATGTTGTTTTGATTTATGAAACATTCATATGATTTATGAAACTGCTCTGTATAAAATCTATCAGATTTCAAACCATTCTAAATGAGATAATTATTAATGAGATGGTGAAATGTCATTGTTTTAATTAAAATCTGAAAAGACATTAGAGTCCTTTACGTTGATTAAATGTTTTATAATCATGATAAAGCAAGTTTTATTCGTTAATTTTACATTTGTTGAAATAATAGTGATATTAAGATTTTCAATGTGATACTTATAAGATGATATATTCACGGATTATTTGCAGACAAATGATGTAAAGAGCTAATTGCGCATAAAATAGCTATTAATTTTCTCTTTTATCCAATTTTTAAATATCCCTTGACTTGCAATCGTTAAGTCTTAATTTTCAGAAAAGGATGATTGGCTACTGAACTAGTTCTTAAATTTGTGCCGAGGAAAAAATGAATTACCATAATTTACAAGACGAAGTGGAAATTCATGACAAGTAACATGTTCATGGCATTGCATTTCCTAAAACCTGAAAAAATATTTTTAGAACATTCCAAATGCAAAGTCTCTTATTTCGACAAAACTGTGTGTGTGCAATTTTACAATAGTAAGAGAATGAGGTGTCACTTTACTACCATTAATTATATTGTAATTACAAGTATTTCTTAGCTTTGGTTATCATAAAGTCAGGTACTTTTATCAATTGTAATGTCTGTATGAAGAAGCCAATAACAATTCCTTTTATCCGAAATTAAGGAGTAAAAAAATATCGACATACCTGAAAGATATTGCCTTTAAAACATGTTAATGGATGTATAGATATATACTTAACGAAACTTCTAAGTACACCGATTTCAATGTTGTTAAAAAAATTCATTTTTCAGCATTTATGTCCGATCGTAAATGGAAATGTGTACAGGGCTATACTGCCGTCTGCTTGCATGGTTTTCATGCAAAATTGGCTTTGTCGTGAATTCTCAGAAAAGCGGAAATGTGGACGTGCTTATCGTGCAAAAATTGCACGTTTTCAGTTTTAGTGAAAATCATTAGTGTGTTGATAAGCACATCGAAAAATCAAGAAATTTCTCGAATGTCGCTTCAAGAACGAGAAATTACCATAGGTCTTTTGCCAGACGGGGCGTCACCTGCAGAATAAAACTTGTAATCGCTAATTTTTCTGTTCAATCAAAACAAGAAAATCTTCCCATATCAACGCATGCGCGGCAAGAAAAGTTTTTGTATTGATAAAGTAGCATGAAAACCATGAAAGCAAAGGTCAGCATGGTCCAAAACATATCTCCATCATCGATCAGACTTTAATGTTAAAAAAAGACTTCACACAATACTGAAATCGGAGTACTTAGAGGTTTCGTTAAGTATACTTGTGTTAGTTTTGGATTGGTAAATTTACATTAAAGATGATTTTATAACACAATTAGGTCCGATAATTTCATCTTACCAAACTGTCTAATATTTCCATCTTACTAAACTGTCTAGTATTTTTATCTTACCAAGCTGTCTAATATTTTCAGCTTACCAAGCTGTCTAATATTTTCATATAACCAAGCTATCTAATATTTTTATCTTACCAAACTGTCTTATATTTTCATCTTACCTAGCTCTTTAATATTTTCATCTTACCAAGCTATCTAATATTTTTATCTTACCTAACTGTCTAATATTTTCATCTTACCAAGCTGTTAAATTTGTTCATCTTACCAAGCTTTTCAGATTGGAGGCATTTTCAGAATGTATCATAATATTTAGCATATAAAGACAGTTTGAAAAAGAAGCATTTGCATCACAAAAGTAAATTTGCCAACCGGATGACACACAATCAAGGTGTGCCCATGCAGATTAGACCTTCTCATAACGTTAGACGAGTTATCGGCTCTATTTAAAAATATGTAAATACTGACTAGAAATTAACTCAAGAAAATTGATAATACTACTCAGCTGTCATTCATTTCGTTACTCTGCAATATATGTGTTTTTATATAGTTAAATGAGATAACCTGTCGTGATTCACCTGCTCTCATTATTTGTGTTTTACTCGGCACTATTGAGATATTTAAAGTACATGTACTTTCTGTTGATATATATTTAATGACCATATTCATAGCTGTTCTGTTCAGGTACTTACTTGTATCCTTAAATCAGAGTATGCACGAAGTCTTTGTTGATAATTGAAAGTACTTGTAAAGTTATTGACAATGTGCATAACAATGTGAACTTCAAACGTAATAATATATTTGTGAAATTTAATGATCACTTATTTATATGTCTGTATTCTCTCCTAATTCCAAGTATTTTCCGAAATTTTAAATAGTTTTTATGATGCGTATTTTTGTAATCTCTATTTTGTCATGACATATTGTGATTTTACCCCATATCTAATGGCGTACACTAAAGTAGCAAAACAGTATAATTACATATTGCATTCCAGCTTGTCTAATCGTGTGATTATACAAATATGTTTACGACAATCTATTCAACAAATCTAACGTGAATCGACAAACTGGAACTTGTCTTTGATTCACTTAGTGATAACAATTACGCGTACACGATATTTGACATACATGTAACAATGTCATCCAAAAATTTGTTTTCAGATATAATGCAAAATATGTACACGTGAATCGACAAACTGGAACTTGTCTTTGATTCACTTAGTGATTACAATTACGCGTACACGATATTTGACATAAATGTAATAATGTCATCCAAAAATTGTTTTCAGATATAATGCCAAATATGTTAATGCAGATGTATCGGTTTTGAATTCTTATTGATTGTGAAACACCTTACAGCTTCAAGCGTGATTTTGAATTACCTCTTACAAGAATTAATCTAACTATTTGAAATGGATGGATGCACTACATAAGCGATCTACATTTATAGTTAAGCAATTCATCTAATGAGAACACTTATTTAAAGATACACTAATGATCTTTCGATTAGTATTAGAACTATTCAGTAAATAATTCACACATTGTGTGTGGATAGGCTGTCTTAGGCACCGAACATTAAATTATATAACTTTACAATTGAACTGAAGCGTAGGAAATGTTAACAATATATCTACAGATCTGCATTGCCTCTTTCTAAAGGTATAAAGTCAAATATAGTTACTTATGAAATATGCATAAATAGTATACAAAATACATATAAATGCACGTCGCTATTAAATCTATTTTATGGAAGGGATTTAAAACACTGTATGAAATATTTGAGTGTGGAATATCTCATGATAGCATGAAAGTAGTTTTTTCGTTTGAGAGATATCAAACGTTAATTTTTCTATGTATTTTTTGTACAAAAATCATATTCACAGTCTTTTATACCAGTTATTGGTCATTAGCGATTATATCGATTTTGATTATGCGCGGTATGAGCCAATTAGTTGTTTTTACTGGATTTAACGCCGTGTCAACACAGTTTAGGTCATTTTACGGCGACCAGCCCACTAAACATAACTTTCCTGAAACCGTGTCTATAATCAGTACTCACCTACTCTTCCACAAGGTCGAAAACTTCTCCATATTATCTAATCAATGAAGGAAAATTGACATAAATGTCAAATTTACATGGAAAGGTATAGCCTCCCCAGGTGGGATTCGAACACGTACCCCCTTCGGGACAGGACAAGAGAGACCAATTTCCGGCGCGCTACCATTTGCGCTATCGACCCGGATTATGAGGCATTTAGAGTAATCTGTTCTGCTGATAGTGATAAAATACACGAATGATTAAATTAAAAATGAAATGGATGTTCGATATGCAAACTTGAAAAGTTAATAGAATAATAACTATCGATACGCTTTTATGTTGAACGAAGGAAATTGTATTGCGAGTAAAGTGAAATTCGTTCGTGTTCAAAAGACTCATTACGTATTTAAAAATATGTATTTTAACTTCAATTCTAATATAATTTTATATTATTCATTACTTACTCTTCCTAACAACAAGCCTGTTAATTCCCCATTATGTACCAATAATAACTATTTTTTTTGTTTTATGAGTGGTGGGACACTACAACAGTAGTTTCTCAGGGTTACCAATATGTGTATGTTAGTGACTAAGCTGGCGACCATGGGGAAATAGATCGTTGTTGGCTCTGTTGACTGGGCTGCGTAATTGAACATACAAACACCACATAGAAAGTTTCCAATGGTATAGTGATATCTGAACGCCATTAAGATTCAATAATACTTAATAGAATCAATTTAGTATATGACGCCATAAATGATACTTATGGTGGCCTTTTTCTACCATCAAATCACCACATGATGAACATACTCCTTTAATATCACATTGCAATCTTCACTGTGTATCAGTTTCTTCTTATACAATATATTGATAATGGATAGTTATGAGTATTTTAATCATGTGGAGATTTGATGGTAGAAAAATGCCATCATAAGCATCATTTATGGTGTTATGTAATGTTTAACATATTTCCTTATACAGTACATCATAAATTAACACCATTAAGTATCAACATATGTCCTTATTGCCATTTTCTCGACTCTCCCAATGTTGAATATACAATGACTCATTGCTATAGAAAATTCGTTTTAGCGTATTAAGCTAACTAACTTATTGTTAACTTTATTACAATGTCACATTTGGAGACAACGTCCATGTTTCAATATATCTTAATGAATACACGTTCATTTGGAAATTTTTAATCGTACTATGGTTACCAAAAAGAAAATAAGATAAGTAACGGTAAAAGCAAATTTATATAGAAATCCTAAATTTGAAACAACAATATATGCTACTATAAAACAAGAACAGAGACATAAAAATAAATAAAAGTATGACTAAAAATTAACAAGTAAAAGAAGTATTTAAAACAAATATCTATCATAACCAATGATATTACATCTACACAATTCCATTAATATGAATAGGGAAAGTCATTTCAAAAATGTTTATGATGATAATTGTTTTGGCGACATAGATGAAAAAAATAGTGATTCAACAACGATGATAACATTAATGATAAAACAACGTCGATAACAATAAGAATAAATCAACGATGATGACAATAATGATGAATCAACGATGATGACAATAATGATAAAACAACGATAATAACAACAATGATAAAACAACGTTGATAACAATAATGATAAAATATCGATAATTACAATAATGATAAATCAACGACGATAAACACATTAATCTATTAAACTAGACCGGCAACTGTATTGATTCCTTCATAATGATAAAACAACGATGAAGATAATATTGATAAAACAACGTTGATGTAAATAATGATAAAACAACGATGATGTAAATAATGATATAACAACGATGATGTAAATAATGATGAAACAACGATGATGTAATTAATGATAAAACAACGATGATGTAAATAATGATAAAACAACGATAAATACAATATTGATAAATCAAGTTGATAACAATAATGATAAAACCACGATAATGTCAATAATGAAAAATCAACGATGATGACAATTATGATAAATCAACGATATGGACAATAATGATAAATCAACGATGATAACAATGATGATATATCAACGGTGAAGACAACAATTATGAAATAACGATGATGACAATAATGATAAAACTACGATGAAGAAAATAATGATAAATTAACGATGATAACAATATTGATAAAACACCGATGATATCAACGATGATCAAACACATTAATCCATTAAACTAGACCTGCAACTGTATTGATTCTTAAGCCTTTATCGCGATATGGTCGTTCAATTTGCATCAGCAATTGGTATGAACTAGATATCTTCCTATCTAAACCATCTTAAACCATTAGGCCTAGAGTTTCCACATTTAACATATGACTTAATATCGACACGTTTAACGATAATGTCGTATGGTCAATATTTGACAATTTGTTATGTCAGTTCTTTCAGAAAACTTTCATCGGGATGTGTATCGCATAAAAAGTAGGCCCCTGCAAGAACTTTTAGACAGAGAATATTAAGAAACGACTTCTTCCATAGGCGGTAAGTTATTTATGTATAAACTGTTTTACTACGTAATGGTCGAATATGGCTCTTTAGTTGTTTTATATGTAATAGAACAGAGGGCAAGATCCTGAAATAGTCTTGTCTAACCCCACATGTACAAATCGTAGATCTGCTCCTGCCGACAATGGATTGAAACTATTGCGCCTTTTCTATTTTGCAGTCAATTGCACGATAGAAATTGATAGCGTGGCCGATCTATCTATTTATATGTCTATGATGAACGTTACGAATATATTGACGACAATAATTATTTATATTTTATATTTATAGCGTTTTCAAACGTTATCAGCCATATTGTTATCAACACATTCAGCGTAAAACACAAACTACTTGTCATTACTAACGTGGCTTACTAACATAGTTCTTTTTTGTTGGGTTAAACGCCGTAGCAACACATTGTATAGGTCATATGACGGTACTCTTTGAATTGTTAAATCTGTATATAGCTGTTGACAAATTGTCAACAAATGTACGTTTGTCAGTGATTGACAGCTGCCTTACATAATTAAAAATCATTGGTAGGAGGGAGAATGACCTAAGAAATAATTTCAGGACCAAGCTTTATGAAAGTATGTCCCGCCAAGGAATCGAATCCATGACCCTTAGATCCAGTTCACTTGCGTGCTATCAACTGATCTAGACGGTCGGCTAAACTGTTGAGGCAAATATGACGGGATTTTTCAATCAATATCTCAGGTAAATCATATTTTTCTACGACAGTTAACATTTAAAAATGTTCATGTTCCATGAAACAAAATTATTTATTTTATTAATTAATTCATCACAAACTTATTTTCACGTCATTTTTGGTCTATAGTTTCCCTTATAAGACACTTGGTAATACAATACAAATAAAGTTCATCAATACAATAAAAATATTATTTCTTGAATATAATAACACTATCTAATAAATTTCGTTTATAAAGAAACACTTAGCAAAGGTACGTGCGCTAATGGTGCAAAACAATTATAGGTAAATTACTTGATGTTGAAATTTATTAGTAGTCAGAAGTAGTTCTTACAAACTTAGTCTCATAGACACAATATTTTTTTTTGTACTCAATGACATTCTTTCCAAGAATCTCATTCTTTGTTACGAAAGGTGACAGTACGATATAAAGAGAATTATGCTGGTTTAAAATCAAAGTGAACTATCCGAGGTAATTACCTGAAGTAAATACTGTGTTTGTGATGGTACGACAGAGGTATAAAAAGAGAGTACATGAAATTTGTAATAGCACTAAAAATACTATCAAAACAGCAGAAAGTGTTAAAGGAACATGTACTGTATAAAACAGTATATTCATGAAGTCACTAAATGGTCTATTACTTTATCATTTAAGCAATCTCTACCTCACAAAAGAAATTTAAGTTGATCACTCCAGTTCCATCGTTCCATGCCCATGCTTCGTTTTCAATCATTTCAACGCAAAAGCACAAACTCGGACAATTAGGGTCTCCTGTTCTCCATTCTGTATCGTACGTAAGTATTTTACCGTTCTCCCATCTGTAGACTTGGTTTCCAACATAGTTTAGTCCAAGATGTATTATGTTCAATGCAAATGAACTATACACAGTGTTTAAAAGGTTGAGAAAGTTATTTTTCTTTTCAATGGTGTCCAGTGAAATCAATGTAGAATTTGTAGCTCTGCAATATTCTCTAGATTGTGTTGCAGTTAGTTTTGTATTCGAGAAATAATAGCAGATGTTTGAACTTCGAGCATGGTCAAAACCTTTTTTTATTGGACATCTGAAATCGCCGAACCGGTAATGTTTCAAACCAGTAATGTGAATACCATCACTAGGTTGGAAAAATCCCGACGAATACAAACGGCATCTTTTATCAACCAAATTGTAACCCAAAGCCATACATTCAATTACACTCTGACATTGCATAACACATTTAAGCAAGCTGGTCTTATCAAAATATTCCCCAATGAAAAATTGTCCACCGAACATATAATTATCTAGCGAAATCACATTGTATGCGTGATATTTATAAATTGAAGCGTCAATTTTGAGGCTTATTAAACACAAACTTAAACCGTACAATCCAATGTACACCATCTTTATTGTTAGTAATGAGAACTAAAGTAATCTTCCTACGTTCAAGCTTATGCAGTTAAATACGTGGGACTAACTTGTCACCAAGGTTTTTATACAATTTATGGTAATGTTTGCATTTCAGATGATCTATTATTCATTGTCGCTGCATACTCTGCTGCCAGTAAAAACTCAATGCTATCATTTAATTTCCACACGAACCATTAATATGTGCAGATGATGTTAAATGGTTTATTTTGGGTAATAACTATTTCGATTATACAAAGTTTGTAAACACTTACTATGGCAGTTGTTGATTCACTTTGACACTTTTCTTTCAAGGTACTCGGTATTCATGACGAAAGAAGAAGTATCTCGTCACTATCAGAACCAGCAAAAGGTCCAATAATATAAGTGAATGCCTTTTAGTAAGGTAGTAAGGTAATAATCTAAGGAAAACACATTGTCATTACTAAAATGTAATAAAAGTTATCAGGCTGTCTCATATTAGGACTGTTACGAGTCATACCGTTTATGTACATTCTTCTTGTCGTTTGAGGAATCATCTGTTTTCTCTTTATTGTCAATTTACCTATTTTCACACCGTATGATGAACTGTCTCAGTGATAGCAAACTTACCTAATATGAATATTTAGATTCTAAGAACATTACCATCGAATAATTGAGAAATTCAAATTAGATATAACTTAAAATATTTTAAAACACTCTTTCTCAAGTATATTTAATAAAACTTGTATTTCATGACATTGGTATGTATAATGTTAAATAAATCACCAAACACGATAATAATGTTTAACTCTTTTTAATTTTTTATGACATTGACATGGGAATTACAAGTAGCATTAAGCATTGAGATGATAAAATATACAGTAATATTGATACATAAAACAATTAATAATAATCAGGTAGATTAAAATGGCAGTTACTGTTAACTATTGTTGAAGCCCATTAAAACAAAACTGTAAGATATATCATTACACGTGGTTAATTTATTTAAAGACCATATCGAACATATTGAAAAACAGGGATGATACAAAAAGAGAATTTAATCACTATTTCCAGCGTAGCCCCTCTAAATTAGATAAATAATGCTTATTACATAAGACTAAGACAATGGAACATACATTTATAATGGATGAATAATATACTACATGTATCTCAGCAGGTAATTTATATAGAAAAGCTACTGTTACAAATATACGAATAAAATCCAAATAACAAAACAATAGTTAGAATAACAATAGTTAATTACAGATAATATAAATACAGGTCATCTCGCATTCCGACAGATTTGAATTTGGTGGAATTCCTAGCTTGTCTTGTCTTATCTTTCTAAAACTAAACTGAACAGACTTTCATAGGTCGACTTCGTTCGCTAACTGTGGTCTGGTTCCGTAAGTATAAAGTACGTGTGCTGAACAAAAATACGATCTAAAATACTTTAATTAGATTTAGCTTAGCCGATATGGCGGCGATAAAGAAAAAACACTAGCAAATTATCACTTTGGCCATTGGAGCTACATCGGAATAGTATGCATGTCTCAATATCGACATGCTATATAATATTGGACAATTATGTTTATTTTGCTGAATATCTTCTGCAATAAACATATTCCAATACACTACAACTATAAAATATAAACACCAGACGGCCATATTCTCAAGCTCTATAACCAATCCATTATAATACAATGTACTCATACAATCATTTACTTGACACACAATGACACAATGTTACATGGAATAAACAACTTCCAGTTTCAATATTCTTCGAAGATGTTCTTGATGAACATTCATGAAGACTGTATACAATGCCATAGTTAAATGTATCAAAATAGCACCCTCATATCTGAAATAAATAATTATTTTCCAGAATATAATGTTAAAATTGCAATAGTTTGCTTCGCTTAACCAAGTGTCGTGGTGTTTAATACGTATAAGGATAACTTATTTCTAATATGACTTCATTTTAAACAAAACTTTAGGGTTTACTTATCGCGGGTGTTATTTGCCGAAATAAATATCAAATTCTATGAAACATGATAGCATATTTTATCGACATCTTATTAATAGCTGTCTTACATCTCCTCTATTAGGCATCCTAGGCGACCTACACAGTTTCGAATCAAAACACATGTGTAGACATAAATAGTCTCGGCACCGTGACGGTTGCTTTTGTTTTATTGTCAGTTTAGATAAAATGATTACGATGTAAAGTTTGCATTTGTTCAAAGCTTAAAATTCAAATATTTATGGGTAACTTGATTACATGTATCTCAAACTCTAACCTAATTTATTTCCTGTTATACTTATATGTAAAATTCAACTGAATTTTATTAGTTTAACTATGCTATTTTACAAAGCATTTTTCCATACTATGAACCCATTAGCATATCCCATTCCATTTTTCTCTATAAAATGAATTGAATATTCAACCTATTAAGCGTAGCGAATAAGACACAAAATGGTTTCCTTTTAACAATTAAAAAATATGGTTTTTGCCAATTAAAAATTGTCATGTAGATTTTTTTAACTAATAAATAATTGTGTTCCAAACCATGAGTTATTTGCATATCTAGATAAGTGTGAACTTGCATTCAGATTTGAGTTGATATACTTACCAGTCATATATTTTAATGTTTGATACAAATAATGTCAGAGTTTGGCCGAAAAGCTACAACTTGATACGCGTGTTGAATTTTATATACATAAATTATTGTTAAAGCACGTCATAATGTATTAACAGCACTCACATCAAAAAGCTTGAAGCCATATTCGATTGTTACATGAATTTGGTATGAAATATACATTTGTGGAGTTTTAAAACGATATTTTCATTATCGTATTTTATAATTATGCTTATCAACGAATAGTTGCGACACTAAACATGTCATAAATGACGATGGATAGTGGCATTGAAAAACAATGTCACCCTCACGCTGTAAATATAATAATATATGGGACTTTGACATGTTAGGAAATAATGAAGTGTAGTAATGATGATAAATGTAGCACAATGCTTATCATAATATATGATGAGTTGACTGATTGAAAAGTTCGCTGTTGATACATGATTACATTGCAGGATGATTTATATTCACGAAACAGCTGGCTCTTGGACGTCAGTGAGTTTAATGTAGAATTAGAGGCGTATCTTAGTTGGTTTTAGGGGCCTTTATGGGCTAGAATAAGGGTTAGAGACACTAGCATTGAGACTGGATACTTAAACGTATTTCTTCAATGGAATTTTAAATAATGTTACGATTGTAAAACTATTTTGCAATTTAAAACCACTATTAAAGTTTATATACATATATGATATAATATAAATATCACATCCTACAGATGGTGATAGAACGGAATGTTCACCCGAGACATGTAATGGCAACAGAGACTTTAGATGTGATATTCATTTTATTATACCGAACACAAAGTTCAGAAATTGTGAACAATTCAATAGGCACACACCGTTTGCTTTTAATTGTTTATTTTTTGCTTCTGATTTTGAAGACATTTTTACACCATTAAGTTTGTTGTTTTGTAAAAAGCAAGCGTCTGCGAAAGGGAGGTCACTCAAATTGAATGGCTTAAAACTGGGGTTCGGTTATTAGCAAACTCCAACGCAGTAGTCTCCCATCGCTTTAAGCGGGCCGATAGGTGATGTCAAGCGGGTCGATAGGTAATGTCCAGAGGGTGACATTACTGATTGTCACTCGGTGACGTCACATTAGGCTATATAGTAAACAGATCACGTGATGTATAATAATATGAATATAGTTATCATACATGTATAACTTACTGTTGGTTCTTTCATAAACCAGATACTTGCAATCACCAACATTGCAATGAGATCACGTACACGTACAATGGAGGCACTTATGTCGTAATAACCCGGGTCGATAGCGCAGTTGGTAGCGCGCCGGGATTCGGAATCTCATGTCCCGAAGGTGGTACGATTCGAATCCCACCCGGAGAGGTTATACCCTTCCATAAAAATTTGACAATAATGTCAATTTTCCTCCATTGATTAGATAATATGGAGAAGTTTCCGGCCTTGTGGAAAGGTGAGTACCGGTTATAGACAAGGGTCCGGGAAAGCTGGGTTAGATGCACTGGACGCCGTAAAATGACCTAAAATTGTGTTGACACGGCGTTAAATCCAATAAATAAATAAAATGTCGTAATATCGAGCAATTGTACTAACGAATCTACCTTCAAGTGGTATAAAATCTATTAGATTTCAAACCATTCTAAATAAGATATACCATTAATGAGATGGTGAAAAGTCATTGTTTTAATTAAAATCTTGAAAGATATTGGGGACCTTTACGTTGATTAAATGTTTAACAATCATGATGAAGCAAGTTTTATTCGATAATGCACTTTTGTTGAAACAAGATTCTCAATGTGATACTTATAAGGTGATATATTAACAGTGAATAGTCACATAAACTAGACAAAATGAAAAACATTTTTCGTGGATTTATTTGCAGACAAAATAATATAAAAACCGAATTACGCATATAACAACTATTGTTATAGTTATCTATTCAATTAATACCATAGTTTAATGTAATTTTGTCGAAAATCTCTTAAACCTATAGATTTAGGTCTTAACCGATAGGATAAACACTTAAACATAAGATTTATGAAGATGAACCCATAGTTTCAACTCTTAAACTATCGGTTTTACCGTTAAACTCTAGGTATAAGTTTGTTTAACTATGTGTTTAACAGTTGAATCTAAAGTTTAACTAATTATTTTGCAAACGGCATGTTATAATAAATGACTCCTGTATAAAATTGTATCATGTATTAACCAAACTTGCCACATTGTTCCTTGTTTTAGATAAGATCACACAACAATAGCATTTTCAGAATACAATATTGTTATTGCTTGTCTTATCCAAATCTTAAAATTCTTACAGTTTTATTAAAACGAACACCTATAAAGAAACTATGTTGCCAGTCAGATCCCCTTTATTTGATACATAATACGAAAAGTGCAGAGACGCTTGGCTAGCTCACTCGGTAGCGCACAAGTCTACTGATCGAGGGGTCGTCGGTTCGATTCCCGGGCGGGGCATACTTTCGTGGAGCTTGGGAATGAAATAATTTTCTACGGCCATTCTCCCTCCTACCAATGATTCTAAATCATGTAGGACAGTAGTCAGTCACTGACGGAAGTATGCGCCTAGTAGTTGGATAATAGCTAAGTCTAGAGATTTAGCCTATAAAGGAACAGTGAGTGGGTGGACAGACCGCCGTGATATAACCTATATAATGTTTTGCTACGGCGTTTAACCCAACAAACAATAACGAAAAATGCTTTGTAAAAATAGCAAAGTAAAACTTATTTAATTCAGTTAAAGTTTAGATCTAGCCGTGACAAAATATTTACAATATATATATATATATATATTGTGTTTTTGCCTCGGAAATGAACCGGCCGCCTATGATGCCTAAACATAAAAAACTTTGGGAGTAAAAATGATTATAATTCTATCTAGAAGAGATGTTAAAAAGAGATGACTAATAAGTCGATAAAATAGGCTTTCATAGAATTTAATATCTCTCTGGGGCAAATTACACACATGATAAGTAAACTTCAAAGTTTTATTTAAAATGAAGTCAAATTAGAAATAAAGAGAGCAGATACCCTTGGACTAACCTAACTTTCCCATCGCTTGGTTAAGCGAAGCAAACTATTTCAATTTTAGCATTATATTCTGGAATGTAATTATCTTTTTAGATATGAGAGTACCTTTTTGATACATTTAACTACGGTGCCCACAAAAAGTTTGGAGACATTGTTTTGAGGGCCTACTGAATATCTTATGTGGTAACTGTCTATTTGAAATGCTTTTTTGGTTTGCTGATTTTTTTTTTCGTTACATGTATCATCATTATTATAATTAGGACTACAAAATAGCCTAAAAGATATGTTATGGAAAAAATACAATAAACTTGGTTTTTGTCCCTTAGGTCGTCGAATGTCTTATCTTATAAATATGTTGCATTCATGAATATTGATTTCATTTTATCATTAACCATATTTAGATTTATAAAAAGTAGAAATTCTACAAAAAAGTCATCAAAAGTCGAGAATTGTAGTAAATTTCTTCTGTTTCGAAATCTATGGTGGGTATTGTTTGTTATTGTATATAGTCTTTATATTATTATTTGGCAACATTAAACATGCGCTGTATGCATAGTCGTGAATTTCCGTGTGAAATCTCCGTGAATTTACGAATATATTTCTTTAAGGTTTAGTGATAGAACACTACGAGTCATGTAAGGACTTGGTGTTGTGGTAAAACGCACCACCTCACAATCAAGAGGCTACGGGTTCGATCCAACACAAAAACTTTTTTTGCAATTTAAACATAATCGGTACATGCTTTACATATATTTTATACTTGTTAAAACGACGGCGCTCGGATTCCATGATTTGATAAAAACCTGCCGTTAAAGTGTATTACACACATAATGGGTGTTTTCATTTATGAAAGTCCTTCAGTCAGTAACCATGTCACAAAATTATAATGAAAATATGAATAAAGAACTAAGTATGATAATAAAGAGACAACAAAATTATGTTGTAAAGTGATATATACATGTAATTAATATTCAGTCAATTAGTTAAAAGTAGTAAATAAGTCATAGTGTTGCTACTATGTTACTTGTGTTTGCGAAATTACAAAAAATAAACGATGCGGGAATCGAACACGGGGTATTTCGATTGACAAATCAGTACTCTACCTCTGCACTACAAACCGTTTGATATAATACAATCGTTACCTTTTCATCAATACCTTATATTATCACTCATTAAAGCAACGAAACTTGACGAATGTATACGAACTAAGCCGTAAATTGATACGGAAACTAATGAAGTGCACGTTTAATGTTGTCAAATAATAAGTGATCATCAAGAACGTGTACGAAGCTCATTCCATGTAACATAGTGTCAATGTTTGTCAAGTTAATGATTGTCTAAGTAGATTGTATTATAATGGATAGATTATAGAGCTTGAGAACATGGCAATCTGGTGTTTATATTTTATAGTTGTAGTGTATTGGAATATCATCTTTATTACGGATGATATTCAGTGAAGTAAATATTATTATCCAATATTATATTGCAAGTAAATATTTAGACAAGTTCTCGATACATGGCTGTATTTTGGTGTTCTCTTTGAATTAGTAGAACGTTTGACATGTTTGAAACTGTAAAGTCGTTAATTATATATACTTTTGTTTGTTTGTTTGTTATCAAGCCGTAGCCAAACATTGTATAAGAAATATAACACTGGTCAGTCAACCTACTGACCGTGCCTGGGAAGGCCAAACATCTAGATTTAGCTGTTAATCATTTACTAGGCGAATATTTCTGTTAGTGACAGACAATTGTTTCAGTTTATCTGCAGGCATATTTATATATTTTTTATTGTATTTGATTATCATGGTAATCAAGTCTATTGGATGTGAGATTTATATGGGTATGTATAAATAAACATGATTTATATGTATCCGATACGCGGCTTTTTTTACTCTCACTAAAACTGTAAAGCTTTGAACATGTTTAAAACGATGGAGCAGTTACCTATGTAAAGTTTGTTTGTTTGAGTTTAAAGCCGAAACCTGGTGTAAGTCATTTGACGGCGGTCATTCAACAAACTCGCCGTTTCCCGAAAAGTTACATCTCTTGATTTAGCTGTTAACCAGTTACGAGGCGCATACATCCGCCAGTGATTGACAAATACCCTACATGGTTTAGAATAAAAGATGGGCGAGAGAATGGCCGTTAAATTTATTACCTAACCCCGAGAAAATATTCCACGCCAGCGTCTTAGTTATAATACTTTACTGTGAGTCAGGAGAATGTTTTTGACCATGCTTTTAAAGTTGTTTAAAATGTTTAATTTGTTGATTGAAATAATTGAATCAATTAAGGTTAATATTGTATATTGTTAACTCACGACTGTTGCCATGTTATGATTGATTATTTATATCAATGCATTTGTTAAGTAGAGCGTGCATGTCAGACAGCTTTAATAATGGTATTTATCCTACAGCCGACTGATCTTTCAGATAGAAACCCTATTGACCTAAAAAACCTAGGTATATTAGATCAATACTGCTTTATTTGGCAGTCACGTGACTACATATGACGGACTACTTTTCTACTTAATCATAACATTGGGTATCTTAAGCGACTACGTTTTATTCTTTAAACGACAAGTTATTTTTTTAAAAATATAATACACAAAATAGTCTTATATGATTTTACAAATAATTCAATTACAATTCACTTACTTCACCAATGAAAGTAAACAAAAACTCAATCGTTAACGCTGTACAGTACCAAACTCTCAAATTTGCACCGATTTCAATCTTATGTAAAATTTGACGAATATCCGGCCAATATACAGTAAATACAAAAGTTGACTAATGTTTTACCAAAGCCATGCCATGCATAAGTTAAATATAATGAAACTCGCTTCTAAAAATCATCATCGACATTCTTGACACCGACAGACCTAGCAATTTTCGGAAAATTGATGACATATTCCTTCAGTGTCGCTGCGTGCGTGTACATGGCCCATATCGTCAATTTAAAGTTTGAATAACACGTACACACGTGTACGTTCTAGTCTCCTGATAATATCATTTAAATCCATGATAAATGAAAGTAAAGTTGTAAGCTGTGGGAACGAGTTAGAAAACATTTTACCAACTCTCTTAACTTGTTGGAACGAGTTAGAAAAATATCATCATCTCTTGCAAGTTGTGACAACGAGTTAGGAAAAAAATATCACCTCTCGTAAGTTGTTAGAACGAGTTAGAAAAACATTGACCTCCTCTTCCTAACTTGTGTGAACAAGTTAGAAAAAATATCAAACATGTCACCTCCATGCTTCCGTACATGCATATTTCGGTGGGAAAAAACTCTTATTACAAAGAGCTTTGAAACTGCAGTAAGTTAAAATAGCATGTGACATTTACGATGTGTTCAGCCTTCAATCGGTAAAGTCATCAATTAGTTATAAAACTAAAAGTTTTTCGTTCTCATTTCTTAATATTTTTATAATACTTAAGAGTATGTGCATTGAAATATTAATAATTAAGACATAAAACATCGCGTAATAGCTTTTCTACATTTTTGTGGCAGCAATCTTAGGACCATCTTAGTTTTTTCACATAACCATAAAAAGTAAATTTAACAGATGGTAACATCAAAAAGACAAGCCTGGAAATGGAAAAATAACTACCTCAGCTTTTGAAATTTAATGGAAATTGTGATATTTTGAAACGTGCTGCTAATGTATCTATTTTGTCGTTATAATTTAGTGCATATGATTACATAGTCGGTTGACTATGATACAGACCCAATCTCTCATACAGAGTTGTCGATCCTTACAGTGATCTATATCTCTGTAAACGTCTCGGGTTATACAAGATTCTTGTAAAATAGTAATATAATTTAGATTTTGTATCTAAAGCGTAATTCGTCTTTTATATATATTATCTTAAAGTTTTACGTGAAAAAGAATTTTATTATAGGCGAAATCCAATTTTTAAAGAGTTATATTTACAAGAACTATTTTCTTGTGAAACGTCTTCCTATTCTGAGTAATTTGGCTTTTTTACTCATCCGCTAAAAATGTCAACAATAGATGATATTGCTAAAAATTATGACAAAAATTTAGTGCTAAGGGACTGTCGACGACAAGCCTTTGAACATCTACAAGACAAGAAAGGTGATCTGTTAGTTAGTTTGTCTGTTGCGTATGGAAAAAATTCAAAAATTGTCACATGATCGTTTTAAATGATCAACGTGTTTGGGACTACTTTCGAGACGTTAACAGAGATAGAGATCATTGTAAGGATCGACAACTCTGTATGAGAGATTGATAAGACCATGTAGAGTTCAAAAATATAAAAATATCAAAGCAATATCTGCACACGCTTGTATGAAAACCTACAGTAGCAAATCAGTATAGCTTAGTGTTGAGGAAAATAAATTATGTTGAGGAATAAACTATAATCGGTTTAAAGACAAGAATAGGTTCGGCACATATTTTTGTTGTGTGGGAATGGAACAATGGAATAATATCTATAATGATATGTACCAGTATACACACTTGGCGTTGCATCAAGTTTTAGATCGCTCAATTAATTGGACTTTCTCGCATCGCTATTTATCTTATTTCCATTTTGATGCGTTTTAATTTCCATTTTGATGCGTTTAGTGTACCAGCTAAGGAAAAGTTTTGGCAAAATGTAATTGCTTGACAAACATTAATATAATACAAATGATTTCCCTAGAGATTCAGCATTCAATATTATTATACCTCACGTAATTTGTTTACTATATAGCCTAATGTGACGTCACTGTGTGACAATCCATGTTATCCTCTGAACATTACCTATCGGCCCGCTGAAAGCGATGGGAGACTACTGAATTTGAGTTTGCATATATCCAGACCCGAGTTTTAGCCACTTAATTTGAGTTACATCCCTTGCGCAGACGCTTGCTTTTTACGTAACAACACACTTAATGGTGTAAAAATGCTTTCAAGTCCAGAAGCAAATAAAACAGATAAAATTAAACCGTTTGTGCCAATTAAACTGTCAACAATTTCTGAATTTTTGTTGTTCAATATACTAAAATAAATATCACATCCTACTGAGGGTCATAGAACGGAATGATCACCCTTAAGCCTCGGTTGACATTACTTGTCTCGGGTGCACATTCCGTGACAAGAAACAATGTGACATTTAAATTGGTCATAAGAAAAATAATTAAATGAATAAAACAAACATGTAGGGTCACAAAAATTTCACCTCTGTAGGATGTGATATTTATACTGAAAAGGGGACCGGTTTCACGAAAGCTCTCATAACTTAAATAAATTTAAGATTGTCTTAAATATTTTGGCCGTAACTATGAGTATCTTATTAAATATTTTAAGTGGATTTCACGAAGCCTTTCTTACATAAGTATAAATTTACGTTTGATAGAAGCGACCCAAACTTAAACCAACAAAATTACCTTAGAGTACTAAATGTCCAATGCGTTCTATTGATCGACTCTATAGCGTAAACGGTTAGACTATTGACCTAGAAACATTGTTTTTGTCTGGCATAGGTTCGAACCCTGAATGTTTATTTTCTTTCACTTTTGGTCCATCTTTTTTTATGTTTGTCAATTATGCACAATTATCTTACCTTTACTTCATTGCCGTACTTGTGGAGTATATATTTTTCATGTGTAGCGATTCACAAATCTAACCACGAATCACTTGTTAACGGAGAAGCATACATAATTCATGTAATAACAAAAATATATGAAGAATTACAGAAGCTTTTGCTATAAGAAAACCATGCACTCCAAACATTTCTATTACCAGGCGTTTTACGGGAATTTGCAATGATAACGATTTGTTTAAATCAATGTGCATCAATCGAAATTTTGACACAAACCCTGCATAAATCAAAGTTTTCATTAGTAGTACGGCTAGATTTCAGTGGTTATTAAGCTGAAAATGTTTTTTTTTCCAAAAAGAGATCGCGATCCGACGATTTCTGACATGACGAATATTCGTACTCGATTTTCTGGTCGAGATCGCGAATACCCGATTACTCGGATACTCACCGCAGCCCTATTGAATAATAAGCGATAAGTAGGTAATTAGTGGAGGATATCAGGGTATAGTTATAAGATTCATACGAAATTTCATATATTTTGGGCCATTATCTAAGTTTAGAGACGAGCTAATTTGGATAACAAATACAATGTATAGCATACATGTGTAACATTAAACTTGACCAATGTGTTCCATCATTAACTTTTAATACAGAAATTGTCAACTGGATCAAAATTTATGGTCACGTCGAAGACAAAAATCGCGTGCACAACAGAACTTAAGACCTAAAACACACTTTCCTATTATTATTTTTCATCATTCGCCTAAATCCTGTTCTTTTAGAAATGGTAGTTGTGATGTCTTTAATAATGTTCAGAATTTTTAAATTTATTCGAGAATATTTCTCTTAAAATTACTCAGTAACGGATGCGGCCATTGTGATAAGAGTTATCATTGAAATCAATTATTTAATCATGCCTTAAGTACCACATCTATAAAAGTTAAAGGGCCGGTCACACAGGCCAAAACGCATAAATCACGCAAAAATCACGCACAAAACTCGATTCTTACGTGAGTCATCCGTGATATTCGCGTTTCATCAGCGTTTCTGACGTGGAGCATACGTAGTTGTGAGTGGAACTGCGCCGTTTCAGCTTTATGCGCGATTCCAGGTTTTGAACAGTTCAAAATTTATGTTCGCGTAAGAGTTTACGCAGTTTTGCGTTGTTTTACGTATTCTTTGCGCAGTTTGCGTATTTCTTACGCGGATTATGCGCGAATCATACGCAGTTTTGCGTTGTTTTACGAATTCTTTGCGCAGTTTGCGTAGTTCTTATGTGGATTATGCGCGAATCATGCGTGGAACATCAGCGATCGTGCGTAAAATTGTCCTGAAGCCCGCACCCGTTTATATACGCGGAACGGCGTTGAAAGGACGCGACTCAGACGCACATTATGCGTAGTTCATGCGCGAATCATGCGCCAATCATACGTAGTTTATCAGTGATAATGCGCAGAATATGCGTGGTTTTCCGAGAAGCTTTCGTTTGGTACATTCAATTCTGTGCCCCTTTTTGGGCTTATGCGTGGTTTATACGTGCTTTGACAGCGATTTTTGCGTGATCGATACGTTAGTCGTGCGCAATGTATCGGAGATTTTTCATCACGTAAATCGTAGAAAATGGTCAAATCCTCGACAGACAAGCACGCACAACCAAAATTTATTTGATTCAAGCGTTTTGGCCTATGTGACCGGCCCTTAAAGTAGTTTGTTGTAGCTAGTATATGTATAATGCTACATAATGAACTTGATCAAACAGTTCATTCTTAGTGAGATGATACACATGTCTCAAATCGTAAAAAACATTTTAAGTATGTTACATTACGAAGTTTAAATACAAGAAATATTATACATCCTCTCATTGAGCTGAAAACTGCGGCCGCGGCGTAGTGGTTTGCATGTCTGACTTCGAATCCGGAGATCGTAGGTTTGAGCCCGGTCACGGTAGGTCATACCCTATACATGAGTTGTCGGCCTCCTGGTAGGGTGGTAAGTTAGTCCTGGTGATAGAAAAGTGTCCAGGAAACCTATATTAAGCCCGTATCACACAGAACACACGGCTTATACGGTTATCCACCTGTGTAAACCGAACACGCAGCCGAACAAACCGTGTTCTGATCCGAGTCAAACTCGGGCCATTCGAGTGTGTATCCGTGAAAGCCGTGTATGAATTTTAAAACTTTTAAAAAACTAGTACGGGTGTCATGTCCGTGTATGATCGTATAAGCGATCGTACACGACCGTGAGAGACCGTGTGAGACCGTATGAGACCGTATGTACAACCAAACATGAAGTCTACTACACGAGTGAGCTCAACCGTGTCAATATCGTATATAAATCGTATGGAACGACATTCGGCGAGACCGTATGTAAACCGTGTGAACGCCGAGTAAATCGAGTAAAGGTCGTGTTTGATCGCACTAGACCGTAACAGACCTTACTTGGAAACATTTATCAATCGTATAAAAATCGTTTGCAAATCGTGTTCAAATCGTTACAAACCTTGCTTGACTGAGTATATCTGTGCTTTATTCGTACACACTCGTGCTTCATTCGAGTCTAACTCGTACCAGTCAACCCGTGTATAACCGAGTATACCGTATGGGAACCCTGCCCCAACCGTAGTCTGTGTGAGAACGCCTTTAGGAAGAGCTGGCCGCCGTATATAAAACCTAAATATGTGTTGAATACGACGTTAAAAAAAGAAAAAAAATGACAAGATATACATGAAATAATTGAAGCTTGTAATGATGTTCTCAACAGTGTCATTCTAAGAAAGGTAAATGTATTCATTCAGACTTATTTAAAAAAAGTACGATGTTTCTATATGTGACACGGTTATGGAGTTAACAATGAGTTAGTTAGCTTAATACACTAAATTAAATAAGGATATACTGCAACATACTTGTTACATCACGAGATATTGAATTGAATTAACGAGATAGGGTGAATCGAGGCAATGACTTTGAGAACAGATCTTGATATCAATTTTGTAAATGAAGTATGAGAGTTATTTAAATTTGCACTTTATTATTACCAATTTCAGCATAACAAAATACGTATCTAGAACTGCTATATCTACATTAGTTCATATAAGGAACACTAATTTATGGCTGAGCAGTCGACTGAGGTTTGCACATGATATATCTGTGAAAAAGAGATGCCATTTTATAGCCTAAGTTCATGCTTATGCATGTTCACTGGCCCCCTGGTCAATGGGCTACTAGTATCTATCTATCAATCTCACAGGGGTGTCTTTTACTACGCTTAGTGCTGCGGACAAATTGGCGCAACGACATTTTACCATCCTTTCAGGTACCCACTTGCACACGGGTTAAGTGAAGCAAGTTAAATTTTTGCTTAGGGAATTAAGCAGAGCAACTAGCGGTATTCGAACTTGGAACCTCTCGATCCCTAAGCGCGCATCCTACTACTGGACTAATGCTCCAATTTAACCATCTGTGCGGAATGAAGTTATTTAACATAAAAATTATTCTTGTTGAAAAGCACGAGACACAGATTTGATCATATTGTTTTGTGAACAAATTGTTTTAATTCAACCTTGTACATCCGACACAAACAAAGTTTATCTCCTGAAGTATGTATATCTTTACTTTAACTGCTGAATTCTTTTTTAAAAATTAAAATTGGCGCTTTTTCTGCCCTGATACGTTGGTTTGAAACATTTATTTTATTTTATTATGTTCAGTTTTTATTTTCACTTTGTTATATGTTACGGCTTTGTAAATAAAAGCCCACATTTCAATTCTATAACTGTGTCTGTTTTTTTCTGATCCAACATACTAGCTTTGCCAGTCTCCATCACCATGAGTACAATAATAGTCTTTATAGATGAGCATAAATAGACATTAAACTTCCTATAAGTTTATCAGTATACAGACAAATTGACATTTTACAAATCGTGGCCGAGGAAAACGGCTGAAGTCTGTCGAAATGTAGAAACGATTTCTTTTTATGACTATTCCCTTGAGTATGAAATTGTCTTTGCTTTAAAAGCACATCATTTATCTCACGTTTGTTCGATGTTACAACATTTTTACTTGTCAAATCAAAATTCCTCTTGGAATTTACAAACAACCTGGTATCGACAAGATTTTTGTGATAGTTTGTAAAGCAGAGGAATATCTGAGAAAACTAGATGTTTTGTTTATTGTTGGGTTTAACGCCGTAGCAGCACATTGTATAGGTCATATAACGGCGGTCATTCAACCTACTTACTACACCCGGAAAGGCTTAATATCTAAATTTAGCTGTCAACCAACTACTAAGCGCATACTTTCATCAGTGACTGACAACTGTTCTACATAATCAAAAATCATTGGTAGGAGGGAGAATGGTCGTAGAAATAATTTCATGAGCAAGCTCAACGAAAGTATGCCCTGCCAGGGAATCGAACCCAGTCAGAGTTATACTGAAATTAAAACAAAATATTTGTTTTAATGGTACAAATCCGTATGCGTCACCAAGTAAAATGTTATTAATTTTGCTAATCGAACACTTCTTTCTAAGGGCACAAATAGGGGTAATTTGTATTTGTAGCTGTTACAATTCAAATAGTTTGCAAAATTCATGTAAGTAATTTATTGATAACAGTTAGGAATGCCAGCATTTACCTGCATTGATTAATTGCAAGCGTACTGTAGTGCTTTTTCTATAAATGTACATGTATTTATTAAAATAATGAACAAAACGGTATATTGATCTAAATGTATCATGCTTATAAAATTAACAATAAAATAGTTAGATTTATGAGTTTAACTGATTGTCTACAACACATAGATCTATGTTACATCAATGAGACATTGAATTTGGATTAGATTGTGAGAATAGTGGCAATGGCTTCTATGGAAAGGTCTTGCTGCAAGCTTGGTAGATAAATGATTATGAGAGTGACATAGAACATTGATCGAAATGACAAAGGTTTAACTTTAGTAACGTTATGTGGTTCCAATGGTCAACGTGATAATCTGCTACTGATTATTTTTCTTAATCGCCGCCATATCGCCTTGGCTTAAACCATTTGAAGTATGTTCGATCGTATTTTTGTTCAGCACCCGTTTTATACTTTCGGAACCGGCCTTTAATTAGCGATCGAAGTCGACCTATGAAAGTCTGTTAAGTTTAGCTTTAAACAGATGAGAAAAGCTAGGAATATCACCCAACTCAAGTCTGTCGGAATGTGAGATGACCTGTATTTATATTATCTGTAATTAACTATTGTTATTTTAACTATTGTTGTGTTATTTGGATTTTATTCGTATATTTGTAACAGTAGGTTTTCTAAATAAATTACCTACTGAGATACATGTAGTATATTATTCATCCATTATACATGTATGTTCCATTGTCTTAGTCTTGTGTTATATATTTTTTATCTAATTTAGAGGGGCTACACTGGAAATAGTGATTAAATTACCTTTTTGTATCATCCCTGTTTTTCTATTTATTCGATATGCTCTTTTAATAAATTAAACACATGCAATGACATATTTTACAGTTTCGTCTTAATGGGCACCAACAATGGTTAACAGTAACTGCCGACTTAATCTACTTGATTATTATTAATAAGTGTTTTATGTATCAATATTACTATATATTTTATCATTTTAATGCTCGCTACTTGTAATTGCCATGCCAATGCCATGAAATACAAGTTTTATTAAATATACATGAGAAAGAGTGTTTTAAAATATTTTTAAAATATATCTAATTTGAATTTCTCATTTATTCGAAAGTAAGGTTATTAGAATAGATAATTTACATATAGTAAGTTTGCTATCACTGAGCTAGTTTCATCACGCGCTGAGAAAAAAGGTAAATGAAAAAAGGGTGAAAGAATATTCCTCTAACGGCAACAAGAATGCACACGAACGGGTAACAGTCCAAATATGAGCCAGCCTTATAACTTTTATTACATTCAGTACTGGCAATGTGTTATCCTTAGATTATTACCTTTACTACCAAACTCGAATGTCTTCTAAATTAAAAAGCAATTGTTTATTAAATGAGTTCTCTTCTTCTATAATTGAACTCGTTTATTTTTCGGACAGAGACAGTTTCCGCGGCTGCAGTACTCAGGGCTTTAGACTGCAGATTCATAAATTGCTGGTTCTGATAGCGATGAGATAATTCCCTTTTTAAAAAAAACAATATCTAATATTGATTTTCATCTTAAGATGGAGAAGTTACCTGCTTCTTTCGGCATGAATACAAGAATGAATGAATGAGTACCTGGAAGGACAAAAATTAAAGTGAATCAACTGCCGAAGTAGGGTTTACAAACCTAGTTTAATCCTCATGCCCAGGATAAGCTACTTAACATTATATACACGCAACAATGATTCGTGAGGCAATTAAACGATATCATAGAAAGTTTTTACTGGCAGCAGATTATACAGCAACCATAAATAATAAATGTAGATGATCTGAAATTCATAAACATAAATTGTAGAAAAACCTTAGTGACAAGTAAGTACCACGTCTTTAAGTGTATAATCTTGAATGTAGGAAGATTACTTTAGTTCTCATTACTAACAATAATGATGGTGTATGTTGGATTGTACGGTTTAAGTTTGTGTTTAATAAGCCTCAAAATTGAAGCTTCAATTTATAAATATCACGCATACAATGTGATTTCGCTAGATAATTATATGTTCGGTGGACAATTTTTCATTGGGGAATATTTTGACAAGACCAGCTTGCTTAAATGCGTTATGCAATGTCAGAGTGTGATCGAATGTATGGCTTTAGGTTACAACTTGGTTGATAAAAGATGCCGTTTGTATTCGTCGGGATTTTACAAACCTAGTGATGGTATTTACTTCACTGGTTACATTACCGGTTCGGCGATTTCCGATGTCCAATAAAAAAAGGTTTTGACCATGCTCGAAGTTCAAACATCTGCTATTATTTCCCGAATACAAGATTAACTGCAACAAAATCTAGAGAATATTGCAGAGCTACAAATTCTTCATTGATTTCACTGGACACAATTGAAAAGAAAAATGACTTTCACAACCTTTTAAACACGGTGTTTAGTTCATTTTCATTGGGCACAATGAATCTTGGACTAACATATGTTAGAAATCTAGAAGGCTACATGTGGGAGAACGGTAAAATGCTTACTTACGATACACAATGGAGAACAGGAGAACCTGACTGTCCGAGCTCGTGCTTTTACATTGCAATGATTGAAAAATACGCATGGACATGGAACGATGGAACTGGACTAGGCAACTTAAAATTCGTTTGTGAGGTAGAGATTGTGTAAATGATAAAGTAATTGACCATTTAGTGACTTCATGAATACATGTATACTGTTTTAATATAGTACTACTATAACACCTTCTGTTGTTTTGATAGTACTTTTAGTGTTATTAAACATTTCATGTATAGTCTATGATACATTTAAGACTACACTTATACAACTTGCTTATCAAATCATAAATATGTAAATTGTCATATAATTGAATTGTTTTGGTGGTTTTGGGTACCTTTTTTCTTATTTGTTCATTCATCATTTTGTTATACTTATGTTTGTAAATATTCTGTGATTTTTAATATTCAACCATATGCATGTATATATATCACTGTAATGCGGAATAAAAGAGTATCAATAAATAAAGAGTGTCGTTCTGTTATTGAGCAGCAGAAAATTCAATATTGTGTCTACGAGACTAAGTTTGTAACGTCTACGTCTGACCGCTAATAAATTACAAGATCAATCAATTAACCTGTACTTGTTTTGCACCAATAGTGCATATTACTTTGATAAGTGTTTTTTTAGTATACAAATTTTATTAAATGCTGTTATTAAATTCAAGAAAAAAAACACTGTTAATTGTAATAGTGAGCTTTATTTATATTGTACCAATATTTGTATTAAGAGCGAAACTATAAACAAAACAATTTGAAGTGAAAATAATTATGTGATGAATGAATTAATAAAGTTAATAATTTTGTTTCATGGAACATGAACATTTTAATGCAAACTGTCGTAGAAAAATATTATTTACCTAAGAAATTGATTGAAATAATCACCATTACACTTGCCTCTTTAGTTTAGCCGACCGGCTAGCTCAGTTGGTAGCGCACAAGTCTACTGATCGAGGGGTCGTGGGGTTGTGTACACTTTCGTTGAGCTTGGTCATGAACTTATTTCTAAGGTCATATTCCCTCCTGTCAATGATTCCAAGTTATGTAGGGCAGTTGTCAATCACTGACCTAGTTTCTTTTAACAGTTTGTAAACGGCTCAAGATTTAGCCTTCCCAGGAGCGCCATTATATGACCTATACAATGTGTTGTTACGGCGTTGAACCTGACAAAATGTTAGTAAGCCACGTGATTATAGACCTTGTTATGACAAATATAGTTATGTATTTTGTGTTTTACACTAAAAGTGTTTATGAAGATATATAGAGGACCACGTTTGACAAAGCCTTAATCACAAATATTAATTTATTGTTGTTGTTATCATCTTTTAACGTTCGTCATAGACATATAAATAGATAGACCGGTCACACTATATTAGAAAGGCGCAATAGTTTCCAGTCATGGTCGGCAGGAGCGGACCAATCATTTCTAGATGGGGGTCAGACAGGACGATTTCAGGATTATGGCATCAGTTCTGTTGCATATAAAACAACTAAACAGTGTTTTATCATTATTGTTTTATCATTGTTGTTATCATCGTTGGAACTGTCATTATTATCATTACTGTTATCATTAGAATTGTCATTATCATACATATATAAGTTATTTTCTTTGTATAAGTATCATTATAACTACCACTACTGCTAAACATTTAATTATACTTTTGGAAATATACTCACATTGGAACATTAAATTAGTCACTAAATTGATCTGGCGAGACTGTTTAACAAACGAGTGTTAGTTATGAGTAAGTTTACTACAAAGTAAGGGAGCAATGAAATGTATTTATAATGACATGTATACGCATGGCTTGACTCGTACCTGCGCGCTCTTAGTTGTCGCGGCAATATTATCTCTACTGCATCTACTGCCCGGTCTCTAGAATGTAGCGTGCTGCAGGCGATTTGCCTTCGTCCATGACTTTACCCTCAACGACACAGGAACACTGTTTGACGTAATCCCACCAACCATAGCGGTTATTGGCTACGCTGATGACCACATTGCTGGTAAACGTTTTCAACTAACTTCTGTGACAAACGAACAAAATGATATTTCACAACTGAGGGAATGTGCCCTATCTATCATTGACTGGATGAACTCAAATAAACTCAAAATGCCCTCTACTTAGACAGCATTTATTATGTTTGGCCGTAAAACTCAACTAAGTAAATGGTCCAGTAAAGAAATGGTCATTGCTGGAGATAAAACTTCAATGCATGATTGAAGTTTTCGTTCTATTTGCCCAACTCTGTGGAGTAAATTACCACTGTATATGCTTCAGTCGCCTTCCTAAGATGTATTAAGAAAATGTGAAAACCATTTATTTTAGTGATTTTTTATTGTTTTAAACAAAAACTTGACTGTTAAATTACATACTGACATGAAATATGGTTAAAGTATTTATTTTTACCTTGATATATGAACTAACAGAAATACATATTATATGTATATTTTATTATATATATTATGTTACTGTTCAACATTTTTCATTGTGTACATGTAATATCATTAGTTATATTAGATATTTGTTTTACATACGTCTCTTACTTGTTTATTTATATTTATACTTTTATTCAGTTTATGTCTATTTTTGTTTTATAGTAAAAGGCTTTTGAATATTTTAAAAGAAATAAGCGTTTAATTGATTAAAATAGGTTCATACGCATGTATTGTTGTTTGAAATTTAAAATTGCTCAATAAATTTGCTTTCATCGCTACTTATCTTATTTTCTTTATGGTGTCTATAGTTCGATTTAATATAGCCAAAGGTACGTGTATTCATTAAGACTTATTAAAACATGGACGATGTCTCCAAATGTGACATGGTAATAAAGTTAACAATAAGTTAGTTAGCTTAATACGCTAAGAAGAATTTTCTATAACAAAGAGACATTGCATAATGAAAATAAGTATCATTTATAGCGTTATATAGTGTTTTGACATCTCTCCTTATACAGTACATAATATACTTAATTGATACCATTAAGTATCATTGAATCTTAATGGCGTTTAGATATAACTATACCATGGGAAACTTTCTACATGGTGTTTGTATACACATATAATTTGTTTTGTTACGCAGACCTGCCAACAAAGCCAACGACGATCTATTTCCCCGTGGTCGCCAGCTGAACCACTTACATACACATATTAGAAGGCCTGAGAAAATACTAGTGTAGTGTCCCACCACTAGTTCAACGAAAATTTGTCTTCGTTTTTATTGGCAAATACTGGGGAATTAACAGGCTTGTTGTTAGGAATAATAGGTAATGAATAATAAATGAATTGAAGTTAAACATATATTTTTTTATAAGTAATGTGTCTTTTGACACGAATTTAACTTCATTCGCAATACAATTTTCTTCGTTCAACATGAAAGTGTATCGATAGTTAATATTTTATTACCCTTCAAGTTTGAAAATCGAACATCCATTTTAATACTACATTTAATAATTCGTGTATTTTATCACTGTCGGCAGAACCCATTACTCTAAATTGTGCCTATACCGCGCATAATCAAAATCGATATAATCTGTATCGACCATTAACTGGTATAATAGACAATGAATATGACTTTAGTTCATAAAATACATGGACAAATTTAAAGCTTGAAACCTCTCAAACGAAATATTTACTATAATGCTATCATGAGACATTCCACAATCAAATGATTTAATACAGTGTTTCAAATCCCTGTAAGTAACTAGATGAGGCACATAAACGTAAACCATGTGACGAGCATTTCAATGTAAAAAACTTTCTCAGCGACTGTCAGGATCTTAAATATATCCGTGACAAACATTTTAAGGTTAACTCACTTAAAGAACTTTTTCAATCGGTACCATCATATGCGATACTAAATTTTCTGAAGAAAATAATTTTTTATCACGAATAAAAAGGACCTGAACCATTATAATTCGGTTGTATTAATAGTAACTATCAATTGCTTTCGGTGCGATATGGCCTTTCTGAGTTGATGCGCTGTTAATCCCTAACAAACCAACCAAACATAATTAACTATATGTATATTAGACATTATACCTTTAGAAAGAAGCTCCAATACAGATGTATAAATATATTGAAAACTTTATCTATATTTCAGTTAGATTGTAAAGTTAGGCCTATATCATTTAATAGTCCGGCCAACACCAAGGATGACCTTGCACGAAATGATGTAGAAAATGTTATTCAATTTATTGGTAGACATGGTCTTACTGATTCCAAATCCGATTGATGCCACTTTTTCATCCTTGGGCAACTCCCAGAATCCAAGATGGCGACCAAGATGGCGGCTAGAGGCTAAATTATAGACGCAAAATGTATTTTTACACATTATGGTCTCAAAATGAAGGACAAAAGTGATTTCAACATTTACAGATCGAGTCGGTTAAATTTTGTTATTCTTATACAAACTTTTAAATTCAAAATGGCGGTCAAAATGGCGGTCAAAATGGCGGGTAAAGGCTATTTTCCAAGTATCTAAAGAACAAACTGGCAGAAAGAGACCGAGTGCTGTAGAAATTTATTTACTTATAGAATAGTTCATGTTATTAAAGAAACCGATTGATTTCACTTAGTTATAATTAATTATTAACAATTATAAATCCAAAATGGCAGCTAAAATGGCCGATATGATCTAATAGTTCAGTATATAATATACGAGTACATACATGGACGGAAACAAACACATTTGGGTTTAAGTTTCAATGTTTGTTTATATGATTTTTTTGAATCTTTATAAGCTCTCAAGTTTGCAAAACTATTTAATCCCACCTGATAATCTATTAGCAACTCAAGATTCAAGGTGAGGTCAAAGATTACGATTACGAAGCAAATTCAACCAGTTCTATTTTTTTAGCAATAATGTACTGTAAATAATGAAGTGTTTTCATAATGGCCTAGTTATTTGGCTGAAAACAGTCATATTAGCCTTCGCCTGTGGCTTCGGTTTAGAATGACTGTCTTCAGCCGAATACAGGCCGTTATGAAAACACCTAATTCACCATTGTCGCAGATAGGGTCCCAATAAAAAACGCTCAAATTGTACCAACATTCAAAATGGCGGCATTTTTGTGGAAGAAAAAAACACGACCTTCATGAGAAAACTCGGTCACTATGAGATTCGGAAGCAATCAAAATGCCTGAATCTCAAAAAGCCGAGGTTTAAATGATAATTTGTTAAATAATTCGAGGGTTGCCCGCAAGATACTAGCTCTTCAACGCAATGTACTTATTACAGTCTTGCTGGCAACCCTCGAATTGTGATGGACAAACTAATTTAATTTCCAAAATATAAGCCGTTTAAATAAAGAAAAACGGGAAAATAAGATTGGGTAAATATACAATTTACAGTAGAAAATTTAATTTAGGATTATTATGAAGTGCTATCATTTTGTTCAAGATTGCAATATGTGTGGATATTTGAAAAGCTTATAATCTTTTTAGTTGAAATATTTCGATGCAGTGCCAAAAAATGAGGAAGAAACTTATTGACTGAGCTCTATCAATATCATTACACAAACAATGATACAGTTTGACTTGACTAAACTTGACTTAATTAAAATATGTGCTTAAATGTTTAAGTTTGCTTCTGTCTAATGATATTACATGGCGATAGCACAATTTCTCTAGCCGTTTTGTATGTTGATAACAACATGTTCAGGTGACGACACAAATTATTGTTGGCAGAGTATTTTAGTAGAATATGTGAACTAGCTTTAAAAGCATATTTTACACACATGCTAATAGTGTATCTTCTTTACATTGTCAAAAACTGACTGACTTGTAACATTACATTTTTGACGAATGTCAGTTGACCGCATTGTTATAGTGTCACTCCAACAAGATAGATATCTCAAAAGAGTATCAGCACACCAATGTCGTCAGATATTTTTGGTGCTCAGCAAACTGCAGCAGAAGTGATTATTTGTTGAACAATTTTGTTGTCTGTGCTTCTCGTACCAAGTCTTAAAGGTTTATGCGATTAAACATATATGTAATGTTACCGAAAAAAATGAAGAATCACCATATCTTGCAATGCATCGTCTATAATGTTTGGAGTGGAACATATTTAAATATTACATACGAGATCGACAAGTTGTCTCAACGTCCCATCCTTCTTTGGGGGAGTCTTTGCAGTTGATAGTGAATATACTCCAAATGTGTTTAGTAATCAGACATGTTTAAACTTTTGGCACTGATGCATCGGATTTGTTATGTGTTCTTTCAAGATATTTAGTGTTAAGTGAAACAATACATTTTTAAATTTTCTACTTGACCATTTTTTGTAATTAATGAATCCCTTAAAACCACCATCTTGCACAGTGAATACTATTTGCTAAATCATGAGCTAGACACTGGGTTCAAATAGCAGTGTATACGCTTATAATAAGAATTGGCATATACGCCACGTAATTTCTCTCAATCCTTGTAAATAAAACCAAATTCTACTACACACTTTTGATGGAAATGTGCTTTTGTTATTTCTCTATTTTTTATCAATGGCCAGAGTCATTTACAATAAAATAATGAAATAAAGAACATTCATGATTCAGTTGTGATATCTGATGTCAATATCGAACTTGAAATGATCCTATTGCAATTTCTCTTATTTACTATCAAAATGTGTTACAATGTCAACAGAATTTCTATCAATTGCTTTGGCATAAATATACTCTTGAAAGATAATAGAACATACACACTATACTTACAATGTCATTAGTTTTTTCTTTTTTATAACCTCCTTTACATACATATTGATTATTATTGAAGTGGCAAACATATTGGAAAAGTGGTCGCTATTCTAAGGATATCACAACATATGTTGTTCTATGAATTAAATATTACAAATGTATCAGAATAGTGTCTCTAAATTGCCATCTTAGAAAAAATTTGCTTCCAGAGTCAACTGAGAAGCTAAAAATTATCAACGATTTGATATTCGCAAGACCAAGAGATATAAAAACCTTAACATAATGTTGTATACCCATTAGTTAGGAGTTATGTCTTTCAATGTCAATTGAAATTAATTTTCAAACTGTAATCATTCATTTTGACCACCATCTTAAATTCTTGAAGTTATCCAAGAATTCCAATATGGCATCAATCGGTTACATAAACAAAAAAGGATTAACTACGAAATAAAATGCATTGAAATCATTTTGTATACCCCAGTATATGACTTAGTGGTTGATATATACCCGACAGCTAGTTATTTACGCCAATATAGCCGCCATCTTGGATTTTGGAAATTGCCCAATGATGCCAGTGTGGCATCCACCAGTTTTATGAACTAAACTAAAGAGTAATTCCTACAAAAATGCATTAAAACTTTTTTGAAATGCCTCTATGTACAATTCTGCTCATTGTGGTTGATATACCCGACAAGTGTAGTTTTTATCCGCCATTTTGTCCGCCATCTTGGATTGGATAATAAACGAGGGGTACCAAAATTGCAAAAAAATAAAATTGCAGATAATGTTAGACTAATTTCAGCTATTTAAAATTAGACTGTGATAAGAATGGATTTATTATACATTAATCAGCTTTCATCCGCCATTTTGTCCGCCATCTTGAATTTTGGGAGTTTTCCTAGAGTGCCGAAGTGACATCATCCAGTTTCGTAAACTACGATGTTTTAGCTTCAAGAAAATGCAAAAACAATTTTTGCATCCTTCCATGCACGGTTCAATTTATTAGTGTAGTTTATAAACCGAACTAATATATACCCGACAGTTAGTTATTATTAACCGCCATCTTGGATTTTGGAAATTGCCCAATGATGCCAGTGTGGCATCAACCTGTTTTATAAACTAAAATCAAGAGTTATTACTTCAAAAAGCATTGAAACTTTATTGAAATGCCTCTATGTACGATTCTGCTAATCGGGGTTGATATTCCCGACAAATGTAGCATTTATCCGCCATTTTGTCCGCCATCTTGGATTGGATAATAAACGAGGGGTACCAAAATTGCATGAAATAAAATTACAGATAATGTTAGACTAATTTCAGCTATTTAAATGATCAGACTAGTAAAGATGGATTTATTATACATTAATCAGCTTTCATCCGCCATTTTGTCCGCCATCTTGAATTTTGGGAGTTGCCCAAGAGTGCCGAAGTGGCATCATCCAGTTTCGTAAACTACGTTGTCTTAGCTTCAAGAAAATGCAAAAACATTTTCTACATCATTCCATGCACGGTTTAGTCGATTTTTGTAGTTTATATACCGGACTATAATGTTCGGTGCATAAGACGGCCTATCCACACACAATGTTTGAAATATTTACTTCATATTTCTAATAGAAATTGAAAGATCATTGGTGTATATTTTAATAAGTGTTCTAATGTGATGAATTGTTGAGGGACTTTTGTCCGTTATCTTTCCAAGATAAAATCTGAAGCATTCCAATTGGTAAGTACATGTAGGTCCTATCAGTTGAAATCCTCGGATTTTATCATTGAAGTCCTATGTAAGGATAATACATTATTTCATCTAATATCTTACACGTTAATTAAGATATTAACAGGGGTGACGAAATGTAGACAGTTATTTACCCTAACAACACTTAGCTTGATTTTCAAACAAATTAAATGATTTAGAAGTTATTTAAGATTAATTGTGGCAAATTGACATTGAAAAGTAAGGGTAAAAGCCAAGTAATCCAACTAATTGGACCTACCTATTTGAAGGGAATACAAGGAGAAATAATTGACTGAAGTCCCTTACTGCTATACTAGTTCGCTTATGTAATGCACCTATCCATTTCGAATAGTTAGCTTAATTTTAGGAGGAAAATTCAAAATTAACTTGGAGCTGTTCTATAGGTGTTTCACAATTAATAATAATTTAGAACCGATGCATCTACATTAACATATTTATCATTATATCCGAAAACAATTATTGGCTGACATTGTTACATGTATGTCAAATATCGTTATTGCGTGATTGTAATCACTTAGTGAATCAAAGAGATGGTCTAGTTTTTGGATTCACATTAGATTTGTTGAATAAATGGTGGTAAAAATTATTGGTATAATTACACGACTAGACAAGCTGGAATGCAATATAAAATGCCATTGTTTTGCTACTTCAGTGTGCGCCATTAGATATGGGATAAAATCACAATATATCGTGACAAAATAGAAATTACAGAAGTACGCATCATAAAAACTATTTAAAGTCTCGAACAATACTTGGAATAAGGAGAGAATACAGACATATAAGTAAGTGATCATTGAATTTCACAAATGCATTCAAACGTTTAAAGTTCGCGTTGTCATGCACATTGTTAATAATATAACAAGTACTTTAAAATATTTACGAAGACTTCGTATACTCTCATGTGAGGATACATGTTACTACCTGAACGGAACAACTATGAATATGGCAATCTAATATATTGCAACAAAAGTTAGATGTATTGTAATCTCTCAAAAACGTGCCGAGTAAAAAACACAAATAATGTGAGCAGGTCAAACACCACAGCTTATCTCATTTTACAAAGTATATAAGAAAGTATTTATTTACAAAATAACGAAATGAATATAAGCTGAGTAGTATAGTCAATTTTCCTGAGTTAAATTCTTAATCAGTATTTGCAAATACTTTCACAAGAGCCGAAAACTCATCGAATTTCATGAGAGTTTAACGTGCAGAGGCAAAACTTGATTTTGTGACCTCCGGATAGAAAGTATGTAAACGTGATGTAAACGCGTCTTTTTCAAACCGTCGAACTACTAAATATAATAATACATTTTGAATTTCTGCAAGAACTATCAGAATAGCTTGGTAAGATGAAAATATAAGACAGCTTGGAAAAATGAAAATATTAGACCTAATTGTGTTATAAAATCAGTTTTAATGTAAATTTACCAAATCAAAACTAACACAAATACATTTATACACCCATTAAAACTTTTTAAAAGGCAATAACTGTCTGGCATGTTAACATGTCTATATTTTCTACAATCGTTTCGCTTCAATGCAGATAAAAAAGGAAATCGTTATTGGATATATGTGACTTTATTTCCTCCAGATTTGAAGGTACAAACATGATAAATTACGGACTTTAACAATAAATAATAGAGATAAAAAGATAAACATATGTGAATACATGTAAATGACATGAATAATTGCATAAAGAATGATGCTTAGCTCAGTTTGTGTAATGTCTAACTAAGTTCTTGTATATTATCGTATATTATGTAAATCAGATAATTAACAGGTTATCCGTATTAATAATTTTCTATTTAGACACATAAAGTTTGCATAAGAATTTTGTATAAAAAACATTCAGTAAGCTGTCAGTATATCCAAGTAGGTAACTAAGAAAAGTAATGTTAGAGCACTAATGAAGAAAACAGCACATGTTGTCTCCAAGTAATGTATGTAAACATTTATGATAATTATCAAATGAATTTGAGACAAACAAACGATTTTTGTAACAATCAAACAGTTTATGATAAACAATAAATTCTACTTCGAGAGAGCGAACATTACAAGTAACTTTTACGGGATATATTGTTTTACACAATTGTTTGGCAATAAAAGTCATCAGTCCTAAACGTGATGTGGGTTGTCTAAGGTAACTCTCCAAATGTTAGAAACCGTTAATACAGGGTGAACTTGTCTGAATAAGAAAATAATTGCAATTACAATACAATTTCTGGTAGTACAGTGACACTTTATTCTCTAAATATTGTAAAATTGCAGACAAAAAGTTTTGTCAAATAAGAAACTTTGCATTTGGAACTTTCGAGAAAAAAACGCATACAATATGTCCTTGTGATAATTTTCTCAAGTTTTAGATAATGCATGACCATTAAGTCAATTCAGTCAGCAGCTTTGTTGTTTACGACAGAATAAAAATAATCTAAGATTGACATCTAAGCTATTAAACGCCTTTTTATTACGAACAATTATTCTCATGCTGCCCTTGCTATTAAATCTAATATGAAAATATCATCGATGCACAGTTGATAACACTGAGAAAATAGGAAGGAAAATATGAGGCCTGTAAAATGCATTGAGATAGGGTTCATGCCTTATTGTCAGACTTTGAACAGTTACTTGAAATAACTTTAAACAGTTACTTGAAATAATGAAAATAGAAAATTAAAATAGAAAATAAAATCCCCAGATAAATAGTGTCACATTATTAAAAAGATCAAAACTTTATTACTTATTACAAATTCTTTCACCATTTTTAGTCTTAACGTCAGTTAAAACAACGACGCATACATGTACCATAGCACTTGGAGTGCTTTTATTAAGAATTCATTGTAATCTACATAAGTAAAAAAAACCTGCTTTGACTCAAGTATTATTATGGTATTATACTTATTGTAATGCATTAAATGCTGAACAAACTGCAATAGATCACAGCCAATTTATTGATATTGAATGGTAAATTTTGTATGCGGCTCCTAATGATCTTTTTTATTTGTAGCTGTCAAAATTTAAAAAGTATCTAAAATATATTAGCAGTTACTTTTTCTATAAGTGAACATGTATTCATTATGGCATATTGAACAGCGATATAATGTTCTTAATGTATCATCCTTATAAAGTAAACAATAAGTTAGTTAGACTTATAAATTAAACTGATTTTTACAACGTAGTTGTAACATCAATGAGACATGAATTGAACTAATGAGATTGTGAATCGATGCAATAGCTTTTAGGAACATATATCTTGATACAAATTTGGTAGTTGAATAATTTTAGGTAAGTTTGTTTAAGTCAGCTTAGCTTTAAGCATTTAGTGATTTAGGCAAAGTTTTTGTTATATTTCACATTAGTTTATATTTCCAATCTAACATGTTTTAAGTTGTCATTAAATTATTATAGATTTTATTCCAAGTAATCAAGTTAATATCAGAATTATAACATTTCATAAAGATACTAATGGATGCAATTAGACTACAATTAAAGTGACACATTGTTGCAAGTTTACTGCACTTTTATAGCACACTCTCTCCGGTTTTGTATAGTTTTTGTTCACTTGTCAAAATTTAATTTCTCATGCAGCTTATAAACAATAATCCTGACTCCCACAGAGTGTCTTTACAGCCTTTTAATTTCACACACAAGTAATCAAAATTACATTTCTGGCCTCTATAAAAATGTTAAAACGTTTTCTGTTTCTGATTGAAATGCATATAAAAACACAATAGTCTGCTGAAATATGTATAATCCATAATGGATGCTTACTTATGGTTGATATATGTAAAATGTTCATGGTGAAGAAAATTGGCGCCAATAAATGTATTTCTTTTGTGCAATCACGCATATTGCGTTTAAAGAATGTATGTTAAAATAATATATCAAAATGTTAGGTATTTGTACATAACATTGTTAATTTTGTTTTATATCTTGCTCAAAAGATAGGAAAACATGCAAATGAGTTACTCAATCAATATGTTAGCATTCTAACCATAATTAGTAAACCAGACAAGTTGACATTCAATATATGGACAAATGTTTTAAAACTCTAGTGTACGCAACTACGCCTAAGATGAAATTACATTGTATCGTAAAGTTGTGCGCAATCATAAAAAACTACAGAGCAGTCTCAAATAGCAGTTGGAACTAAGAAAGCACAGACAAGGTTATTTGAGTGCCAGACTGCATGCAATTTATATTTACATATTGCACTTAAAATCGTCCAAAGTAGTTATATACGCCTTTTCTAGAGTGGTTAGCAACTTTCAAATTGTGACTTATTCATAGCTTAATTTTGAGATAACATATTCGAAATATCCATTCAAAATTGTACAAATCCATAGACAAATAATAAACTTATCTTAAGCCAAAAGTCCTCTGGGAAATCAGTCACGTCGACACACATTTACATGTTTGTCGTTCTTTAACGAGGACTTCAAAAACTCATTAACTTTGCTCCATAGAGACACGCCAAAATGATGAAATATGTCAGGAACGATAATAAATGAAGTTGAAAGAAACCTACATATACAATGTTGATATTTATTTATTGGAGTTAACGCCGTATCAACACAATTTAGGTCATTTCACGGCGTCCAGCGCACCTAACCTAGCTTTCCTGGACCATTGTCTATAACCAGTACACACCTACCCTTCCACAAGGCCAGAAACTTCTCCATATTATCTAATCAATGGAGGAAAATCGACATTATTGTCAAATTTTCATGGAAGGGTATAACCTCCCCGGGTGGGATTCGAACCCGCACCCCCTTAGGCACGAGTATCCAAATCCCGGCGCGCTACCAAATGCGCTATCGACCCGGGTTATAATTATACAATGTTGATGGTAGTTATGTTCTAAAACATTTAGAGAAAGGTGTAAATAGTTCCTTCATGAAGTGTTATATCAATAAAGACATCGTTTTAAAAATGTTTTATTATGATACACTCAGATGTTTGCTTTTATTACATCGGCTGGAGCTTAACAAATATTATTCTAACAACAGTATTTTGTTTCAGCTGTGACAACTAAGTCCTGTACGCTAAGTAATTGCGTGAAAAAATAAAATAAAAGAGTTTAACAAACAACACTTGAGAATAATTTTGATGATGTTGCTCTTATATAACATATATGTTTTTGTAAACTGCATATACTATTCAAGTTGTTATTCATTGAACTTAACATATAAATTCAACAAATGAATTAACAGTTAAGAGCATAAAAAGATTTTGAAAACTTTGATGAATTTCTCAATTTAAATAGAATAATTTTAATGATATTGCTCTAATACAACATATTTATTTTTGTAAACTGCATATAGTATTATAGTTAAACAAGATACTCGTTTTTTTATTTTTGTTGTTCATTGAACTTAACATATAAATTCAACAAATTTTTTAACAGTTAAGAGAATAATAAAGATAATGAAAAAGTTGATAAATAGATCAATTTGAACCATAAATTATGATCAATTAAGAAGCAGGAAAAATAACTAGATTTATTGGATCAAGAATGACAAGCATGAGTGGTAAATGAGGATAGCCAAATGTGGATCTTCAACAACAATTTCATTTATGTAAATCTTCAATTATCATCATAGAATAATAACGCAGTATGATTTCTACAAATTATTTTTAATTAAGTACCATCAAAATTAGGACTGTGGATCGTAAAGCAAGTGCCGATCCGACCCGAAACACGTTTCACGTGTAGCGATTCACGAATCGAACCACGAATCACTTTTTTTATCGAGAAGCGTACAGAATTCATGTAATAAAAAGAGTTAGTGAAGCATTATAAGAGTTTTTACTGTAAGGAAAACCATGTACTCCAAACATGTCTATGACCAGAGGTTTCATTGGCGTTTTCAGTAATAACATTTTTGTATCAATCGAATTTTGACACAAGATTGTTCGGTCCCTATATAATTTTAAGTTTACTTTAGGAGTGCGACGACTCGTTTTCAGTTGTAGTTATGCTAAAATGTTCCTTCATTTTTTCTAAAAAATAGATCGCGATCCGACGATTTCGGTAGTGACGAATATTCGTACTCGATTTTCTGGTCGGGATCGCGAATATCCGAGTACTCGGATACTTGCCGCAGCCCTGATCAAAATAATCAGTTGTTATTACTCTTTAACATTATTTTTCTTAACAATCTGTTTATGTATGTAATAGAATATTTATACTTTGAATGATTTATGATGCATACGTTGAAATGCTATTTTTACATCCGATCAAAGAGCTGATGTCATTCAAAATGATACATCTGGAACATCCACTGATGTATCAATATCATTATCGCCTGAGGGATACACCTATTTATTTATGTATGACACTTCAAAGGCATGCAATCTTATTTCTTACTTCTAAAACCAACTCTTCTCGGAATACGTTACAGTATAACATCAATGTAACTAATATAGAATAAAAAAAAAGAACAAGATTAGAAAGTAAAGCATATTTAGGTAAAATATGAGTCTTACCTCATGGCATTGAGAAAACATCTAAAGCTACATTTGGCAATTTAGTTTACTGCACTAACATTGTTATCGTCTTAAGTCACAGTGGCTTTTCTTGTTGTTGTACATTTCTGTTATTTGAACAGATAATGTTTATTCAATTATACGATATAATAGATTCTCTCTCATGGTATAATGTAGTCACGAATTGGTTCTGAATATATAGGTGCGTGGTGTGACACCATTTTCTTCATTTATCTATATAAGACAATGTTTTCTAGTAATAGTTTCTATTTCAAATACAACGTTGATTGAGATTTAGATAATTATTCTGAAAGGGGTGTCGATTTAACCAAATGTATATGTTTTAGTAGAAAAGTACAACAGCTCACATTTTTTAAATTTTCCACATCATGATCCTGTACTTAAAACAATGCTCATTAATGTTTTAAGTTATCTTTAGTTGATGACATTGCTCATTAATGTTTTAACTTATCTTTAGTTGATGACAATGCTCATTAATGTTTTAACTTATCTTTAGTTGATGATGCTCTTACAATGTAAATTACTATGCATTTGCTAGAGGAAACGGTTGTAATATGTTGACAATAACAATATGATATTATTATTTTGTTGGGTTAAACGCTCTAGCATTGTATAGGTCATATTTCGGGTATTGTCAAGGCTTAATTTACGGTTTGACTGAAGTTGTATAATGTCAAAAGTATCAGTTACGCTATAGCAGTATGAACATTTGTGTTTGCCTTGACTTGATATCTTTCTGAGCTTTAGTATCTCCACTTACGATATTCCCAAGATAAGTTAGGTTGCTAGTAAAGTGAATTATCTTCAAAAATGACCAAGCTATTATATTAGGTGGACAATTCCTCGACATGATAATGTACATGGTTTATGATTCATATTATCTTCACAGTACTAGAACTAATTAGATTTCTCAAGTGTACAGGGTATAATATTTATGTACCAGACTTATATATTGTGTTAACAAGCTGAGATGAGAAAAATGTTGCCTTTTATTACTGTAGTTCTTGTACCAGATTACTGGTGGTATTGTTTGTATTCAGAATTATAACTTTTTATCTGTATAAACATATATCGTACTGTTGTTTATTCTGCAGAAATCGGTGAAACATCAAATGTTAATAAATGTACGCGGTAATTAATTTTTTTTTTGATTTTACAAATACCAATGATAAGATTATTGGTTAAAATAAAAATCAGTATGATCTGTATACATATAACTGTATACTTCCAATGTGCCAATAATACTATAAAATAAAATGTTTATAAATTGATTAAATCCACAGCATGTTGTAAGATACAACGAATTTTACTTATTTTATCTGCTTTTTTAATTTAACGAAATTTTCCATCTAAAGATATCATATCGACTGTATGTTCGCTTAGTTTTACCTCATCACGATTGAACAAAAACCTGTTTTACACGTAAGTGACTTTTGCCTTTGAATACTTTACCCACATTGAGGCAGAAACTGATCTTTCTATGGTTCTTGTTCCATTTTTTTGCAGGAAAACGATGTATTGTTTAAGAATTATAAACTGGTTTATATTTATATAATGTCGCAGTGTTTTATACTTGCACGTAAAACGTTCCAAAGACAGTTTGTTCGTGATAAAAACATTTTAATTTTCTCGACAGTCAAGTTAAGATTGCATGTTTGTACTCAATGACAATATTTCTTAACAACTTGACAATAAACTGTTATATGTAATCTATTTAAAGATCAAGTTCATTATTATGTGACAATATATACTAATAGCATTTGTAATCCTTTCAAAATCTAGAAATGTCAATTATACATTTGTTTGTTCACTAAAATTGAAGTAATAAATGACACGAATATATGTAACATACGAATAACCAGAATTTAACATTTAGGTACCCAATGTTTAAATGGTATAATTACTGAGCCGATCCTAAAAGGTTGGCCAATGTAAATTAGTGAAATCATATTAAAGTGATACTTTAAACCAAAACGACAGGATAATTGTAATTAAAAATGTGTTTCCTGAAGCGCTTCCTCAATTCTAGAGCGTAGATAATTTAGAATAGTGACGACAAACACTCGCACGATGCTATCAATGATTAATATTGTTTAATTTCAGGTATATAAAATGTTAACAATACTGAGCTAAGATCAATTTCTATCGTCATCTTGATGCAACATTTGTTTCATTTTTTGCCTTCCTGCATTTTCAAACAATTCAATGACACATCTCTAAAAATATATGGCTAAGACCAGATTAAATATTTAAGGAGCTAGTTGGTATTTTACTCAAACTAGGTTTTGTTGAAATGCCACATAGTTCAGTTGTAAGGCATACCGAAGGAAAATTTTGAATTTTGAACAAGTGTTGTTAAGCGGACGCTATATGAATATTGATCGACCAGTTACATATACTTATTACTAGTTGTAATAAAAGAGATATCTCTCTACCAATCTTGTCTATAACTAGTGATTATTCTTATAAAGAATGTATTTGAATGTCAATATTGTCAATTTGTGTGCTGCTCTATTCTCTGCTATATATCAATCGAAATGTCCATACGTCTCTGTAAAAATTAGGTTGGTACGATTTCCCATAATGACAAAAAATATTTTTGTTTCTAACCTATAGTTGATTAACTTTCTGCTTGACAGTTTCAATCTTCTTTTCTGTTGTCTAAAATTGATAATTGACAAATTTTCTATTAATTTCTATTTGATACAAGTTAGATTGTCAAATCTAAATCAATGAACTCTAGCCCCACGATAGAGATTGGAAAGAGTTTAGAATCTAGTCACAATACAAAGAATGAGATTCATCACCAACATTGTAAATGAGATACTTTTAGTTTTACGTAATAACTTGACTAGCATTATATCCCTCGAATTCCACGCGGTTAGTTCAATCAGTAACAAGTCTACTGATCGATGGATCTTTGGTTCGATTCCCTAATGGGGCATACTCTCATGGAGTGTATCGGTCATTTCCCTGTCACTGATGGAAGTATGCGACTAGTAACTGGTTAACAGCCAAATCCAGAGATTTAGCGTTTCCAGGAACGGTGAGTTGGTTGACTAGCCGTCACGATATGACCTAAACACTGTGTTACTAATCCATACAATGTATAAGAAAAAGATGGACAAGCGTAATATTGATAAATCCCCAATGTCTAAGCGTGCATAATTTTGAGGACTACATTTATATCGTGACAACGCTCCAGAAAGTGTGTAAAAAATAACAAACAAACTAGAAACGTCACAGATTTGGTTTAGCAAATATGACAAGAATTCCCTCAGGGATTATATCAGTGTAAAAAATTACAATGAAATCGGTCAAAAGGAACGGATAATAAATACGAAGAGACATTAAATAAAACATATTTAATATCGCATTGTGAAAGATTGACATTACTTAAGTAAGTCAAGGCAAGATTTCCTTTAATTCAGCTCATTCATAGTAATTTAAGAATTGAACAATCGGTTTATTCACATATACCCGTAAAACCCAAACTAGTTTATTAACAACGTTTAAAGACACCGGTGTGTGTAGAAACTATCGACGAATACAACCACGTAAACATTTGCTTCGATTTTTTATATGATGAAGTACATATTAATATAAGTAGAGTTGATAAACATCCGATGTTTGACAAAAGAACGATGGTAAAATTTGGTTTTTATGCATAACATTTAAAGAATATTTGTTTAGCCGGATTATTAGATTCATACATGTGTCATCTTTAACCGATCAATTGACCGCAGCACCCTGGACTGATACATGCACATACTAATTGACCAGCTTTTTAAATACCGAACACGTTCCATGTCACTATCATTGCCTTTTATTGATAAAGTGTGCTAAAATGGTAAATCAATGAAACCTAAATAGAAACAATCTAAATTTAAATTAGAACCTAAATTTAAAACTTAATATGAGAAAGCGTCTGATTCTTTCTCCCTTATACAGGCAAATGTCAAAAACAAATTTCCTCTGATTACATGTTGCCTATAGATGTTTTGTAATCTGATTATAAAGAATAACAAAATAAACAGATTACAAATTTGAGAATGTTAGAGGCTGCCTTAAACGAACTTTGTATGTATCCGTAGATTATATTTGACATATGTACGAAGCCATTAGACAATTTAAGTGTTTGAAAATATATTATTACCGACAGAATGTCATAACTTTATAATTCAGCTGATTTTATACAGACCCTGTTTGTTGAATAACGATTAATGCGAGGACGAGGACGGAGTACATCTTCCTCTCCTGGTAAAACATTGTACGGTCATATCATCAAGAGATTCAAGCTTATAACTTTGGAACGATAGATTGATACGGGTAGTATATAGGGCTAAAATTGAAAATGATTTATTGATCAGAGTTTTTCTTTATTTACATTATGTTCTTGGTCTATATTAAGTAGTTTTAGTTTTTAAAATATATTTAATGTGTTTATTATGGTGTTTATACACTTATTTTGACATCATTTATTAGCAGTTGTTTTTTATTGGTTCTTAAAATGTATTTTGTAAATAAATAAAAAAATGCTTTTACGTAAATTATAATGCATAAGAATAACGAAAAACAAACACGTAATACTCATGCCGAAGTTACCTAAACATTAATAGTTAAGAAGGCAAATACTCATTTCTTAGGACAATTAAAAAAAAGCCATCTAGAGTAAATACCTAAAATGTTATATGAATGCAATTCGTTGTAAATTCTTTTTAAGAACGCGATATTTACGTTTAAAGGATTTGACATCTAATAACTACATATTGAACAAGGTTAAATTTATCAAGTGAAAAAAATTATGTCTTAGACGTAACGTACAAACATACACAAGTAAATGCTTATATTTTTATGCATGGGAAATGTGATAAAATGTTAACCAACGTGACGTGAATGTAACTTGAATCACTTGGTTAACGAAATTCAAGCATTTAAAATAAAACATCTTGGCAAGAATCTAATCCTAAACGCTGCTTCAATTATTAAACACAACTTTCATTCCGAGACTTAATGCACAGCAGCGTCCTTGTAAACCAACCTATTAGTTTTTCAATGCAATTATTTGAGTTTCAAACAGTGTAGCAATAATAAAATCACAGCAGTTTAAATTATATAGTTGACATGTGGCAGTTTGTTAGTGATAGAACAAAAGTTTACGATAGCGCAGTTGGTAGCGCGCCGGGATTTGGATACTCGTGCCCGAGGTGGTGCGGGTTCGAATCCCACCCGGTGAGGTTATACCCTTCCATGAAAATTTGACAATAATGTCGATTTTCCTCCATTGATTAGATAATATGGAGAAGTTTCCGGCCTTGTGGAACGGAAGGTGAGTACTGGTTATAGACAATGGTCCAGGAAAGCTAGGTTAGGTGCGCTGGACGCCGTGAAATGACCTTAATTGTGTTGATACGGCGTTAACTCCAATAAATAAATAAATAAACAAAAGTTTAATACATGCATTTCCACTGTATAGTTTAGATGGATTGCCTTGGTAAGAAGCAATTGGGGAAACACAGGAAGTGATAATTAATGTTAATGCATTATTCATGCCCGAAATAAGGTAATTTACATGCAGCAATATATTTGAATCATTTCGTGACGTTTTTTTCTTTGTATGACATTTGCGTAATGTCAACTTAATATCTTACTGGTTTTTGTAGGATCGCACAATATAGTGCTTTGTATTAGATAAACGTTCAGAATAAAAGTGGGATACGGCTCTATGGTGAAGTAGATAACGCACACGTTATGTGCTTTTAAGAAAAATTCATTGTTATCTACATAAACAAAAAAGTATACCTGATTTGACTCAAGTTTTATTATACTTATTTCAATACATTAAATGCTAATCCAACATGCGATAGATCACGGCCAATTTATTGATATTGAATAGCAAATTTTGTTGGCGCCTCCTAATGATCTTTTTATTTGTAGCTGTCAAAATTCAAAACGTATCTAAAATATATTTGCAGTTACTGTTTTTATACGTGTTTGTACATTTATTCATTACGGTATATTGAACAGCGATATGATGATCTCAATGTATCATGCTTATAAAGTTAACAATAAGTTAGTTAGGTTAACAAATTAAACTGATTTTCCTACAACATAGTTGTAACATCAATGATATCCTTAATAGGGGCTGTAGCTTTTAGGAACATAATTATCTTGATACAAACTTTGAAGTTAAATAATAATATTATCTAAGTTTGTTTATGTCAGTTTAGCTTCGAGCAGTTAATAATTGATGCACAAAATTTGTAATATCTCACTGTTTATACCTCGAATTTAACATGCACGTCCTAGTTTGACTATAAATCATTATAGATTTTATGTCAAGTAATCAAGTTAATATCCAAATTATTACATTTAAAAATGAAAATAATGAATGCAATCTGTCTAGATATAAATTGTCACATTGTTTCAAATTTACTGCACTTTTATAGCACACTCTCTCCCGTTTTGTATAGTTTTTGTTAACTTGTCAACTTTTAATTTCTCATGCAACTTATAAACAGTAATTCAGACACCCACAGAGTGTCCTTACAGCCTTTTAATTACACACACAAGTAATTAAAACTATATTTCTGGCCTTTATAAAAATGTTAAAACATTTCCTGATTCTGATTAAAATGCATATAAAAAACACAATAGTCTGCTGAAATATGCACAATCCATAATGGATGCTTACAGGTTGATACATGTCAAATGCTCATGGTGAAGAAAATTGGTGCCAATAAATGTATTTCTTTTGTGCAATCACGCATATTGCGTTTAAAGAATGTATGTTAAAATAATTTATCAAAATGTTAGGTATTTGTACATAACATTGTTAATTTAATTTTGTTTTATATCTTGCTCAAAAGATAGGAAAACATGCAAATGAGTTACTCAATCAATATGTTAGCATTCTAACCATATTTAAACCAGACAAGTTGACATTCAATATATGGACAAATGTTTTAAAACTCTAGTGCACGCAACTACGCCTAAGATGAAATTACATTGTATCGTAAAGTTGTGCGCAATCATAAAAAACTACAGAGCAGTTGCAAATGGCAGTTGGAACTAAGAAAGCACAGACAAGGTTATTTAAGTGCCAGACTGCATGCAATTTATATTTACATATTGCACTTAAAATCGTCCAAAATAGTTATATACGCCTTTTCTAGAGTGGTTAGCAACTTTCAAATTGTGACTTATTCATAGCTTAATTTTGAGATAACATATTCGAAATATCAATTCAAAATCCTACAAATCCATAGACAAATAATAAACTTATCTTATGCCAAATATCCTCTGGGAATTCAGTCACGTCGACACACATTTACATGTTTTTCGTTCTTTATCGAGGACTTCAAAAACTCATTAACTTTGCTCCATAGAGACACGACAAAATGATGAAATATGTCAGGAACGATGATAAACAAAGTTGTAAGAAACCTACATATACAATGTTGATAGTAGTTCTGTTCTAAAACATTTAGAGAAAGATATAAATAGTTCCTTCATGAAGTGTTATATCAATAAACACATCGTTTAAAAAATGTTTTATTATTATACACTCAGATGTTCGCTTTCATTACATCGGCTGGAGCCTTACAAATATTATTTCAACAACAGTATCTTGTTTCAACTGTGACAACTAAGTTTTGTATGCTAAGTAATTGCGTGAAAAAAAATAATAAAAGAGTTTAACAAACAACACTTGAGAATAATTTTGATGATGTTGCTCTTCTATAACATATATGTTTTTGTAAACTTGTAGGAAAAATAACTAGATTTATTGGACCAAGAATGACAAGCATGAGCGGTAGATGAGGATAGCCAAATGTGGATCTTCAACAACAATTTCATTTATGTAAATCTTCAATTATCATCATAGAATAATAACGCAGAATTATTTCTACAAATTATTTGTAATTAAGTACCATCAAAATTAGGACTGTGGATCGTTAAGCAAGTGACGATCCGACCCGAAACACGATTTACGTGTAGCGATTCACGAATCGAACTACGAATCACTTTTTAATCGAGAAGCGTACAGAATTCATGTAATAAAAAGAGTAAGTGGAGCATTACAAGAGTTTTTACTGTAAGGAAAACCATGTACTCCAAACATGTCTATGACCAGAGGTTTTATTGGCATTTTCAGTAATAACATTTTTGTTTAAATGTGTATCAATCGAATTTTGACACCAGATTGTTCGGTCCCTACATAATTTTAAGTTTACCTTAGAAGTGCGACGACTCGTTTTCAGTTGTAGTTAAGCTAAAAATGTTCCTTCATTTTTTTCTAAAAATAGATCGCGATCCAACGATTTCGGTAGTGACGAATATTCGTATTCGATTTTCTGGTCGGGATCGCGAATATCCGAGTACTCGGATACTTGCCGCAGCCATGATCAAAATAATCAGTTGGTAATATGTTTTACATTTGATTATCATATTGATATATTTATACTTAATAAGTTATTACTCTTTAACATTATTTTTCTTAACAATCTGTTTATGTATGTAATAGAATATTTATACTTTGAATGATTTATGATGCACACGTTGAAATGTTATTTATACATCCGATCAAAGAGCTGATGTCATTCAAAATGATACATGTGGAACATCCACTGATGTATCGATATCACTATCGCCTGATTGATACACCTATTTATCTATGTTTGACACTTCAAAGGCATGCAATCTTATTTCTTACTTCTAAAACCAACTCTTCCCGGAATACGTTACAGTATAACATCAATGTAACTAATATAGAATAATAAAAAAGAACAGGATTAAAAAGTAAAGCATATTTAAGTAAATCTGAGTCTTACCTCATGGCATTGAGAAAACATCTAAAGCTACATTTGGCAATTTAGTTTACTGCACTAACATTGTTATCGTCTTAAGTCACAGTGGCTTTTCTTGTTGTTGTACATTTCTGTTATTTGAATAGATAATGTTTATTCAATTATACGATATAATAGATTCTCTCTCATGGTATAATGTAGTCACGAATTGGTTCTGAATATATAGGTGCGTGGTGTGACACCATTTTCTTCATTCATTTATATAAGACAAGGTTTTCTAGTAATAGTTTCTATTTGAAATACAAAGTTGATTGAGATTTAGATAATTATTCTGAAAGGGGTGTCGATTTAACCAAATGTATATGTTTTAGTAGAAAAGTACAACAGCTCACATTTTTTAAATTTTCCACATCATGATCCTGTACTTAAAACAATGCTCATTAATGTTTTAACTTATCTTTAGTTGATGACATTGCTCATTAATGTTTTAACTTATCTTTAGTTGATGACAATGCTCATTAATGTTTTAACTTATCTTTAGTTGATGATGCTCTTACAATGTAAATTACTATGCATTTGCTAGAGGAAACGGTTGTAATATGTTGACAATAACAATATGATATTATTATTTTGTTGGGTTAAACGCTTTAGCATTGTATGGATTATGTTACGGGTATTGTCTAGGTTTAATTTACGGTTTGACTGAAGTTGTATAATGTCAAAAGTATCAGTTACGCTATTGCAGTATAAACATTTTGTTAGCCATGACTTGATATCTTTCTGACCTTTAGTATCTCCACTTACGATATTCCCAAGATAAGTTAGGTTGCTAGTAAAGTGAATTATCTTCAAAAATTACCAAGCTATTATATAAGGTGGACAATTCCTCGACATAATAATGTACATGGTTTATGATTCATATTACCTTCACAGTACTAGAACTAATCAGATCTCTCAAGTGTACAGGATATAATATTTATGTACCAGACTTAGACATATATTGTGTTAACAATCTGAGATGAGAAAAAAATGTTGCCTTTATTACTGTAGTTCTTGTACCAGATTACTGGTGGTATTGTTTGTATTCAGAATTATAACTTTTTATCTGTATAAACATAAAACGTACTGTTGTTTAATCTGCAGAAATCGGTGAAACATCAAATGTTAATAAATGTACGCGGTAATTAATTTTTTTTTTTTGATTTTACAAATACCAATGATAAGATTATTGGTTAAAATAAAAATCAGTATGATCTGTATACATATAACTGTATACTTCCAATGTGCCAATAATACTAAAAATAATATGTTTATAAATTGATTAAATCCACAGCATTTTGTAAGATACAACAAATTTTACTTATTTTATCTGCTTTTTTAATTTAACGAAATTTTCCATCTAAACATATCTTATCGACTGTATTTTCATCTCATCACGATTGAAAAAAAAACTGGAGTACATTTGAGTGAGTTTTGCCTTTAAATTATTTTCCAACCTTGGGCACGAAACTGATATTCCAGCAGTTTTTGTTACAATGTTTTCAGGAAAACTATATTTTTTTTAGAATAAAGGTAGCAATTAAAAAATAATTCAATTGAATATTCCATGCAATTTATTTATGACAGTTTATTCGTGATATAGAACATTTTAATTTCTCAACAGTTAAGTTTAGATTACATGTTTGTACTCTATGACAATTGATTAAATCCACTATATGTTTTAAGATATAATGATTATACTTATTTTTACTTATCCGCTTCTTTATTACTCGAATTCCCTATAAAAATATCATATAGACAGTATGTTCGAACAATGAGTTTTACCTATTCATTGGTGATAAAAAATATATTACATGTAAATGATTCTAACCTATGAAATATTCTGCAACCATGAATCAGAAACTGATGTTCCTGTAGGGTTTGTTCCATTTTTCAAGAATAAGAATTACAAACTATTTCATGATTAAAAGATATCACAATGTTTCATGCATTGCATGTAAAGAATGTTGCCAAGACAGTTTATTCGTGATAAAGAACATTTTAATTTTCTCGACAGTCAAGTTGAGATTACATGTTTGTACTCAATGACAATATTTCTTAACAACTTGACAATAATATGTTATATTTAAAGAAGAAGTTCATTATTATTATTTGACAATATATACTAATAGCACATGTATTCCTGTCAAAATTTAGAAATGTCAATTGTACTTAATTATTTTTATGTTTGGTTGATAATATTGAAGTTCTAAATGACACGAACATATGTAATATAAATAACCGGAATTTAACATTTAGGTACTCAATTTTCAAATGAAATAATTACTGAGCCGATCTAAAAGATTTTTATAAGACAAGTATATACATGTATATAAAATGAATAAATTACATACTACCTTTCAGCATGTCATGTTGAAGCAAGAACCGGTGTGAATCCTGAAAGTCATTTGACAGATTCTTCTTTACTTCATCGACTGACAAAATGTGGTCGTATTTTTACGTGCCAAATAATTTTGTCATTTATTACTTTGCTTCAGAAACATATATTATCTATAACGTTAAGCTAGAGGTAACTACACTAAGTTGTAATTATCCCTAAAAGCAACACCGCCAATGAGGTAAAACGTAGGATATTAACCTAAGGTTCCTGGTTCGATCGATGTCCGCGGCTTTTATTCTCTTTCATGAAATTTAGTCTTTTTAATAAAGATTTTCCTCTACAGAGTGAGAAGTTGCTGGCTTTTGTGGCATAGTTACAGAGCACTTGAAAAGTGAAATGTCCATTAAAGTCGGCCGCGTACATTCAATATAAGAAATACATAAACACTAAAAAATCAAATTTTACTAATATAGCACCTGTTTTTTGTAGTTTATTCATCAAGCTCATTTTGAAGGCCTATTGTTTGTTAATTTTGTTGTAAGAAGGAATTTTTTATATATAACATAAACCGATATATCCAAATGCTAGAACACCCGATATAAGAACATTACGTTCATGTTAACAACGGTCGAATAACTGATCTTTTGTCGCATGTATCTGGTAATATACAAGTAGAGCGTTGTACCGTGTTGTAAATTAGTGAAATCATATTAAAGTAATTCTTTACATCAAAACGACAGGATAATTGTAATTAAAAATGTGTTTCCTGAAGCGATTTTTCAAATTTAGAGCGTAGATAACTTAGAATAGTGACGACAAACACTCGCATGATATTGTCAATGATTGATAGTGTTTATTTTCTGATAACATATAATGTTAACAAAACAGAGTCGATATCAAATACTATCGTCATCTTAATGCAACCCTTGTCTGCGTGTGTTTTTATTTCTGCATTTTTAAACAATTCAATGCGAATGCCTACAATAAAATGGCTAAGACCAGATTAAACATTTTACGGGCCAGTTGGCATTTTATTCAAACTAGGTTTTGATAAAATGTGACATAATTCAGTTGTTAGGCATCTAGATTTTTTTTAATTTTGAATAACTGTTGTTAAGCGGACGCTATATGAATATTGACCAATCAGTTACATGTACTTATAGAAAAATTGGCTATGATAAAAGAGTTTCCTGTATAGCAATCTTGACAAGACTAGTGATCACTCTTATAAATAATGTATTTGAATGTCAATATTGTCAATTTGTGCTGCTCTATTCTCTACTATGTTATTATGTTAATCGAAATGTCCAGACGTTTGTGTGACAATTAGGTTTATTCGATTTGTTTGTAATTTATTGTTGAGTAATTATCCACTTGCCAGTTCATTAAAGACTTCTATCCTAATGTCTAATTATAAAAAATAACAACTTTTTATTGATAATTAAACATAAGTTATTTTGTCAAATATGAGCTCATAAATTTTAGCCACATTATAGATAGGAATGAATTTAGAATGTACAATACAAAAAAGATGCATCGTCAATGTTGTTTACGAGATGCTTATGGTTGTACAAATAAAGGCTAGCGGTATTTTGACAAATAAATAAATTATTGTTCATTTCTAATACCAAATTTTTTTTTTGAATGATAAATCCTTAAAGCCCATTTTATATGATATTGAAGATAACGCTTATAACGTGGCCATACACCAAAATCTGTAAAACAATTATCTAACCAATTAGACACACGTCACATAATTGATAAATCATATATGACAACAACTATTCTAGGAAGTACACCAGTAAATATTGTGTTTGCAAATGTTTCAAAACAAAGTTTTTTATTACTTCTTTTCTGTGTATGTTATGTAATGTGATAAAAAAAAATACCAAAATACACAGATTATCCATTTGTAGATGTAAAAGCTAGCCTTGGAATTTTATTTGTACATGTATCAGTAAGGAATAATTTGGATATATACATGACTATTGCTTGTTTTAGTGTTATGCATAGCTATTATTACCGGCAGACTGTCGGTAAGGTTATATCATACGGGCAATGTAAGTTGTTAATGATGTTTGTTTTGTCACAAGGATCAAGTTCATCTCGTTGAGTCAGAACATGGCACGGTCAATTTATATAGTGATTGGAACACATAACTTATGTGCGATAGATAGAAGAATAGGAATAGTATAAATGGCTAAAATTTGAACAAGATTCATCTATAAAAGTCCACAAAATTACTGTTCGTCATTTTTTCAATTGGTCCTTGTGACAAAACAAACATCATTGAAATTTTCAATTTCATTTCTAAATTCTGACTACACACATACACCATTCACAGAGTGTAGATTGAGTATTATCTTAGTGTCACATCAAACCCATTCAAAATCAGAATTAGATAGCTTAAATATGTCTAAGTGACGTTATTGAATTGCTACACAGTTAACGAACGCTATATAGATTTCTAAAGTCGGACAACACTGTCATGTGGTAATTTTCTTAGAATCTAAATAATGCATGCATAGGAAGTCATTTCTAGTAGTTTACGATAAAAAAAATAATATAAGATTGATATCTAAGCAATTTAATGCCTTTTTACAAACAAATACTCTCATGCTAATCTAAAATGAAGACATCATCGATACACAGTTGAAAACATTGAGAAAATAGGAAGGACATCATGAGGCCTGTACAATGCATTTGGTTAGGGTTAATTGCTTATTGTCAGACTTTAAAAGGTTCTCGAAATAAGGAAAACAGAAATTTAAATCGAAGATCTTCCGATAAACAGTGTGAAATAATTTTTAAAAAATCAAAACTTTATCACTGATTACAAATTACTTTTACACCATTCTGTAACCTTAACGTCAATTAACAACAACGACTTATACCATGGCACGTGGTGGTGCTTTTGTTAAGAGAAATGCATTGTAATCTACATAAATAAAAAGTATTTCTGATTTGACTCAAGGTTTATATTAACTTATTTCAATACATTAATGATGAGCATACTTGCGATAGATCACGGCTTATCTATTGACTAGAATGGTAATTTTGTACTTAAGGCCACACCAAATTGATTACTTGTTCTACGGAATTTTTTTGGGAAAAAATGGGCTAGCGAGCGAAAAAAAAATAAAATATTTTTTTTTAACTTTTGTATAAACTAAAAGTGGAGCGAATAAAAAAATAAATTTCTTTTTTTTACCTTTTACATAAAATCTAAAGCTGGCGAAAATCAATGAGATGCTTAATAAAAGGTGTGTACATATGTGTCTGAATTTAGACAACAGCTTTAACTTTGAACTTAAATTTTCATTTTGAAGCATAAACATGGAAGTTATATCTTTTTGTTTTTTTGTTTTATTACAAACACTCGCATGATCGTGTGATTTTTTCAGTAAAAAAAGCCGCCTGAAAAATATCAGATCCACAGGCTCAATCTGGATTAATAGATCACGTAGAGTTTCTACAAAAACGCCAAACAAACTTTCTGACATTTCCCTGATATACACATGTCACATAATCTGCATGCAGTCACTAGTACAGGTCGGTCAATTATGGTTACACTTTTCAAATTCATCTATACAGTAACATGAAATGGCAATCATGGTATCTCAGTGCTAAGACATGCACTATCAACTGTAAAAAGCATGATACTGAGAAATACATAATCGTTCTAATCAATTTTATTAATGACAGCCAAGTTGACAAAATGTTAAGCATGTTTAAAGAACTATTCAAAGGCTGATACAGAGGTGTGGAAATACCAATTGTTCTTACTTGTCCAGGTATAAGTAAAACGTCAGAGTTTACTTGTCAGCTCATAAACTCCTTGTCTTCCTCTGTACACCTACAGCCGCGGATTTAGCCCCGGGCTTTAGGGCTGCAGCCCCCCCCCATCTCAGCCCGGAGATACGTTTTCCAGCTGAGCTGATATACTGTAATGCATTTATGGTCCCTAGTGTGTCTGTTATCAAAGCAGTTAATTGCTATCATCTGGTTGTTAATCTCTTGTCTGGGGGCTTTGTTGCGAGTGTCAGTACAACCAATATAGGTCAGGGCTGTGCCGGTTGGGTGAATTCCCAGGGACCGCTTCGGTAGCCGGAGAGGCCTGACCAGAGGCATGGAAAGCAGTCATCCAAAGCCTTTCACTATTCTCTATCTTTTAACTATCTTCCTCTATCTTTCCTATTTTCACTCTACTTTTTCTTATTTTTTGCCACTTTCGCCGAAACATAATGGTCAGTTATTGACAGTAGCTTCGTATAGATGTAGATGTAGATGTAATTATCAATCAACAAGTTGTTCACGCTTGACTAGAAATATAGATCTATGTCGCTGGCTTAATTGAAAGGAAAATTGGAACGTGTTGTTGATGACAGATCTGACAGATGTGTTTGGATTGCTTTAAAATTCAGATTTCCTTGTTTATCTTATAATAGATTCATTTTCCATTTATTTCTTAATGAATTTTACTTATTAATTTTTTTCATCCCTTATTAAATCAAACTAAAGTTTTGTATCAATCAATTTTTTTGTACAATTTAAGCCATTGTTTTATTTTATTGGGTGTTGAAGTAAACAATTTTTAATATATGCTTAAGATACAAAATTAGATTTTAAATCAAGACCTGTTATTAGTCTAAATAATTTTTACTATCACCAATTGGCTATTCCCTATACAAATTTGTTGATATTTGTTATTTGTATAGTAGGTAAAAAAGCTCTTTACAGCGTGTGTTTACTTGTTATTATGTGTTTTTTGCCACTAACTATAATTTACTCACTGTTTTACTTTTATATATGTATATCTTGTTGTTGTTTGTTGTTCGTTAACCCGTTACTGGTTGCGACATGGGTGAAAGTTGTCATCTTTTCACCATAACGCACTAGGGCTAATTCAAGATTCTCTTACTTCATTACCAAATGACTGACAGAAAAGCAACTTGGCCAAGTTATTCCCTGGGTGACCGGCTTTCAGTCAGTGAACCCGATCCTTTTTTTGAGGGATGAGGGGTACTGCTCCCCCTTCAAACAACAGCGAAAAATGGGGGCATATCCCCCTTTGGGACCCCCTGAGATATCTTAAGATGGGAGGGGCACGCGTAAAAGTTCATATGGGGCGACTTTCCTAAAGTGAAATTCACTAAATCCAGTTACAAATACCAATTTTAAGGCCCGTGGCGGCCATTTGAATGGAGTCTAGAAACTCAAAATGCGAAATTGCCCAGTTAAGGTTTATTCTGTGCTGTTACGACAATTGAATAGAGCAAAAATGACCAAAAATGCACTAGAATGCTCGATTTTGGACCTTCATTGGTTCATTTAATCGTTTATGCAATTTTCCTTTACAAAAGAATAGCTAGCAAGGTCATTGCAAATTAGAAATTTAACTATTGCAAAAAAGAAACCGACGTATTTTGGCGATTTTTTTCTGAAAAAAAAATCAGCGGCAACACCAAAATCGGAAACGTTCATAATGTGCATGGTTTAATTGATTTTCTTATGTTGAAAACGGAATTAAAATATTAGCATCAGAAAAAAGTTACATGTGTATTTGTAATGCGAGGTAAAAAATCCGATTTTACCTAATGCCCTTTTAAGTTTATCCACACATTTAACACGGACATCATTTCCCATGACAAACTAAACTAATTTTAATAAAATTTCAACTATTGCTTCCTTTTTTTTAACTTTATTTAAATTCCGGTCAGCAAACCATAATTTACCCATCGAAACCGGACGACATGACGGCACTATCTTCGAAAACAGAACTTGTCCTCTGTGTAACAACGGTCAAATAGGTTGCGAGAAACATTATCTTCTACTTTGTCCATATTTCAAAGAACCCAGGCTCAATTGTCTAGGCTTTGAATTCATAAATACAGGTAACCGGGACCAAACATTTAAAAATATACTTACGTCGACATCGCCTTCTTTTCTTAAAAATGTTGTTAAGTTCATTTCTATTATTTTCAAACAATTCCAAGTGTAACCCCCCGCCCCTGATTGTACTACATCAAATATAGACTAATTTATCGGCCATTATATTCATTCTTTGCATTGTCTTATTCTTAAAATACCGTTGTTCGTATGACGATATAGATAAGTGTATATGTATATATGTACGTGAGTATGTATGAATGTATGTGTGTATGTGGTTATGCGTATGTGTATATGTGGTGATGTGTATGTGACAGTGTGTGTATGTGACTGTGCATTTAGGTGCATTATTGTGTAAATATGTATGTGTGTATGTGGCTATGAGTATGTGTGAATTATGTGTACGAGTGTATGTGTATGTGTACATTTGATCATTTTACTTGTATATAAATTGTATATAGTATGTTAAATTCTCACATGTAGTTACAAACTGTAACCTGTGAATGTAAATAAAAGTATTGTTCTGTTCTGTTCTGTTCTGTTCCTATCATGATAATTAATTCATCCCTCTCCAATTGATTTCCTGTCTAACTATAAACAAAGATAAGCGGCGTCGATTTTCTTTTGATCAGAAAAGCACCGCAGTATATGACGTATTTGGCGCGTGCCATATTGAATACTTCAAAAACGCACCGCAATACAAGTTAAAGTTTGGGACCACAAGTATGATAGAAAATTTATTCGTCGGCGACAATTAATGTTAAGAAGGATACGTATCAGCAACTTTCCGTGTTGACATGTCCCATTAATCTCTCCTTGTGTTGATGTTATAACAGTATACATAAATAAATAAATAATCTTCGGTCATAAAGTTTATCTTAATTGTTCTTTATCGTAAGTCTCATTAGAACATATTTGCGCGTATTTTAAATTAGTCATTTTTTAAATAAAATTTAACAGCGTTTTTTCAAGTCGCGATTTATTTGTTTTCCTCACATGTGATTGTCGCGTCAATTACTTATCATAATCACATAAACTATTGTTTGTAACAGTTTATTTAAAAGTGTTGTGTTTAACCAGATTTATAAACTTGGACGCGCTAAGTTATTTTCACGAAAAGACGTTTTGTAACGGATAAAAGGTGTTACAAATATTAATAATACAAATATTTATAACAACAATTATCAACGAAACATTCAATAAAAGAAACGCTACAATTTGTCAATTTTGATTTACCAACTATGCACTTCAATGGAAAAGTGTTAAAAATTAAAAACATTTTGAAATTAAAATAATATTTGTGCAGAATAAATTAACTTAACGCGAATAAATTTTGCAGGCATTGACCTTGATTTAAATTGTTAATAACTGCTCTATCTAACACCAAATCTTTACCCGCTGTGCTTATCGCTACGCTTATTGATGTAAAAATCGTCTGCATACACATGACGGATATGTGCGTCACGCGGCGATAAGAGGTTTTTTTATTTTACGACGTAAATACGAGTCTGGCGGCGTACCGATTGAAGTTAGAGGACGCATATTTAACATGTGGCACTCGTAATAGAGAGCAGCAAAATAGTGACGCATATATAAGACATTCATAAAGAATTGGTTAAATCGGCGTTTTCGCTACTTTTTATTCTTTGTTTTTCCGGTTGTCATTTTCTTCAACAGCGCATAACTTCTTCGAACGTGCGGGCGGTAAAAAAGTATATTTTCTTTTGGAATGTGGAGATTTTGAATGAGCGAGCGGTAACAAAAAAAATTTTTTTTGGATGTGGATTTTTCGAATGTGCGGCCGGTATGAAAAAAAATTTAAAAAAAATTTAAATCAAGAAAACTGGTGCGCTGCATCCGTAGAACAAGTAATCAATTTGGTGTGGCCTAAGCTTTCAAAGCTACAATTTCTGAAATAAATGTAAGCTGTCAAACTCAAATAAGTTTAAAAAAATGTAAGTAGTACCTTTATAACGGTTAGGAATACCAACATTTACTACCATCATTGCAAGCGTATTGATGTGTCTTTTTTTCTATAAATCTACATATATTTATTACGGCATATTGAAGAGCAATATAATAATCTTTATTTTTTATGTTTATCAAGTTAACAATAAGTTAGTTTGACTTATGACATTAAACTGGTTTTCTACAACGAAGTTGTTATATCAATGAGACATTGAATGGAACTACTGAGACTGTGAATCAATCCAATAGCTTTTAGGAACAACTCTTGATACCAACTTGATAGTTGAATGTTACGTAAGTATGTTTAGGTCAGTTTAGCTTTAATCAGTTAGTACTATAGGAATAGTATTTGAACTGTTTCTTTTCTGTTTTTATATCCAATTTACCATTTTTACTTTGTCTATGAATCATTATAGATCTTATGCCAAGCAATCAAAATAATATCAGAAATATAACCATTCATAAAAGAGACTATGATGCAATTAGTCTACAATTAAATTGTCATATTTTACAAGTTTATTACACTTTTATAGCACAATATCTCCCATTCTGTATATTTTGTTTGATTTTATTTTTCCATTAAACTTAAAGATCAATAATTCAGACACAGACAGAGTTTCTGTTTAACCTTTTAGTTTTACAAGAAATCAAAACTTTATTTCTGGCCTCTATGAAAATTATGAAACATTTCCTGATTCAGTTTAAAATGTATTTAAATAAACAATAGTCTTTGTGCAATTATCCTATCAAAAATGTTGCTTTACTCTTTTAATGAAACAAAGGTTATTACAATCAGATTTAATTGATGTCTAGGTAATCGGAACATTATAAATAGAATCTTGACTATCGAATAAGGTAACGATTTAAAAATAATTCAGTAGAATATTCTATGAAATTCATTAACAAGCTAAATTAAAATACATGACATTGAACCTTCTAATCATTCCACATAACATTAAATAAAACATTGTTCACAGTATTACTGCATGATTTTCGTTACAGAAACTACAGCAGGAGTGCATCTTCATTTATCTTTTATCTGAAGCATAAGGAAAATACTAATTACAATTTACTTGAGAAAAATAAATGCATGTTGTATTAGATATGGTAGTAATGAATTGAGTGTATATGGACATATGCTTTGTAACTCTAATGTACGATTTAAGTGTTACGCAAATCTATTACTACCTTAAAATGTCTTAATGTCATTTACATGAATTTATTACGGCAAATTGAATAGCGATATAATGTTTTTTATGTATCATGCTTATAAAGTTAGCAATTAGTTAGATAGACTTATGACATTAAACTGATTTTCTACAACACATCTTTTAGGAACATATTTTAATACAAAATTGGTAGTTAAATAATATTATGTAAGTTTGTTTAGGTCAGTTTAGCTTTAAGTATTTTGTGATTTAGGCATTTTTCTAAAAGTATTTCACATTAGTTAATATTTCAACTTTAACATGGTTTAATCTCTCTAATAATGATTATAGTTTTATTCTAAGTAATCAAATTTATATCAGAACTATAACATTTCATTAAAAACACTAATGGATGCAATTAGTCTATAAAACAATTGTCACATTATAATTAGTTTACAGCACTTTTATAGCACACTCTCTCTCGTTTTGTATAGTTTTTGTTAACTTGTCAAATTTTTAATTTCTCATGCAACTTCTAAACAATAATCCAGACATCCACGGAGTGTCCTTACAGCCTATAAGACTATATTTCTGGCCTCTATGAAAAAAACAAAACCATTTGCTGATTCTGATTGAAATGCATATGAAACACAACAGTCTGCTGAAATATGTACAATCCATAATTGATGCTTACAAAGGTTGATATATGTAAAATGTTCATGGTGAAGAAAATTGGCGCCAACAAATGTATTTCTTTTGTGCAATCACGCATATTACGTTCAAAGAATGTACGTTAAAATAATTTATCAAAGTGTTAGGTGTTTGTACAAAACATTGTGAATTTTGTTTTATATATCTTGCTAAAAAGATAGGAAAACATGCAAATGAGTTACTCAATAAATATGTTATCATCGCAAGCATAATTAGTAGACCAGACAAGTTGACATACAACATATGGACAAATGTTTTATAACTCCAGTCACGCAACTATGCCTTAGATGAAATTACATCGTATCATAAAGTGGTACGCAATCATAAAATCTATAAATCAGTCACATAAATCAGTTGTAACTAAGAAAACACAGACAGGTTATTTGACTGCCAAGCTGCATGTAATTTATATTTACATATTGCACAAAAATCGTCCAAAGTAGTTACATACGCCTTTTCTAGAGTGGTTAGCAACTTTCAAATTGTGACTTATTCATAGCTTATTTCTGACATAACATATTCGGAATATCCATTCAAAATCGTATAATTCAATAGACAAATAATAAACTTATTTTCAGCCAAAAGTCCTCTGGGAATTAAGTCACGTCGACACACATTTACATGTTTGTCGCGCTTTAACAAGGACTTCAAAAACTCATCAATTTTGCTCCATAGAGACACGACGAAATTATGAAATATGTCAGGAACGATGATAAACAAAGTTGTAAGAAACCTACAAACACAATGTTGATATAATTTCTGTGCTGAAACAGTTGTTATGGAACAAACAAATAGTTCCTTCATGAAGTGTTATATCAATAAAGACAACGTTTTAAAAATGTTTTATTATGAATCACTTGGATATTTGCTTTTATTGCATCGGCTGGAGCTTAACAAATATTATTAAAATAACAGTCGTTTGCTTCAGTTGTGACAACTAAGTGCTGTACACAAAAATGAGTAAATAAAAGAGAAAATATGCCTGTTTAAAAAATATGTATATACGTATATATACATTCAATACTTGAGAACAAGTTTAATGATGTTCTTCTTATACAACAATTTTTTGTTAACTGTATATTCTGTTACGGTTTAACAAAATATCAGTTTTTGAATTTTTGTCATTTGTTGAAAATTACACTATCGCTGGATAATGCGACATCTTTAAGAAGTCGAGAATTTCTATCCACTGAAATGTTTTCATGGTTGGCGTATATCGAGAAGAAATGAACGACTTAATTTGGACGTTAATTTTTGCACAAAAATTAAATCGATCAATAGTGTAATTATCAGTTACATTCAACTACAGGCAATTTTAAACAAAAATTAAAGTTATTTATACGTGATAGGTTTTTCTTCTATCGTTGTCTTTAAAAGCAAGTGTAAAAAGGAGGTATTATAGCAAGATCACCAGACTTTTTAACCTGTACTTGATTAATATTTCCTGTATATAATCCACAATTTAATTGATGGATTAGTAAATAAATAAATGTATTGTATATGTATGATGATTCATCAGCTTACTTGCACAGTCAGAAAGCTCTGGTAGAGATATGTTTTAGGTTCCTCAGGTGAAAGCTCCGATTTAACTTTATTTCGGATGTTGACATGTAGTTATGCCTAAGTAACCTAACTAAACTGCCTAACGTTACTTTACAAAACATAGTTATGTTTTTTTCAACCTTTCAAGTAAATAAATGCCCCTAATTATATAAAAGATATGGAATAGATTAGTATGTTGAATAAATTATTTAATGTGAACTTGCGTTAAGTTATATTGCTTTTGTTTTTTTTCCAGTTTTGTTCTGGTTTTTTTTTCTGACAAAAACAGGCATTTGTGTTACAAATAAGATTACGAGTCAAGCTGACCTTTATATTCAATATCAAATTTGTTTCGATGAGTTGTGATAGAAATGTGGCTAGTGAAACTTCCTGTTATCCCCTATCAGAAAGTTGACTGTGATAATCAAAACACAAAGCCACATCACCGTGATTAAGCATTAGTACAAATAGTGTGTAAATATAACAAAAATACTTCTGTGTGAGCCCGAATTTGAAATTGTGGTCGTTATTTTGTGCTTCTTTTATAAATGTTACTATTTGGTTATTGGAGGATTGAGACCTATCCCAAGTTAAGCAATAGCTCTGTGTCGGTGTTTTGAAATATTGAGAAATCTCAGATCTGAGCCATTAAAGCTCAGAGCAAGTGATCAGATTCTGAATTTAATTATAAATAAATATTCATTAATGGATAATAACAAATAAACTATATTACAAGTTATGAGGAAAAACTTCATTGATATTTCATCGATATCACACTCTGAGGTGTGATTGTAGCAGATCAGCTATGACAGTAGACATGCACCCTCTGTGTAGGTTCGAGTATTGTTTAGAAGCCACTACTTTGGTTTAATGTTGGTTGTAAGAACTTGTTTCACAATGAAGGTTAATTTCTTAGATAGTTGCGCATTTTATTAAAATTTATCCTCAAATATGAAGAAAAAGTAAAGAATTTATTTCTGCAACAATAGGTCAATAGGCCCGTGTTAAACATACACATGCATTTCATAAAGTATATAATCACGAGACAATGACTTAATACTTATATAAACTTATATATACTAATATATTAAATATAAACTTAGGTTTTGTCTTATCTGTATTTATGAAATCCACCCAGTTTTTTCCTTACTCTGCGACTAGTTAAACTATATTTATGCAATTATCTTTAAGATTATCTTTAAACTAGAATTATGCAATCGACCCATTGATTTTACCCTTCCACTTGCTTTGTCACGTTCTCTTTTCGTGATCCATTGTTATATAAATGCATATTGCTTCAGTTGTTTAGATTTCATTTGCCATTCTAAACATACAAAAAATATTATCGTCAACGAGTCAAAGATGTTTCGGGTTAGATATACAGTTTCATTGCTTCAATAAACATTTCATTTGTTGCTTTATCTAATTCACATTCAAGCTTTGTAATGACTTTCTCCAATTGTCAAATACTGACAGCCAAAACTGAGTCTTCAACGATCATTTTATTTGTGTAAATCTTCAATTATCATCATAGAATAATAGAATTATAACCCAGTAAGAATTCTATAAATCATTTGTAATGAATTACCATCAAAATAATATTTTGGTAATATGTTTACATTTATTATCATATTGATGAATTTATACTAAATGAATTAATACTCTTTTTTTACAATCCGTTTATAATCTGTATTTAATAGTCTATACTATGAATGATTTATGATGCACACGTTGAAATGTTATTTATATATCTGATCAAAGAGCTGATGTCATTCAAAATGATACATCTAGAACATCCACTAATGTATCAAAATCTTTATCGCCTGATTGATACACATTTTTTATCTATGTTTAACACTTCAAAGGCAGGCAATCTAATTTCTTCATTCTGCATTAACTGTTATCGGAATACGCTACAGTATAACACTAATGTCACTATATTATAGAAGTATAAAGATAACTTTGTAACCGTCAATATCATCCGTATTAGAAACCAAAGCACATTCAAGTTAACCTGAGTATTACCTCCCGACCTTGCGGAAACATCTAAGCTGCATTTGTCAATTTAGTGTATTGCAATGACTTTGTTTATCATCTAAAGTCACAGTGGCTATTAACGTTATTGTACATTTCTGTTATTTAAACAGATAATGTTTATTCAATTATACGATGTAATATATATTGTCTCTCATTATATAATGTAGTCGGAAATTGGTTCTGAATATATAGGTGCGTGGTGTAATATTATTTTCTTCATTCATTTTTAAGAAAATGTTTACTAGTTATAGTTCATTTTAAATACAGCGTTTGACTGAATTGAGATATAGAATTAATAATTCTAAAAGGGGTATTTATTAAACCATTGTTATTTTAAGAACAGGAGCATGCTTCGGATGTTTTTTAATGTGTTAAATGTAATACTTTGTTTTGCATATATCTTATGTATTTATAAACATTGCTCATTCATGTTTTATGTAAATTTCACTTGAAGATGATCTGACAATGTGATCTATAATGTACATTAGCTTTGAGAAACCTTAGTAATATATTTACAATAACACTATTTTTGTTGCGTTAAACGTCGTATATTATATCATATTACGGATATTTTAGGCGTAATGTGCGGATTTACTGTAGTTGTTCGATTTCCAAAAAAGTATCTGTGAAGCTATTACAGTATGAACATTTGTGTTAGCCTTGAATTGATGTCTTTCTGGGCTTCATTATACCCCCGCTTCGAAGAAGAGGGGGATATACTGTTTTACCCTTGTCCGTCCGTCCGTCCGTTACAAAATTTCCGTCGCAGTTTTCTCAGCAACTATAACATGCAGCAGCCTAATACTTTGCATATTGCTTCATCCCATAGCCCCATGTGGTATAAAGCGATTTCATGCTCCTTGCTCATCTACTTCCTGTTTGTCGCATATTTTTTAGATTTTTGCGGGGGTATCACTAGTGAGCATTAGCTCACAGATTTACTTGTTTTCTCTACTTACGATGTTCCCAAGATAAGTAAGGTCGCTTGTTAAGTAAATTATCCTCAAAAATGACAAAATCATTGTATTAGATGGACATTTCCTCGACATAATAATGTACATGGTTTATGATTCATATTATCTTCACAGTACTAGAACTAATTAGATCTCTCAAGTGTACAGGGTATAATATTTATGTACCATACTTAGACATATATTGTGTTAACAAGCTGAGATGAGAAAAAATATTGCCTTTTATTACTTTAGTTCTTGTACCAGATTACTGGGGGTATGGTTTGTATTCAGATTAATAACTTGATTTTTTATCTTTATAAACAAAAAGTGTTTTTGTATAATCTGCAGAAACTCATGAAACATCAAATGACGCTGTAATGATTGTACGCGGTAATTAATATTTTTATTTTACAAATACAAATGATGAGATTTTATGCTAAAGTATGATCATTCCTACCCAGTAAACTCCTCATCATTGCTGAAAAAACAGTTTACATCCAATGTGTCAATAATACCATAAAATAAAATGTTCATAAATTGATTAAATCCACAGCATCTTGTAAAGTACAACGAAATTTACTTATTTTTCATTTGCTTTTTTAATTAAAAAAAATTTCATCTAAAGATATCATATCGACTGTATGTTCGCTGAAAAAATGAGTTTTACCTCATCACGATTGAAAAAAATCCTGTAGTACACGTTAGTGGTTCTTGCCTTTGAATACTTCACCCACCTTGAGTCAGAAACTGATCTTTCAATGGTTCTTGTTCCATGTTTTTTGCAGAAAAACGATGTATTGTTTAAGAATTATAAACTGGTTTAAATTTATATAATGTCGCAGTGTTTTATACTTGCACGTAAAAGTGTTCCAAAGACAGTTTATTCGTGATAAAGAACATTTTAATTTTCTCAACAGTCAAGATAAGATTACATGTTAGTATTCAATGACAATATTTCTTAACAACTTGACAATAAACTGTTATGTGTAATCTATTTAACGAAGAAGTTCATTATTATGTGACAATATATACTAATATCACATGTAATCCTGTCAAATTCTTGAAATGTCAATAATACATTTGTTGTTAACTAATATTGAAGTAATAAATGACACGAATATATGTTATATAAATAACCAGAATTTAACATTTAGGTACCCAATGTTTAAATGGTATAATAACCGAGCCGATCCTAAAAGGTTGGCCAATGTAAATTAGTGAAATCATATTAATTAAAGTAATCCTTTAAACCAAAACGACAGGATAATTGTAATTTAAAATGTGTTTCCTGAAGCGCTTCCTCTATTTTAGAGCGTAGATAATTTAGAATAGTGACGACAAACACTCGCACGATGCTATCAATGATTAATAGTGTTTAATTTCAGATATATAAAATGTTAACAATACTGAGCTAGGATAAATTCCTATCGTCATCTTAATGCAACACTTGTTTCATTTTTTTCTCTTTTCAAACAATTCAATGACACATCCCTAAAAATAAATGGCTAAGACCAGATTAAAATTTTTCAGGAGCCAGTTGGTATTTTACTCAACTTAAGTTTTGTTGAAATGATGTTCTAGTCATAGATTAGGAATAGAAACTGGTAGGCATTTTGGTACACCTAGAGACGAACGATTATGCTCTTATTGCTTTGAACATGATATACATTACATAGAGGATGAGCAACATGCTTTATTAGTTTGTCAAAAAATACAAAACCTTTAGAGAATTATGTTTAGAGACTTCTGGCTCTGTCGGTGTTAGCAATCAACCGTTCAATGATATAATGTCCACTAAGAATATAGTAAAACTGATCAATGTTTGTAGATTAGTCCATCATATAATGCCACAGAATAATATTTCATAATATATATGTTTGTTTGAATATTCATGTATAATTATGTATTGTAGGTATGTATGTATTGGTTGATATATATGTACACATGTATGTAGGTATACATACACATATTTGTGTTTATATGTGCGTGTATATGTATCAATGTGTATGTGAAGAGCAGATGTGTATTTGTATGTTTATCATATATAGTCACATAAAACAGGTTGCCACTACTTTCTGATACCTTACACATTCACATTCAATTGTATCATTATTTGGAATTTACTTGTTGTATATAAATGAAAATGCATTATGGGCCGGTGGCTTTTTTGTACTAATAAACAGTTACAGTTACAGTATACAAGTTAGATTGTCAAACCTAAATCAATGAACTCTAGCCCCATATGAGAGGTGGGAACGAGTTTAGAAACTAGTCACAATACAAAGAATGAGATTCATCACCAACATTGTAAATGAGATCCTTTTGATTGTACATAATAATTTGACTAGCATTACTTCCCTCGAAATCCACCCGGCTAGCTCAATCAGTAACACACAAGTCTACTGATCGATGGATCGTGGGTTCGGTTCTCTAATGAAGTATACTTTCATAGAGTTTATCGGTCATGTCCCAGTCACTAGTAGAGGTTTGCGACTAGTTACTAGTTAACAGCTAAACCAAGAGATCTAGCTTTTCCAGGAATGGTGGGTTGGTTGACTAGCCGTCGTAATATGACCTAAACACCTGTTACTACGGCATAAAATTAATCAGAAAAAGATAAATCAGCGTTATATTGATAAATCCCCAATGTCTAAACGTATATTTTTTGAGGACTACGTTTATTACGTGACAACGCTTCTGAGAGAGTGTGCAATTACCAAATTAACTGGACACGTCATAGAATTGGTAAAGCAAATATGACAAGAACTCTCTCAGCAATTATATCAGTATAAAATATTTTACATTGAAATCGTAAGTTCGTCAATCCAATAATAACGAAAGATTATTTGTTTGAAATAGACATTTGGTTAGGGAACAAAATGAACCGATAATAATATATAAAGAGACATTAAATAAAACATATAATATCGAATTGTGAAAGATTGACATTACTTAAGTTAGTTAATGCTAAATTTCATTTAATTCAGCTCAATAATAGTAATTTAAGAAACTAGCAATCGGTTTATTCACATATTTCATTTGGCCGTAAAACCCAAACTAGTTTAACAACATCGTTTAAAGACACCGGTGTGTGTAGAAACTACCGGCAAATGACAATCACGTAAACGTATGGTTCGATTTTATAGAAAATTTACGAGTAAGAACATATTAATATAAGTGAAGTAGATATACATCAGATGTTTGACAAAAGAACGATGTTAAAATTTATTTTTATACATAACATTTAAAACAATCATATATCTTTAGCCGGATTATTAGATTCATACATATGTCACCTTTCAACGATCAAATTACTACAGAACCATGGAATGATACAGACGCATACAAAGTATCCAGCTCTATAGATACGGGACATTCCATGTCACTTTCATTGACTTTATTTGATAAAGTATGCTTAAATAGTAAATCTAAAAAACCTAAATATAAACAACCTAGATTTAAATTTAGAACCCTAATTTAAAACTTAATATGAGAAGCGTTTGATTGTTTCTCCCTTGTACAGGCAAATGTCAAAAACAAATTTCCTGTAATTACACGTTGCTTGTGGATGCTTTGTATTCTGATTGTAAAGAATAACAAAATAAACAGATTATCTATTTGAAGATGTTAGAGACAGTCTTAGACGAACTTTGTATGTATCCGTAGATTATATTTGACATATGTACGAAGCCACTAGTCAATTTAAGTGTTTGAAAATAAATTAACTTTATAATTCAGCTGATTTTATACATGCCCTGTTTGTTGTACACTGATGGTTGCGAGGCCGAGGACGAAGTAGATCTTTCTCTCTTGGTAAAAACATGGTACGGTCATACCATCTAGAGATTAAAGATTAAAGAAAATGTTTTATTGATCATAGTGTTTCTTTTTGACATTATGTACTTGGTCTATATTAAGTAGTTTTGGTTTATAAAATATATGAAACGTGTTTATAATGGTGAAACATACACTTATTTTGAAGAATGTGTATGATATGACAGTATTTATTGGCAGTTGTTTTTATAGGTTCTTTAAATGTATTTTGAAAATAAATAAAATGCTATAACGTAAATTATATTGCATACGAATAACGAAAAACATACACGTAATCATTTCTAAAGACAATTAAAATAAGCCCTCTATAGTAAATACCTTATATATAAGATGATTGCAAGTCGTTGTAAATTCTTTCTAAGAACGCGATATTCACGCACATCTTATAACTACATATTGAACAAAGGTCAATTTATCAAGTGGTAAAATAATGTCTTAGACGTAACGTACACACATACACATGTGAGTGCTTATATTTCGATGCAAGGGAAAATGTGATAAAATGTTAACCAACGTGACGTGAATGTTAATTGAATCACTTGGTTTACGAAATTCAAGCATTTAGAATAAAACATTCATATATGGGCAGGAAACTAATCCTAAACGCTGCTGTTTGAATAACTTCACTTCAATTATTAAACACAATTTTCAATCCGACACTTAATGTACCGCATCATCTTTGTAAACCAACCTATTCGTTTTTCCATGCAATTATTTGAGTTTCAAACAGTGAGACAATAATTTAATAACAGCAGTTTAAATTATATAGTTGACATGTGGCAGTTTATTGATGGAACAGAAGTTTAATAAATGCAGTTCAACTGTATAGTTTAGATGGATTGCCTTTGTAGGAATCAATTGGGGAAAACACCGGAAGTGAAATTAATGTCAATGCATTATTAATTTCCATGCAGCAATATATTCAGATTATTAGACGTTTTCCTTTGTATGACATTTGTGTAATGTCAACTTAATATCTTACTGGTTTTTGTAGCTTAAACGACGGATCGCACAATATAGTGCTTTGTACTACATAAACGTTTAGAATAAAAGTGGGATACGGCTCTATGGTTATTTTATGTGCGTTTATTTAGAGAAATTAACTGTAATCTACATAAACAAAAAAGTATCCCTGATTTGACTCAAGTTTTATTATATGCTAGTCTTATTTCAATACATTAAATGCTAAACAAACTTGCGATAGATTACGGGCAATTTATTGATATTGAATGGTAAATTTTGTTGACGTCTCCTAATGATCTTTTTATTAGTAGCTGTCAAAATTCAAAAAGTATCTAAAATATATTTGCAGTTACTTTTTCTATAAGTGTACATGTATTCATACGGGGTATTGAACAGCGATATAATGTTCATAATGTATCATGCTTATAAATTTAACAACAAGTTAGTTAGATTTATGAATTAAACTGATTTTCTACAAAGTTGTAACATCAATGAGACATTGAATTGAATTAATGATATCATTAATAAGGGCTGTAGCTTTTATGAACATAATTATCTTGATACAAAATTGATACAAACTTTGAAGTTTAATAATAATATTATCTAAGTTTGTTTATGTCAGTATAGCTTCAAGCAGTTAATAATTGATGCAGAAAATCTGTAATATCTCACTGTTTATACCTCGAATTTAACATATCGTAGTTTGACTATAAATCATTATAGATTTAATGCCAAGTTATCAAATTAATATCCAAATTATTACATTCAAAATTGAAAATAATGGATGCAATTAGGCTACAATTAAATTGTCACATTGTTGCAAGTTTACTGCACTTTATAGCACACTCTCTCCCGTTTTGTATAGTTTTTGTTAACTTGTCAAATTTAAATTTCTCGTGCAACTTATAAACAATAATCCAGACTCCTACAGAGTGTCCTTACAGACTTTTAATTTCACATACAAGTAATAAAAACTATATTTCTGGTCTCTATAAAAATGTTAAAACATTACCTGATTCTGATTGAAATGAATATAACATCACAATAGTCTGCTTGAATATATGTAATCATGTTGATATATGTAAAATGTTCATGGTGAAGAAAATTGGCACCAATAAATGTAAAAAAACCTATAAAACAGTCGCAAATAGCAGTTGTAACTAAGAAAAGACAGACCAGGTTATTTTCTGCTAGACTGCATGCAATTTATATTTAAATATTGCACTTAAAATCGTCCAAAGTAGTTATATGCACCTTTTCTAGAGTGGTTAGCAACATTCAAACAGTGACTTATTCCTGGCTTAATTCTGACATAACATATTTGAAAATCCATTCAAAATCGTATAAATCCATAGACAAATAATTAACAAATATATCACAACTACTCGTATCTTAAGCCAAAAGTCCTTTAGGAATTCAGTTACGTTGACACACATTTACATGTTTGTCGCGCTTTAACGAGGACTTAAAAAACTCATTAACTTTGCTCCATAGAGACACGACGAAACGATGAAATATGTCAGGAACGACGATAAACAAATTTGTAAGAAACTTACAAATACAAGGAAGATCGTAGTTCGATGTGAAGACAATATATTTGGAAACAGACAAATAGTTTCTTTCATTAAGTGTTATATCAATAAAGACATCGTTTTAAAAAAATGTTTTATTATGAAACACTTAGATGGTCGCTTTTATTGCAATGGCTGGAACGTAACATATATTATTAAAATAATATTATTTTGTAGCATTGTATAGGTCATTTTACGGGTATTGTCAATGCTTAATTTACGGTTTGACTAAAGTTGTATAATGTCAAAAGTATTAGTTACGCTATAGCAGTATGAACATTTGTGTTAGCTATGACTTGATATCTTTCTGAGCTTTAGAATCTCCACTTACGATGTTCCCAAGATAAGTTAAAATGTTAGAATAGTGAATTATCTTCAAAAATGACTATGGTATTGTATCTGCTGGACATTCCCTCGACACAATAATGACCATGGTTTATGATTCATATTATCTTCACAATACTAGAACTAATTTGATCTCTCAAGTGTACAGGGTATAATATTTATATATCAGACTTAGACATATATTGTGTTAACAAGCTGAGATGAGAAAAAATGTTGCCTTTTATTACTTTTGTTCTTGTACCAGATTCCTGTTGGTATGGTTTGTATTCAGAATAATAACTTGATTTTTTATCTTTATTAACAAAAAACGGCGTCTTTGTATAATCTGCAGAAAAAACCATAGAACATCAAATGACGCGGTAATGATTGTACGCGGTAATAAAAAAATGTTGGATTTTACAAATACCAATGATAAGATAATGTGTTAAAACCATTATGAGCATTTCTGCGCACCAAACATCTCATCATAATTGCTGAATATACAGTATAGTATCTCCATTTTTACAATTATGCCAATAAAACAAAATATTCATAAGTTGATTAAATCCACTCTATGTTGTAAAATATAATGATTAATTATACTTATTTTTACTTATCCGGTTTATTTTCCATTGAATTTTCTATTGAAAAAAAATCATATAGACTGTATGTTCGCTAAAGAACAGGGAGGTTTACCTATTCATGAGTGATAAAAAAATATTTTGCATGTAAGTAATTCTAACCTATAAATTCTTCTCCTACCATGAGTCAGATGTTCTGTAATGTTTGTTCCATTTTTCAAGAATAAGAATTACAAACTATTTCATGATTAAATGATATCACAATGTTTTATACAATGCATGCAAAGAATGTTGCCAAGACAGTTTATTCGTGATAAAGAACATTTTAATTTCTCAACAGTCAAGTTTAGATTACATGTTAGTATGCAATGACAATATTTCTTAACAACTTGACAATAAAATGTTATATGTAATCTATTTAAAGAAGAAGTTCATTATTATGTGACAATATATACTAATAGCATTTGTAATTCTGTCAAACTCTAGAAATGTCAATTGTACATAATTATTTTTATGTTCGTTCGCTAATATTGAAGTACTAAATGACACGAATATATGTAACATAAATAACATAAATAAACGGAATTCGACATTTAGGTACGCAATGTTCAAACGGTATAATTACTGAGGCGATCTTAAAAGGTTGATAAGACAAGTCAAAATATATATAAACTGAATATGTCACTTAATTACTAGGCTGGTATTAATGGTTTATAAGACAAGTCTATACATGTATATAATATGAACATTTCACTTAATGCCCCCAGTCTGTCATGATCAACACGAACTAGTGTAAATCCTGCAAACCAATTAAAAGATTCTTCTGTACTTCACCAACTGTCAAAATGTAGACGTGTTTCTAAGTGCCAAGTAAATTTGTCATAAATTAACGTTGCTTAAGAAACATACATTCTCTATAACGACAGCTGGAGGTTACTAGACTAAGTTTCAATTACTCTTTAAAGCAAAACCGCCAATGAAACAGTGGTAAAACGTAAAAATTTCAAACCGAAGATTCACGGTTCGATTTATGACCCCGGCAGGTTTTTCTCTTTCAGGAAACTAGTCTTTTTGATAAAGGTTTTCCTTCAGAGAGCGAAAAGTTGCTGGCTCTTTGTGGCATAGTAACAGAGTACTGGAAAAGTGAAATGTCCATTAAGGTCGGCCGCGAACATTCAATATTAGAAATAAATAAAGCGCTAGAAATCAAATTTTACTAGTATAGCACATGTTTTTGTAGTTTATTTATCAAGGTTATTGAAGGTGTGATTTTTGTTTATTGTGTTGTAAGAAGTGAATTTTTGTTTATTATATGAAACAAAATGTTTAAATGCTTTAATATCCGATATTTGAACATTACGCTCATGTTAACAACGGTCGAATAACTGATCTTTTGTCGCATGTATCTGTTAATATACAAGTAGAGCGTTGTACCGTGTTGTTAATTAGTGAAATCATATTAAAGTAATTCTTTACATCAAAACGACAGGAAAATTGTAATTAAAAATACGTTTCCTGAAGTGCTTCCTCAATTCAAGAGCTTTGATAATTTAGAATAGTGACGACAAATTCTTTCATTATACAATGTATTATCAATGACTGATAGTGTTTATTTTCAGATAATATATAATGTTAACAATGAGATCAATTCCTATCGTCATTTAAATGGAACACTTGTCTGATTTTTTTTCTGGATTTTTAAACAATTCAATGATACATGTTTAAAAATAAATGGCTTAGACCAGATTAAACATATTAGAGGCCATCTGGCATTTTACTCAAACTAGGTTTTGCTGAAATGCGACATAGTTAAGTTGTAAATCATCTAGAAAAAAGTTTAAATGTTAAACAACTGTTCGCGAACGCTATATGAATGTTAGCCGACCAGTTATATATACTTATTACTAGTGGTAATAAAAGAGTTTCCTCTCTACCAATCGTGTCTGAGAGTAATGATTACTCTGATAAAGAATGTATTTGAATGCCAATATTGTCAATTTGTGTGCTGCTTTATTCTCTGCTATATATCAATCGAAATGTTCAGACGTCTTTGTAAAATTAGGTTGGTACGATTTTCTCATAATGACATGAATATATTTGTTTCTAACCTGAGTAATTTTCTGCTTGACAGTTTCAATCTTCTTTTCTGTTGTCTAAAATTGATAATTGACAAATTTTCTATTAATTTCTAGTTTATACAAGTTAGAATGTCAAACCTAGATCAATGAATTCTAGCCCCATAATAGAGATTGGAGCTAGTTTAGAATCTTGTTCTAATACAAAGACTGAGATTCAACGTCAACATTGTAAATGAAATACTATGGTTGAACATAAAGATTTGACTAGCATTATTTCCCTCGAAATCCACCCGGCAAGTCTAATGATCGATGGATTGTGTGTTCGATTCCCTAATGAAGTATACTTTCATAGAGTCTATCGGTCATTTCCCAGTCACTGGTGGAGGTTTGCGACTAGTAACTAGTTAACAGCTAAATCCAGAGATTAAGCTTTTCCATGAACGGTAGGTTGGTTGACTAACCGTCGTCATATGACATAAACACTGTGTTATTACGGCATAAAAACTCTCAGAAAAGATAGACCAGCGTAATATGGATAAATCCCCAATGTCTAAACGTATATAATTTTGAGGACTACGTTTATTACGTGACAACGCTTCAGAAAGTGTGTAAAAAATTAACAAACTAACTGGACACGTCATAGAATTGGTTAAGCAAATATGACAAGAACTCTCTCAGGAATTATATAAATATGAAATATTTTACATTGAAAGAGTAAGTTCGTCAATCCAGTAATAACGAAAGATTATTTATTGAAATATACATTTGGTATGGGGTCAAAATGAACCGATAATAAAATATGAAGAGACATTAAATAAAACATATATACATGTAATATCGATTGTGAAAGATTGCCATTACTTAAGTTAGTTAAGGCTAAATTTCATTTAAATTGGCTCAATAAAAGTAATTTAAGAAAGTAACCAGCTCTTTAGATACGGGACACGTTCCCTGTCATCATCATTGACTTTATTTGATCGAGTGTGCTAAAATGGTAAATCTATGAAACCTTTATAGAAATAAGGAACCTACATTTAAAACTTAATATGAGAAGCGTTTGATAGTTTCTGCCTTAAACAGGCACGTTGCCTGCAGTTGTTTTGTAATCTGATTATAGAAGAATAACAAAATAAACAGATAATCAATTTGAGAATATTAGAGGCTGCCTTAGACAAGGACGGAGTTCATCTATTTCTCAGGTTAAGACATTGTACGTTCATACAATCTAGAGATTCGCGCTTATAACTTTGGCGCGATGGATGGATATTATTGTCGGTTTTTTATGGCACTGTGTACTTAGTCTAGATTAAGTAGTATTGTTTTTTTTATTTAAAAATAAATTAAACGTGTTCATTATGGTGAACAATGAAATTATTTTGAAACATGTGTATGATATGGACCGGAGGCCTACATCATTTAATATACGTTGTTGTAGATTGTTTCTAGATAATGTATTTTGTAAATATTTAGAATACTATTGCGTAAATTATAATGCGTACGAATAGCGAATAACAAACACGCAATAATCAAGATGGAATTAGCTAACACATGAACAGTTAAGAAGGCGAACGAATAATTTCTTAAGACAATTAAAATATATCCTACATACCTAATTTATTCTAATTATATCACAATATTCAATTTGCTGTCATTGCCTTTTAAGAATGAGATATTCAAGTTTTCAGTATAAGGCATCTTATAAATACAAAACATAGTTCAATGTATTCAGTGATAAATATAATGCTTTAAACAAATTCAACAAATCTTTAAAAGAAATCTTGATAAGGCAAGTGAATGCTGATATATTTCTGCGAGAGTGAAATGGCATAAATAATAACTAACGTGACGTGAATGTAAATTGTTTTATAGGTTAATAATTTAAGCATTTAGAATACAACATTCAAATTCGGACGAGTATCTAAGCCTAAACGCTGCTGTTTGAATAACTTTACTTCAATTATTAAACACAATTTTCAATCCGAGAGTTAATGCACCACAGCATCTTTGCAAACCAGCTTAGGAGTTTTTCCATGCAATTATATAATTTTCAAACAGTGTAAAAGTAATTTGATCACAGCAGAGTTGATTATATAGTTGACGTGAGACATTTTTCTAAATGATGGAAAAGAAGTTAAATATTTCAACTGTAAAGTCTAGATTGATTGCCTCTCTAAGAATCAATTGGGGGAGTTTAAAAGAAGTAACTATTAATGTTAATGCATTATTCATTTTAGGAACAAGGTAATTTCTATGCAGCGATATATTCAGATTATTATCGTAATATTGTTTCATTGTATGACATTATCGTAGTGTAAAACGGAACATCTTAATAGTTCTTTTAGTAGTTTGTACGACGTATCGCATAACAAAGTACTCTGTACTCAATGAACGTTTAAAATAAAAAAGAGGGATGTGGCTCCCTGGTGCAGTAGACAATGCACAGGATTTCAAATCAAATGAACCATAGGCGTTGCTGGCTTAACCTCCCCTGAGCTTGCTATACCTTTTTTATAATTATTTGGCACAAATGTCGATTTTAAATCATACCAATATATTTCGAAAAGTTTTCATAGTATACTGACCAATAGCTATAGAGTTCAACAGAAAGATAATTGAGCGTTTTATTTAGATGCAATGATTGCCGCTACATTACTCATTCTTTCTGTGTAAATTTAACCAGTAAGTATCCAGGACAGAGAAATCATGCGAGATTTGTAAAATTGAGTCTATATTATATTTTAAAATGTTTTTAAAGTTGCCATAAGATAGCATGTTTAGTTATTTGACGTTAACCTATGTATACAGTTTTATAATAAAACAATAGCGTAAAAAATGTTATTCTAATAAATAGATTATTTCATCTCAAGTTTGTCAATAATGTCATAATAACATACATTCTGCTTTTTGCCCTTTGAAGTAAATATTCTACATCCGTTAAGGTAAAATTATCGTTAAACTAAACATTGTTAATGATTAAAAAATCGCAGGAATCATTAGTTGACGTAAAATGATTTACACAAAAACAGTAAAACTACAAAACCATTATTCAAAAGGAATTTAAATTTTAATTCCAATTAGCTTTTGACGTTTTGTGCTTAGAACTTTTGTGTGGGCTAATGTTAAAATGTTATAACCAAATTTTCTGTGATTATTTTACACATCGTATGTAGGTAGGTTTAATTTGATTTGAAAGAACAACAAGTTAACATATAATCTATTTGCAGATGAATTTTATATCACATGTATCTGAAACGAATTTCATAATGAGGGTTTTTAATTTATTAAGTCTTTTGGAAACTTGCATCAAAGCATACAGATTGTGTTGTTCAATTATATATTTACAATTATTATGATAAATTTTGGTATTTTGTATAACTTTAACTTGACCGTAAACTTTGTGAATTTCTATACTTTTGTATTATGATTTTCCACTTGTAAGCCTTAATCAATTTGGCAGTATTGACTTTCCAATCGTAGTAATACTAAAAATATCAAAGTTCAATTTGTAGTTTTGAATAATTCAGATTATTTCCTAAATAGAAACCTAGTTCAATGAATGCAAATTTCGTAATTTAAAACGTAGAATAATTTTGTTAGAATATATAAATACCTTATTTGTTCCCAAAAGAATTGCACGTAGTGCAAACAAGTAATTGAAAGAAAGTTATACATAATATACCGAGAGGATCGAGGAGAATCAATGCAAACATTTTGTATTTTCAATATAATCGAACACATATTGTAAACTATTTTCGTTGACATGAACCTACGTGCCTACAAGTTCCACACGTTCAAGAGAAGTTAGAATAAAATAAATAAAACAGTAAGAATAAGTCATCGGTTTGGTATCACAAGGATGTATGTTTTTGTTAAGCCTGATGTGCCCTTATTTAATTTTACGCAGGTTTTTATCATACTACACCAACAAATAGACTGGTCAGTCAATAATTTAAGGACTTACTTTTTGACCTGGCAAAATCAACGATTCTGATCAGCAGTGTATTCTATTTTAAAGATCTTTTTCATATTTAATCATACATTTTTTTGTAAATGTAGATCTTTAATTATACTTTACTAGGAATTCAAACTGATGGACTTTTACCTGCAGTACAAGCAAACATTTACCGGTATTGGGATAAATAGTGTACTGAAAACTTTTTTAACGTCGTATTTAATACATATTTAGGTTATATTTACGACGGCCAGCTCTACCATAGGTTTCCTGGACAATTTTCTATCACCAGTACTAACTTACCCTATAACGAGACGTAGCCGACATGCTTACCACTACGCCACGGCTGCGTTTCTACTGAGAACAACAACGCTTTCAACAAGTGTGAGGTTGTTGCACCTTAGAACCTTGTTAAACCCTCAATGACAATCAGTTTTACAACTGCTCATTTCAAGGCGAGAATATCCTTAGTTTCGTATTTTTGTTATTTGTTTGTTTCCCGCTTTTAAACGAAAATTAAAATAATCTAAAAACATCTCAATTTCTGCATTTTCGCTATGTCGAATATCTGTGTTTTACTGTTGTTGTTTCTAATATGGTTCCACACTTCATTTTGTTACACATTTAAAGCAACATTGTGTTCAGAACATTGTTTTTACCTCGTCAGTGTTAGTAGAAACCTCAAACATTTAGAATCCCAAAAAACAACTACTGCAACCATTGATAATTATGTATTTTATATAACAAATATAACGTTACCTTATCTATAGCGTAAATGACCGCCCCGCTAGCTCAGTCGGTAGCTCACAGATTGATCGATGGGTCGTGGGTCCCTCCTACCACTTAGTCTAAATCTTGTAGGGAAGTTGTCAGTCACTGACAGAAGTATGCGCCTATTAACTTGTTAACAGCTTAGTCCAGCGATATAGATTTACAAGGGACGATTTGTAGGTTGACTGACCACTGTGATATGTCCTCACACAACGTGTCGTTACAGAGTTGAACTGAACGAAACGAAACATTATATAGTGAATATTTCATTGTATACAAGTAAAGGTAAATAGAAACAAGTACAAAAAAGCAATCATACAGTAATTACATGGCTATTGTATTTATTACGTTTCACAGAATGTGACCATCTGGTAACTGAAGCTTATTAATTTTATATTTAATAGTAAAAAGATCGAGAGCTCTGGAGTTCGACAAAAAATAATTGAGAGATTTATTTAGATGTAATGATTGTCGGGCATTCGCGTATTGTTGGTGATTATTATTCATTAGAATAAAGCCATCTTTTGTAGCTAGTAAGTTCATTCTTAACATAGACTTACATGATCAAAACACGAGTATTATATGTGCCTTTATTAAACAAACGAATAGCGGCTTTCTTGTAGATCAATGAGGCAATAAAAATAATATCTAGACAAGCAGAAGGCGGTGAATCCTATTAATTCATTATTTACGAAAATTGTGTAAAAATAAAGTTTATATGACTGAACATGTATTTATTGCGTAAAATATCAAGAAGAGAGTCATGGCGCTCGCATTTTGTCCGTACTTATTTTCTTTGCATATAAACTTGGCCCTACATTGGAGCAAAATTTGTAAACAGAATCATTAAAACGCCAATGTTATGGAATTTTGTATTTTTGATCAGTTTGAACGTTTTTTTTGCCTTTTTAACAAAAAATCAATGTTACATATCCCATTCTTCGATGTAGTTTTTATTAAACAAAATTATTTTGGATAGTAAGAATCTAGGAAAGAAAAAGCATGCGAGATCGGATGCGATATAGAGTCAAGATTTTATCTTAAAATGTTTTTTGAAATTGCCATTTAATAACATGTTAAATTGTTTATCGTTAACCTATGTATGCAGTTTTATAATAAAACAATGACATAAACATAGCATTCTAATGAATAAAACATTTCCCTTAAGCTTGTCAATAATAATTATCATTATAACATACTTTCTGCTGTCTGCTTTTTGAAGAAAATATGTTACATCCGTTTAGGTAGAATTCTCGTATTACTGAACTAGGTTCGAAGAAAAGTTCGCAGGTCTAGTTCGTACAAAGGTAACATTACATGTTTGTATAAACATAAAAATAAACCAATCCATTCAAAAGGCAGGGCAGTATTGAATATCTTAAATATATCCGCGACATACATTTTAATGTTAACTCACTTTTTCAATCGGAACCATCATATGCGATATTTAACTATCTGAAGAAAATAAATATTTGACACAAAATATAGGACTAAATATTTTTATTATTCAATTTCTTTAATTCTTATCATCGAATGCTTATCATTGATACGAAACCTTTTTATGTTAATACGCTCTTAAACCCAAACAAACAAACTTACAAAAGGGAGCTAATGACTCACTTTCATTAAAGCGTCTTGTAACTTTGCTACAGAATGTTCTTTTTTTTATAAAATTGAGGTGGTGAAACCATATCCTGCTGCTTTCCATTTTGAATCGCCATCATTCTTGTTAAACTCTTTATAACTTATTGCTACTGAGTAATTTCATAGCCCGTCCGGCTAGCTCAGTATTTAGCTCACTGATCTAGTGGTCGTAAGCTAGATTTCTCCTCACACTGATATTAAATCATGTAGGATAGCTGTTAGTCTCTGACGGAAGTATGTGCCTAGTAGTTTGTTGACAGCTGAAACCAGAGATATAGCATTTTCAGAAACAATTCAAGTAGTTGAACTGACCACCGTGATATAACCTATACAATGTGTTGCTACGACATTTAATCCAACTAAAATAATTCCATAAACAAAATAATTCATGCACAATTTTACATGTCGTAATAAATGAAGAGTATGTTTTTAATCATCCAACTTAGTTTCAAATACATTGATTCTGTAACTAGGCATTATGGGAATTCTACTTTATTTGAAAGAGAATGATCTGAAGGCATTGATTTTCATTATTCAAATATAAATGTCAGAATTAATCTTAAGTTGTTTGTTGTATGTTAACAAGTGCATATCAAATACGTTTGTAATCTATGTTCTCAAAGGAGCGGTTGTCTGAGCGGTGATTATATATATTAATATTAAATCTATAAGTATTCTATAGAGCAGTAATATACTAAACAAAAATAACTACAAAGATGATGACTCAATATTGTTTAAATAACTCCTACGACAGCAATACCATCACAATATGGTAAAGCTTTTTAAAATAAATTCTTTATTTGCATGATTTATAATTATATAAGTGATTATTAGCTTTTTTATTTTAAAATTCTTTGTAAAAAAATATTTGACCTTACCATGATTTAAGTCATTAGACTATGTAGGACAAACAGCCGCATTTATAAAATGCGTAACTAATGTGTGATGCCGAACCTAGATACAGTTTGGTTGTTAATTTTGCACACGAATGAATACAACACAAAGCTGATGTTACATTATCCTAAACATAGTCTACTAGTAATGTCAGATAATGTATTTTGTGATAATGAGATTGAAAAAACTAACATTAAATATGTCAATGTTTTGTCGTTTAATTAAAACTGAGGCACACATTTAAATGGATTTTAGAATCAACGTGAAGTTGTGCCAGTATTTTATTCCACGACAAATTATAGACTTAATTCAATGCAAGTTATTTCTTTTACTAAAAGGTACTTGACTAGCTCAGAGGGTAGCACCCTAGTCTACTACGTTAATTGAATAATTTAGATTGACACATGCATATGTTTGTACTCATATCTAAGTATAATGGTTGGTTGTATGTTGCCAAATTATTTTCAAAGACTAGATGTTATTAGAATTGCAACGATTGAAACAACGAACGGCCCAAACAGTTTGGTAAAGGTAATCAAATCCTAATTTTGTTTACTCGAGGTATTTTGTCATCGTCAATATCATTGTACGCATCTTTATCTCAACAGAAGTCATTACATGTAAATGCAGAATAACAATATGTATGCTGGTAAACGACCTAAACAGCATAACATAAGTTAACGATTTGTTCAAAACTGACATCTTTAAAGGTTGCAAACATAAAACTGATGAATTATCTTACATAAATTTAAAAACTAACAATTCTTTATTTATTTTACTTTCTAATATTTACAAATAAAAGCATTAAAACTGTTATTTAACAGTATACATAGCTAATTCAACAAAAGGGCCATGATGTTCCTGTATCGCTCACATGAGTACCACTGAGTGTTAACAAAATTTTCCTTTTTTTAGCTCCAGCAACCTGATTTCTCATCCGAGATGTCCCATTTTCGAACTCAGCCAAGCAATTACCTAGACAAACATTCTGACCCAAGTTTGATAACAATTAAGAAAAAATGTGACCACTAGAGTGTTCACAAGTTTTTTCTATTTATTGACCCTAGATGACCCATATTCAAACTTGACCTAGAAATCATCAAAACAATCTTTCAGACCAATATCCGGGATAGTTCGACCAAAACAGTTGCCACTACAGTGTTAACAAGGTTTTCTATTTTTAGCTCCTGTGACCTAGTTTGTCATCCGAGATGACCCATGATCGAACTTATCCGAGCAATCACCTAGACAAGCATTTTCACAAAGTTTAAATAGAATTGAGACTAAGTGAAACTAAGTGTTAACAAACAATTGTGGACGGCGACGGAGGACGGACGCCGGACATTCAACGATCCTAAAAGCTTACCCTGAGCTAGCTCAGGTGAGCAAAAAACAGAATACATAGGCCAAAAGAAAAAAGATATGTACAAGAAATATGCTAAATATTTAAAATGATGTATAGTATAATTAGTAGATGTTTTAATTGATTGAGTAGTATTTAGTGTATTAAGTTTTTTTCGACACTGGTCTTTTGAAACAAAATGATTCTTACCACTACATAAATAATTTCATTGTATGGTATTGTCAGAAAAAATACCATTAGATATAGATTTATATTCAACGTAGTACATGAGATAAGAACAAAGATACAAACAACTATTCTTCAATATCAATTGTATCATTTAAAAACGTGTAATTAACCAAACTTAATATACAAACTTTTTTGCTCAACGTAATATCATATCGACAGTTTATTCGTTTGGAAGGTCTCCTATTTCATTTGTCTTTACAGATCATGAACACATTTCACAATCATAGTTTATTACATGTATACCAATTATTGGTTTAGACTAAAATGAAGTTCGAGTATTAACTAAAATAAGGGTTGACTTTTTTTTAATTTGAATCCCAACGTTCTATGTTCTGGCCACTGCGATTTAATACATGTATTACTAAAAGTGATTCTAAAATTGATGTTCAATTACAAATCTATATCAGTATTTACAATTATTGAGCTGTTTTGTTTAACTATAAATATACTGCATAGTGAGTACAGTAAATTCCATGTTAGATGATAAATTCCACGTTCAAAAAATTTAGTTTTAACAAAAGAGACATGGTTGATTGATGCTTCAGGTATGCTATTTATCATTTCTCTTAAAACTAACTTAAAAGTCTAGACATTTGTAGATATATTAAGCTGCATGAATTCAGTTCATAGTTTTTCTCACCTATATTTCACATACAATGATTAATCAACCTCATTTCGCGGTATATACGCTTGCAAATATTTTCAAGTTCCTGATTGATATCCACGAAAAAAATTCAAGAAAAGTAAAAATTATTTAAACGTCAAATTCAAAATGTTTAATTTATCTATAGTCTACAATGTATGAAAGTTTAACATGTATGTCGGTTAAATAAATTTGAGGGTATTGAAGAGCAATTTTGAATATTAAAATATAAATACAAAAACCTATTATTCTTTCTATTTAAAAATTTGTCATTTCAGAAAAATATGAAAACAAGCAGTATTACATTCAGATTCATTTTTAAGGTATGCTTTCTCAATGTGGAAAATAATGTAAACTTAACATCAATATGTCAACTAGAATTTTAGAAAATTGTTCAATGAATGTCATGGTTAAAAACTGCCAAAGGTAAGTTTAGCAGGTGACACAGGTGAGTTTAGCGCATAAGCACACAACATGAACCAAGTTGATACACACCCGACATTTGACAAGAGAACAATGTTAAAGTTTGGTTTTTATATCTAAGATTTAATGAATATTTGTTAAGCCGGATTATTAGATTATAACATATATTATATATGTTTCGCAGCACCCAGGAATGATACAGGCGTACACAGATTAACCAGCTCTCTAGATACGGGACACGTTTCATACCACTATCTTCACCTAACTTGATAAAATGTACAAATAGGTTAAACTTTTAAACCTGAATAAAAATGAGGTTTCTATATTTAAATCTTAATATAACCATTCTTAATAGAATTGTTTTGGCAAATGTCAAAAACAAATATCCTCTAACAACATTTAGTTTGTGGAAGTTATGTAATCCTATTAAAAAAAACAAATAAACATATAATCTATTTGTTAGAGACAGCCTTAGTCGAACATTATTATGTATACGTAGTTTAAAGTTGGCATTTATACGCGATCTTAAGTCACTTTATGAGTTTTGAATTTCAAATTATTACTGGCAGAATGTCAAACTTCAAAATTCAGCTGAGTTTATACCGGCCCTCTTTGTTGTACAACGATGAATGCGAGGACGAGGAAGGAGTACATCTATCTCTCTGAGTAAGAAAAATGGGTCGGCTATACCATCTAGAGAATCAAGCTTATAACTTTGACGCGATAGATCGATATGGGTAGTATTAAGGGCTCAAAACTTGATAATGATTTAGTGATAAGAGTTCATAGTATTATTGCCGGTCTTTTTCTAACACTATGTACTTGGTCTTGATTAAGTAGTATTGGTTTTTTATTTTAAAATACATTAAACGTGTTCATTATGGTGAACAATGAAATTATTTTGAAACATGTGTATGATATGGACCGGAGGCATACATCATTTAATAGAAGTTGCTGTAGATTTGTTCTGGATAAGTATTTTGTAAATAATTAAAATACTATTACATAAATTACAATGCATACGAATAGCGAAAAATAAACGCGCTATAATCAAGGGGGGTAATTAGCAAGAACATGAATAGCTGAAAAGGCAAACGAATGATTTCTTAAGACAACTTACCTAAACTATTCTAAAAATTGAATCACAATATTCAATTTGCTGTTATTGCCTTTTTAGAATGAGATATTCACTTTTAAAGTATTAGACATTTTATAAATACAGAACATAGTTCAAAGTATTAAGTGATAAATACATGTATAATGTTTCAAACATAATCTACAAACCTTTGAAAGAAATCTTGATATGGCAAGTGAATGCTGATATCTTTCAGCCAGAGGAAAATGTCATAAAATTATAACCAACGTGACGTGAATTTAAATTGTTTTACAAGGCTAATAATATTTAAGCATTTAGAACACAACATTCACATCCGGACAAGTAACTAAGCCTACACGCTGCTGTTTGAATAACTTTACTATAACTATTAAACACAATTTTCTATCCGAGACTTAATGCACCACATCATCTTCTAAACCAACTTATTAGTTTTACCATGGAATTATTAGAGTTTCAAACAGTTTAACAATAATGCCATCACAGCAGATTTGAGTATGTACTTGACATGAGACAGTTTTCTAAGTGATGGACGAGAAGTTAACTATTTCAACTGTAAAGTTTAGATCGGTTGCCTCTGTAAGAATCAATTGGGTGAATTTACAGGAAGTGACTATTAATGTTAATGCATTATTCATTTCAGAAACAGAGTAATTTCCATGCAGCGATATATTTAGGTCATAATCGTAATGTAAAACGGAACATCTTACCAGTTATTTTAGTAGTTTGTACGACGTATCGCATTATAAAGTGATTTGTACTTCCATGAACGTTTAGAATAAAAGAGAGATGCGGATCTCTGGTGCAGAAGACAATGCAGAGGATTTCAAATCAAATGAACCGTATGAGTTACTGGCTCAACCTCCCCGGAGCTTGCTATACCTTTTTTATATTATAACATGTTAAATTATTTAACGTTAAACAATAGCTTAAACAATATCATTCTAATGAATAGAATATTTCATCTCAAGTTAGTCAATAATGTCATTATAGCATACATTCTGCTATCTGCCTATGGAAGTAAATATTCTACATCCTTTAAGGTAGAATTATCCTAAAACTAAACTATGATTATGATCAAAGAAAATTCGCAGAAATCTCTAAGTGTTGACTTATTATGATTCAATACAAAACAGTAAAACTACAAAACCATTATTCAAAAGGAATTTAAAATATTAATTTTGATTAGCTTTTGATGTTTTGCGCTTAGAACTTGTGTGGGCTAATGTTAAAATGTTAAAACCAAATTTTCTGTAATTATTTTACACATCGTAGGTTGGTGTTTAATTTGATTTGAAAGAACAACAAGACTACAAATTGACCATTTGCAGATGAATTTTATATAACATGTATCTAAGACGAATTTCATTCAGTGACGGTTTTTAATTTATTCAGTTTTGTGGAAACTTTCACCAAAGCATACAGATTGAGTTGATTAAAATTATATATATATACATTTAATATGATTAATTTTTATATTTTGTATAACTTCAACTTGACAATAAACTTAGTGAATTTCTATACTCCTGTTTTATGATTTTCCACTTGTAAGCCTTAATCAATTTTGGCAGTATTTAAGTTTCCAATCATAGTAATACTGAAAATATCAAAGTTCAATTCATAGTTTTAAATTAGTCAGATGTTTCCTATATAGAAACATATTTTAAGGATTGCAAATTTCGTAATTTTTAAAGCGTAGAATAATGTTTGTTAGAATATATAAATACCTTATTTGTTCTCATAAGAATTGCACGTATTGAAAACAAGTAATTGAATGAAAGTTATACAAAATATAACGAGAGTATCGGGGGATATCAATGCAAACATTCCAATATAATGGAACACATATTGTTAACTATATTCGTTGACATGAACCTACGTGCCTACAAATTCCACGCATTCAAGAGTTGTTAGAGTGGAATACTTAGACAAGATAGTAAATATTAGTGAACAGTTTTTTATCCCAAGAATTTGTGTCTTTATTAAGACTGATGTGCCTTAATATAATTTTAAGCAGATTCTTATCATACTTCACCGACAAATAGTCAAGCGAGTCAATAATTCAAGGACGACTTACTTCATGACTTGACAAAAATAAAATATTCAGAACTCCAGTGTATACTATAGTAAAGATCTTTTTCATATTTAATCGTACAACTTATTTAAACGTGATCCATGGTTATACTTTACTAGGAATTCAAACTGATGGGTTTGTACATGCAGTACAAACGAGCATTTATCGGTATTTGGGGGAAAATAGTGTTTTGAGAACAACAGAGAACAACAACGCTTTGAACAAGTGTGAGGTGTTTGCACCTTAGAACCTGGTTTAAAACCTTAGTGACGATCACATTTGCCACTACTCATTTCAAGGCGAAAAACCCTTAGTTTCGTGTTTTAGTGATTTGTTTGTTGCCCTCATTTAAAAAAAGTAAAATAATCTAAAACATCTCAATGTTTGCTTTTTAACTATCTCGAATGTCTGTGTTTTACTGTTGTTGTTCCTGACATGGTTCCACACTACAGTTTGTTACACATTTAAAGCAACATTGTGTTTAGAACGTGGTTTGTACCTCGTCAGGGTTTGAAGAAAAAACAAATATTTTGAGTTCGAAACTCAGCTATTAATTATTAAACCATTAATGCGTATTTTTCATAACAAATATAACGTTTCCTTATCTATATCTTAACTTCTAAACAAAGGTTCGATTTTTGGGCGGGCAATATTTTCGTAGAGCTTGGAAATGAAATAATTTCTACGGCCGTTCTACTTCCTACCACTTATTCTAATTCATGTAGGGCAGTTTTCAGTCACTGACGGAAGTATGCGACTAGTAACTGATTACCATCTTTATCCAGAAGATGGATAAAGTTATATATATATATGGATGGAAGGTGGATGACCACTCTGGCATTTTATTATACAATGTGTTGTTACGGCGTTAAACTAAACCAAAAATATATTTTGCCTGAATATTTCATGGAATACATGTAAAGTTAAGTGGTAACAAGTACAACAAACTGACCATAATGTATTAACCTGGCTATGGTACAATGTATCAATTACATTTTAAAGAACGTAACCATCTGGTAACTGAAGCTAATCAATTCTACGTTTAATAGTATACAGACAAAGAGCTCTATAGTTTGACAGAAATATAAGAGATATTTATCAAGATGTAACAATTGCCGGTCATTCACGTATTGTTGGTGAATATTATTTATTTAAATAAAGCCATCTATTGTAGCTAGTATGTTCACGTCTTAACATAGACTTACATGATCAAAACACGAGTATTCTATGTGCCTTTATTAAACAAACGAATGAAGTCTATCTTGTAGATCAACAAGGCAATAAAAATTAATATCTATACATGTACAAGCAAAAGTCGGTGGATCCTATTAATTCATTGTTTATGAAGCCTGTGTAAGAATAAAGCTATATTACTGAACATAACTTCATTGCATTAAATAATAAAAGTAAGTCATGGCGCTCGCATATTGTATTTTTGTATTTTGTTTGCCCATAAACTTAGCTACAGTTCGTTTTTTCTCAACTGTCTAATCATGAATAATTTCACGGTGAATACGTTTGTTGATATTATCTTCGTGATACATTCATGAGTTTCCGAAAGTGTGTGTTATGATCGAGTAAAGCTGTTTATGCCTTATTTATGTTTTAGTCAAGATATATTTATTAACAATTAGGTCGCCAGTACAAAAACAATACATTCAGGCACCGTGAAATTATTCAAGCTTTGATAGTTAAGAAAAAAACGGACAATATATAATGGAGCAAAACTTGTAAACAGAATAATGAAAATGTCAATGTTGTAAAGTGTCGTTCTTTTGATCAGGTTCACTTTATGTCTTTCTAACATAAAACAATACTGTATTTCTCAATCTCCGATGCAATTTTGAAACCAACACTTATAATAATTAAACACAAAAACAGTAAAGTTTGATTGTTTGGGTTTTACGGCGCACCAACACAAAAATGTCATATCGCGCCGAAAACATTTGATGATACTAATAATTCAATCGACAATAATGATTTAAAATACTATATTTTATTTTATTTCCTTCAAAAAGTTCCTTGAAAACAATAAAGTACAAAACCAATATTCAAAGGAAATTTAAAGTTTAATTTTGATTAGCTTTTGATATTTTATGCCAAGAATTGTGTAGGCAAAATATTAAAACCAAATTTTCTGTGATTATTTAACACATCGTAGGTAGATGTTTAATTTGATTTGAGGGAATAAAACGCTTTTTAATCTATTCAGTCTTCAGCAAAGAGATTGTGTCGTTCAAAATTACATGTTTACATTTAATATGATAAATCCTTGTATTTCGTACTTCAACTTGGCCGTAAACTAGGTGAATTTCTATATTTCATGATTTTCCACATGTAAGTCGTTATCATTTTTTGCAGTATTTAAGTTTCTAGTTTAAACTTCTGTGGCGATTATTTTTCCCACTGATCGTTCCAAATCCGAACTCCATTAGTTTCTTGTGGTATTCTTTTTATATCTTACGTTTTTACTCTAAAACACCTCTATATTTGCTTTTTAATTATGTCGAAGGTCTGTGTTTTACTGATGCTGTTCCTGATATGGTTCCACACTCATTTCTCCAACACGTGATTATTAAGCATTATTGTGTTCAAGACGTTGTTTGCACCTGGTCGGTGAGGGTGAAAACCCCAAATATTTTGACCTCCAAATAACATGGAACCATTAATAAATATTTTAAATAACAAATTTAACATTAACTTATCTATATCGTAAACGCCCGCTCGGCTAGCTCAGTCGGACGCACACAGACTGATCGCGGGGTCGTGGGTTAGATTTCCGGGCTGGCTATACTAACGTGAAGCATGGTCATGAAATAATTTCTACGTCATTCTCCCCCCAACCAGTAATTCTATATCATGTAGGGCAGTTGTCAGTCACTAACGGAAGTATAGGCCTATTTACTTGTTAACAACTTAGTATAGAGATATTGATTTTCAGGAAACTATGTATAGGTTGACTGACCTCTGTGATATGTCCTTATACAATGTGCTGTTACGGCGTTAAACCAAACCAAAAATATATATTTTGCCTGAATATTTCATGGAATATATGTAAAGTTAAGTGGTAACAAGTACAAACAATAACCATAAAGTAATTAACCTGTCTATGATATTTATTTCGTTTTACAAAACGTGACCATCTGGGTACTGAAGCTTATTTATTCTAAGTTAATAGTGTACAGACGAAGAGCTAGACAGAAAAGATAATTGAGAGATTTATTTAGATGTAATTATTGCCGGTCGTTCACCTAAGTGATTATTATTCATTAGAATAAAGCCAATTTTTGTTGATATTAAGTTTACTTCTTAATATATACTTAAATGAGTATTCTACTAGCCTTTATTGAACAAATGAATAACGTCTGTATCTTGTAGATCAATGAGGCAATATAAATGAATATCTAAACAAGCAAAAGTCGGTGAATCATAATAATTGACTGTTTTTTAAGCCTGTGAAAGAACAAAGCTTTAGATGACTGAACATAAATTCATTGCGTTAAAATATAAATAGAAAGTTATGGCGCTCGCATTTTGTCCGTATCTATTCTCTCCGCACATACACTAAATTATCACTCAAATGAATAATAATTATATTTAACTCTTTATTATAAAGCGTTAAAATAGAACAGTGGTCATAATTACTATCCCTTCATTGATATAATACAAGTAAATTACATTTAAGTTTGTCAATAATGTCATTATAACATATTTTCTGCTATCTGCCTATTAAAGTAAATATTCTACATCCGTTAAGGTAAAATTCTCGTAAAACTTAACCATGTTTATGATCAAGAAAAGTTCAAATGTATCTACTTGTGCATTGTTTATTTTGCTTATATTTTTTCATGCTATTTCTAAATATTTTTAATCTAATTTTGTTTAGATGTTTTCTTACAAGGTGAAGATAATGACTCACTTACATAAAAACAGTTTTTACACTATTGATTGTTTTTTGTTGTTGTTTTTATTTGGTTTAACGCCGTAGCAACACATTGTAGATCTATAGGTTATATCACGGCGATCAGCTCACTGTTCCTGGAAAGGCGAAATCTCTGGATTTAGCTGTTAACCAACTACTAACCTAGGGGCAAGTCAGTGACTGACAACATGATTTAGAATCAGTAGTAGGAGGGAGAATGGCCGTAGAAATTACTTCATGACTAAGCTCCAAGAAAGTATGCCCCGCTCCGGGAATCCAAATTACGAGCCATCGATCAGTAGAATAAGGTGCAGGTAAAATAAAATATGAAACACAGTTGACTATGAATGATAAAGAGATAATGATGAATATCGAAATAGTAACTTTGAACTCTTAAAATCGTTCAGAAATTTCTTCCAGTACTTTGATTATTTAAACTTTGCTACAGAATGTTGTTTTATAAATATAATGCATGCACACTAATCAACATACTGTGTAATGAATGAAAATGTTAATGATTTGTAATAATCCATCATGTTTTTAGGCATTGTGGGGATTGTACTTTAATAGAAACTAACGGAATGGTCTTGAAGCATTATTAATCAAATAGAAAATTCCGGATTGCTTTTTACTTATTTGATGTAGGCTTGCTAGATCATACTTATCCAGTACGTTTGTAATCTATGTTTTCTAAGAAGTGGCTGTCTAAACGGTGAGTATACTGGTTCATAATATTACATTTATTGGTATTCTATAGAGAAGAAATATGCCAAACAAATATAACTACAGGCGATGACCAATTACTTGTTATTATAACTCTTACGACAATAATTATTGTAGGTCAAAGCAGAATGCCCTCAAAATATGTTCAATCCTTGCATTTTATGAATTCTTTATTTGCATGAATTATGTTTGCCAGTATTGTGATCCTTCATGCTTTTATTTGAAAATTCTTTGTCATAAAGATTTGATCTCACCGCGATTTAAGTCATCAGACTTAGTGAGGAACAGCCGCATTTATAAAATTGACGACACTGGTATCAATTCTGGATACAGCAAAGTTGACAATTCTGTGCATGAATTGATGTTACATTATCCGATAATAAACAAAGTCTACACGTGATGTCATATAATGTATTTTGCGATAATGAGATTGAAATAACTATCATTAAATATGTCAATTTTGTGTTGTTAAATAAAACCAAGGCACACAATTAAATGCGATTTTAGAATCAATATGGATGCGCACTATTCATTTTACGACAACGCACTCGAAAGTTGTTCCAGTGTTTTATGGACTACTAACTATAGACTTAATTAAATGCAAGTTATTTCTTTACTAAAAAGGCATCCTGCAAGCCCGGTAGCGCCACAGTCTACTGATAAAAGGGCCGTGGGTTCGAGTTATTTTGCGGAGCATGCTGACGTAAAGCATGGCTACGAAATATTTTCTATGACCATTATCCCTCCTACCACTCACTCTAAATAATGTAGGGAAGTTGTCGGTCACTAACGATAAGTTAGTTAACAAAATTTATTCTCCAATCCATACAGCGCAAAACCTTGTTCTGCCAGAGTTCCGAACAAAGTCAGAAATCTGGTCATCAGTTCTTACCTGCCAAAGTAAATTATTGAATACTATCTACTGAAAATGAAACAATAACATGGCAACAATTTGCAGATACATTTTATTGGAAAAATTAAATTTGTACAATTTTGTTATCGTAACCATCCAGTATGTATTTAAACATTGAAATAAATGCTGTAAATATCCAACAACCAATTAAACGATGTGTATTCTGTAATAGACAGCTAGACTAAGAGTTGATTGCACACATTTTTACATAGCACGTTACATGTCAACATAAAGATAAATAACAAGTTTACGTTAGTGTTTGATAAGAGGATGTTACAACTGACATAATCAATTAAAGAATTCCTGATGAAATGTAAGAATGATGCAAACAACCCAATTAATTTCGCATACAGACAGCAGAGCATCTACATAATTATATTGACTACATAGAAAACCACGAAACATTACATTAGCATACTGGTTTACATGCTACATATTATTTTACTGATCAGTCATATTACACGCACACATATCTTTATGTCCAAATTTTCATCATCAAAAACAGAAGTCAATTAATGTTTAATAAAAAATTCTATGCTGGCGAACTTCCATTTTCTATAGTATTTCATCCATGTCACTCAAAAAGCTATCATACATTATTTGTTAATACGTTCTAACTATGCCAACATGCAAACCAAAATAATCATGTTGTTTATATTTTTTGGATGCTATGTGTGCCTGTTTAAGAATTTGCATTTGTCACTAGGATGTTGAAAATACTGTATCACTGACATAACTATTCTAATTTGATAAAAATAAATAAATACTATTCTAAAATGAACGGACGTAAACTACGTACGTCAATGACTTAATTAAATTGACATATACATATGTTGGTACCCATATATTAGTACGACAATTTTTTGTTCAACAAACATATTGCCAAGTCATTTTAAAAGGATAATGTTTAGAATGCAACATGGCGATTTGTGGTTACATTGTAAATGCATATATATGCATAAAGGCCAAAACTATTCGGTAAATGTAATTAATACATATATTCTATTTTAGCACCGGTTGAAGTAATTTTTATCCAAAAATGAGAATGAAAAATAATATTACATTGGCCAACAGAAACATAGCTGTGTAAATGATGTATGATAGATGATTACAATGTCTGTGTAGAATGATAAAAAGTACAATGTATGTATTTTCTTTTTTGAATTTGGTATTTCAATAAAATGATTCTTCATATAGTAAATAAACAAATTTTACAATTTTCACAATTTTTCAAACAAATTATATGACTTACAAAAATGTTATTTAAGATTAACTTAGGTAAATTGACATTCAAAAGTAAGGGTAAAATACGAGTATTTCAACTAATTAGACCTACCTATTTGAAGAGTATACTAGGGAAAATAACTGACTGAGGTCCCTTATGAAAAAATAAATCTATACAAGTAATACAACTATTGAGCTGTTATATTAAACTTAAGAGATTTCATAGTGAATATAGTAAATTCCATTTTAAATGATTAATTCCACATTCAAAAAATTTGGTGTCTACAAAAGAAACAGGGTTGATTGATGCTTCAGGTATGCAATTTATCATTTCTGTTAAAGTTAACAGCAAGTCAAGACGTTTGTAGATATATTAAGCTGCATGAATTCAGTTTGTCGTTTTTCTTACCTATATTTCACATACAATCATTAATCAACCCTGTTTCGCGGTATATACGCTTGCCAATATTTACGGGCTTCCTGATTGATAACCACGGCAAGTTTGTAGAAAGCAGAAACTATTCTAACGTCAAATTCTTAATGTTTATTTTATCTATAGTCTACAATCTAGGAAGGTTTCGTGTTGTTCAATAAATTTCAGGGTTTTGAAGAGTAATTTAGAATATAAAAATACTTAAACATTAGTGTACATGTTGTATTATTATATCACTCTTAAAAACACAGACATTATAAATTCTATTATATTTAAACAATAAAAATAACTATTCTAGGCTCAATGATTGTTGCCATGTCGCAACCAAAACTAAGCTACTAATATATTGAAGCAGCGGACTAATAGCTAGGGACACTGGATATTTCTTTGAGCAAGAAATTTACCTACAGTTGTTCCACTCCATATAAGTGCAAATGGGTATTGTAAGTTATACAGTAAAACTCGGATATAACATACTCGCTGGGCCATAGAAAAAAGGTATAGTTTAACCAAGGTATGTTATATCCATATAGCATACTAAACAAGTTATATATCAGGATGAAAAACGGGCCAGAAAAAATGGTATGTTGTAACCGAGTGTATGTTATAACCGAGTTTTACTGTAGTGGCATATTTCTGCCATCAGATAACCACATAACTAACTAGTTAATCAAGGGGTTAAACTAGTTAAGCTCTTAAGTTAATTAAGTTTAGTGGTTAACTAGTTAACCTCATAATTTACTAGTTAGTAATGTGATTATCTGATAGCAGAAATATGTCACCATAGTAATTGTCATCCGCTTAAAGGTGAATTAAGTGATTAAAGGTTATCGAACAAAATTTATAAATCGCTGAACATGTATATAGATGCAGACTTTAAATCGCACCTAACATTTTAATTAATGAATACTCACTTATTAGCCAGCTGAGTTCCGATATTTTTGTCCCTTATGATATATTTCTGTATAGATTTCTGTATTTCTAGGCAAAATAATCACTTCAATGTCACATTGCTAAAAAACTAACCGAGTTCATATCTCTAAGAAATCTATCTGCTGAGTAAAGTAGCGATCTTTTTATACAAAATATGTATGTAATTTGCTCCAGTGTATCAAAGGCGGTAACAGAATTATAGGTTCGATTCTCGGGCGGGGCATATTTTCGTGGAGCTTGGTCATGAAATTATTTATACGGCCTTCTCCTTCCTACTAATGATTTTTAATTATGTAGGGCAGTTGTCAGTCACTGACGAAAGTATGTGCTTAGATGGTTAACAGCTAAATCCCGAGATTTAGCCTTTCCAGGAAGAGTGAGTAGGTTGACTGACCGCCGTGATATAACCTATACAATGTGTCGATACGGCGTTAAACCAAACAAACAAACAAACAAACAAAAGAGAATTATAATGGTTGCATACATAATTTTGATTTAGGAGATTCGAGTTCTAATCCTGTGTCATATGATATCACTCCAATTAATTTGACACAGATATATTATTTAAATATAATATTTATTTCTTTTCTGCCTTGTCAAAACGTGCACAATGAACGCGCAAGCAAACATGACGCCGTGATTTTATTGCAACAATTTAGTGCAGTTGAATATTTCAAAAATGGGTAAAACGTATCACGAACTCTAACGTAATTTGACACAGACAGTATTTTAGAATAGCTATTGCAAGTGACAGTCCTTATTCCATAAATAATACTTTCCAAAAATATATGAATAAAAGATGTAATAGTCAGTCTATCTATGAATAAAACGATTGTAAGGTATTATAGCCGTTCTATTATATCATGTGTAGTATTAAATACTTTAAGGTCCTCAGATTGAGAACATGAATGGCAATAAGAGCACCAAGAAGAATTAATAACCGTAGAGGATTGGTACAGATTACAATGAGTGACGTCATCGGTTAGACAATATCAACCAGTAAGATCATAGAAACATAGAATAACATACTCGTAGAATAAGTAAAACACTATTGGAACTGTTGGAACCCTAACACATATCATACATAAAAAAGAAAATGTTTACAACCATAATTAGAAACACGTTATTCTAAAACCTCTTTCAGAAAGTTGATCTACGTGCACAGTAAACTTCCGTTATTGAGACGTCTTTTCTTATTGTAAAATCATGCGGCTTTTGACAGTTATAAATACCCAAATGCTTAATTTGTGAACAAAAGGGTATCTATAAAGATACCGTTCCGCTATTAAGACCATCGAATTTGCTGGTTTGAATAGCGGGACTTTACTGTACTTTGAAATTGCAAACGGATAAAATGAATTAAGTACTATCAATAATGTTGAACATTAAGTTATACTGAGCTATTCTTTAATTGTATACTAAGATAATTATAAAACTAGAATTGTACTGTAAAACGAAGAACTAATTAAAGCGATTCTATTATACCTAGTGAAAATTGCTTTAGATATTTAAGTACTGCCTTTAATTACTTAACAAATGAAATAGGATATGTCGCGTTCTAATTCGTAGATAAAATATATACAAACACTCATTATTTAAGGACGGTTATACAGAACAATGTCTGCTATTTCATATTACATATGTCATGTGACATTTCTTTGATTTTCAGACTCGATCAAGTTGAAGCGTGTGTACCGTGTTTGATACTTTTGATAATAAAATCATATCGATGGTCAGCTCTTTGAAAGCATGAACCGCCAAAGATTAAGGAGTTGTATTTTTTTAATTGGATTTATCGCCGTATCAACACAATTTATGTCATTTTACGGCGTCCAGCGCACCTAACCTCCTAGCTTTCCTGGACCTTTTGTCTATAACCAGTACTCACCTACCCTGCCACAAGGCCGGAAACTTCTCCATATTATCAAATCAATGGAGGAAAATTGACATTATTGTCAAATTTTCATGGAAGGGTATACCTCCCCGGGTAGGATTCGAACCCGTACTCCCTTCGGGACACGAGATTCCAAATCCCGGCGCGCTACCAACTGCGCTATCGACCCGGGTTAAGAGCTGTATTTAATCTATTTAATGATGTGGTTAAAGTGCCATCAAGATATTTGTATTTTTTGGTACGTCACAAAGTAATAAATACACGTTAAGTGGTCTACTAAACTCGGTTTTATCCCTTGTATATATTATGTACATAATACTATATGTTTGAAACTCAAAGGAATGTCACATGACATATTCCAGCGATTGAATGCATACCAAAATCAAACAGATTAAAACCTACATTGATTAAATAACGATAAAATGATCAACATACAAACACTTTATCATTCATTAAAAGTATAAGAAAAAAATTTATACCATATTATAAAAGCAACATAAGAAAAAATATCCATGAATTGTACAGAACAAAAAATATTACCGACTTAAATAATTCAATATAATACTAATATTGATAAAATGACATCACGATATAACAAAAGAAAATTACACAGTTCCTTCTGTTGAAATTCCAAATTTTTCATCAGATTCTTTTAAAACATGTCTTGTTTGTAGTTCATTTGATTCAGACCGTTTCCATAACTTTCTCACAGCACAGAAAACAGAACCAAGTTCTCGCGCAAATGAAAAAGAAGCTAATATATACACAAATATTTTTATAGCGCTATTTAAAATAGCAAAATAATGAAATAATCCCATTAGTAAAATATCCGTCTCTGATGGTCGCTTACTACTAAATGGATTAGTAAAATCCTTCAACCGTAAAGCACTACTTGGGGTGCACAGTAACAATGTACAACAAGAAAGCAGTATCAACAATGGTGTTGTTTTAAATTCCTTATCTTCATTGGACTGTCCACGACGTCGACGTAAGAATGTTTCACTAGTTGAAACTGAGCGTTTGTGATATTGCCAAGTTAGAAACCCTATAGGCATTGTTAATATGAACATTATAAAGTATGGTAAAACAAAGTTAAATATTGTATCTAGCTTTGATAGAACGGCCCATGTCTCAACAACAGACATATTATCAGCGTATAGCCTACACTGTGGCGGATTACCAGAAACACCAACAAACAATGTCACATATAGGTAACATACAATACCTAGTATTGCTATACATATAATCACACACTTAGCTCTAAATACTGTACACATTTCTGATTTCTTTCTTGGCCACATGACACCAATATATTTCTCTACAATCACTGCTGTTAAATACCATCTGGATAAGAATGAGAAGGCATGTTCACCAAATGTTATGATCTGACAAGGTCCTACAAGTTGATGGAATCTAAACTTGTGAAACTGTCCAAGTATAACAAACATGACAGCCAACAAATAACCACTATCAGCGACGGCAGCTGCAGCCAGGTAGCGTGATGTTGATGGTTTCTTTAACTTGGTCCTTGTAAACACTATATAAATCAAAATATTTCCTAGGATACCAACTACACACGTTATAACGTAAGCATATTTCTTAAAGTCTAATAATACATCAATTGGCATAGGAGGCCTTGGTGGCATTCCAGGATATTGTCCAGGACTTCCATTGTCTGCTGAATAATTGGTACTTGTACCATTAAACACTTGGTATTCCATTTCTGAAAGTAGTTTTTCTTTAAATTACTAAAAATATAAACACAATAAATCCAAATATTTTGATATCTTTAATACGTGTGATAATTCCGTATGTTCCGTGTACTTAGGAAATCAATGTTGTTAAAACAATGATAATTTCAGTTCAAGTATAAACTTCTCAGAATTGCCGAGGTTTCAAGTCACTTGTACACACTTAACTAACGTATTTATTTCACTTCTTAATTATTTTCCCATTTTCTACTCCACGTAATGTTATTATCCGTGTTTATTCAACAACACTATCCATTCTAGTGTTCATAATTACAAATATAATACAATGCTATGATATCTTACTGCGAGAAATATTTCCACTAATAGTTGATAAATGTAGCGTAGTAATTATAAAACATAATAATGTTTATCAAGTAGTTTCACAGACCTTTAGTAACATAAGAACTATCCATAACTTCAATATATATCAAAGTATCATCTTGTGTAGTATAAAGCTATCTCAATTATGTCTGAAATTCTCTGCACCAACTTTACAGTTACTTCAAATAATGTTTGATGATAAACACGTCTTACTTTTTCTTCAAATATTCCACGTTGTACAGGTACAAGAACTGAAGCGAATTGGCACGGCATACAATAGCATGTATAATATCTTCTAGAAAAATTATATAGAAAAATCACATACCTGATTTTATCAATAGAACATTATTCAAGTCTGATTATATTTTTAACATACGGAACGTAGAAACAAAAACAACCCCGAATAGTTGCCAAATTTAATTGACTCACAAAATCTGTGGGCGGGGAATGTGTGATAATAATTCACACTGATCTGTCTCAAATGTATTGTTTATATCCATTAAATCAGAAATGCCTGAAAGTCAGTCAGACACAATGCTTGGGAATTATCAGTTAATTTAATTAGTTTTTCACGTGATTGAAATACAGCAAAATAAATAACCGTACCTGGTTTCACTTAACCAGTTTATTTGTCCAGAAACTGTCTCAATAAATAAAGTTCCATTTACAATTATGTCTGTATAAATCAAATAACGACGTACAGGTGTTGTTTCATATGTTTTTCTCAGACTAAATAAAATCTCTACCATCAAATAAACTGAGATAGAAAAAGCTTCATTCACTTTAACAGTTCAATCCTACTTTGTTTTTCGTAAATCCAATATAAAACCTATATTGCTGTACTGAGCTGTGTCAAGCAACACCACTTCTGTCGAACGCTCATCGTCAATTCTCAAATAATTTTCCTATCAGAGAAGCTGATCTTGTGTATTGGTTTGTCTCCAACGAACTGATAAAATTTCCCTGGTAACATCCAATTTTATACTGTAATACAACCGGATCTTGAGTGTAATTGTTGATGACTCAAAACTATTGTGAGTTATTAAATACCAATTTGATGCCTTTTATGTCGCTGCTTGCCTCCCGCCATATAATTCCTAGATAACAACAGTCTGAAATGAGATAATATGAAATATAGGATTGAAACAAATTAACCACCTACTTATTTCTATCAAAATCAAGGCGAGTAATTGTCAAGGGTTTTAAAACAGGAGAAAATGTCAGATAAGAAGGCTATGTGATATAGAGATTTAATTAGATTTTGTTTAAAGCACCAAATGATAACAACATCCCCGATGTGATCAAAGAAAACGCAATCACGACATTACATACGTTGATATTGAGGTATATTATTATAGATTTATTAATATGTTTTAGACATTTAATGCCCATGTATATCATATTATATCAATACACGTACTGTACAGTTTTTACTTACATATCAATATCAAAATTTATTAGATTACTATGAATTAAATTGTGTTATATGCCCTGTAAAGTGCTAAATTCACTGCACAATATTGCAAAACCTGTTTAATAAATTTGAAAACAGGGCTGAAATATGTTTAAAGGCCAATAACACTTATTGGCCCTGGTCCACCAACAAATTTCTGCGCTTTGATTGGATAATAAAACAGGACGAATATAAAAACTGGTCCGTATGTATTTATTTGATTTAATTTAAGTGTCATAATATCGACCCTGTAATTTTTCCTCGGAACAGTCATATTGGCCCTAAGACTTCGGCCACGGGCCAACACGACTGCCCTTGGAAAAATAACCGGATTTATATCAAATCACTTATTCAATACCATAGAGTGTATAGTATTACGTTGAAACATAAAATCATATATAAAACAAACTTACATATAGTGATAGTGTATGTAATAATAATAAAGACTTTATTTATAGAGGCAATGATTCTTAATTATGTAGGACAGTTGTCAGTCACTGACGATAGTATGCGCTTAGTAGTTGGTTAACAGCTAAATCCAGAGATTTAGCATTTTTAGGAACAGTGAGTAGGCTGAATGACCGCCGTTATATGACCTATACAATGTGTTGCTATGGCGTTAAACCCAACAACAAACCCAACTCAGGCAAAGCCAAATCTTCCCTGTGAGCCTGTTAATATATAATGATAACTTTTAGACCAAAGTATAAAGTTTGCATTTTATAAACTCTGGTATTGTTGTCTACTCTTGACGTACCTTTAGATAAAGTTAGTTTGATAAAGCTATAATATGTTGCCAAGAATAAGAGTCAGATTTAGATAAACAAAGATAAATGGTATATGTTAAGTTAAAAACTTGATATTGGTTTTAATAATGATACGTGTAAGTATGGCATACCACACCCAAGATGAACGCTGTAAGTTAGCTGATTATAAAAGCTTCATCTTAGAACTTTGTCCTACATTTTCTATAATGAATAACAAACAGTAAACATTGATTTTGAATATACAAATTGAAGAACACGAATATCAATTGTCTGTTCTATACGATAGATATTCGCGTTCTCCAATTTTGTGACACGAAATATTTGACGCGTCTTTCATTGAGTACTGTCTATATTCATATAACATGTATTTATTCATGAATTTTAGTAATGCGTACATGTAGGTCACATTTAACCCGGCGCACGGCCGGCGTTCCCGATTTTTAGGAATCGGCCGGCATAGTGAGATTGGGATCAGATCGGCCGGCAAAATTAAATCCTTCTTAGTAAAAAGGTACCCGTCAGATGAACGTACGGGATCCGGAAGATGGCCGCGCGGCAATCGTCCGATTTCATGATTTTCTAACCTCGATTTTTTGGCGGGTTTCTAACAGATGCCCGTCCGATATCTCACAATGTTTTTACGACACCTGTGCGATACTCGCCCGGGTATCGCCCGATTCTTCCAGGTCACACGCTGTCCGGACGGGTATCGAGGTAGCGCCGGTAGACTACATTACGAATATCGGCCGATGTTCGCCTGGCGTGTGTCTATGTGTGAGTTGGATAAATATTGTATATATTGAGGTTTGTCAATGATATTCTGCATTCAGTTTCTAAGAATTAGGTATGCCTGCGATCAACCTCAGAATCGCGCTTTTGAAAGCAATAGTAACATGGGCACGCAATAGATTCACGCTCATTGCCGGTCCTGCCTTCCACGCTGGTACACCGTGCCCTGGTGCTCATTACTGAGTGATCGGCCGGTCGGATTGTTTACTTTGAAAAAAATTAGAGTGCTCAAAGTGGGCCTAAACTACGCCTGGATAATGTTGCATGGAGAAATGAAATAGGACCTCGGTTTTATTTTGTTGGTTTCCCGAGCGCGAGGTAATGATTGATAGGGACTGACGGGGGCATCCGTATTGCGGCGCTAGAGGTAAAATTTTGGACCGTCGTAAGACACACTACAGCGAAAGCATTTTCCAAGCCTGAGATACCTCTTTTTCCACATCGACCACTGGAACAACGCTCTCTTCTTTTTGAGCAGTCATATCTTGCTCTTTGGGGTGGCGCTCTGTTATTTCCCCTGATAGTTTTTTACATTTTACGTCTGCACGGCGCCCGGCCGGCGTCGTTCGGTAAATAAATGGATACACAGAGCGGCCTATATTTCTTCCGCACACGGACGGTGTGTCAGATGCTCGGCCGAAGCCAGGTCGGATATCGGCTGAACACCAGCCGATTCGTTTCAGATGACTTTCATATGCCCGACGTCGAGAGTGATTTTAACTGCGAGTTAAAATGAACCCGGCACCTGGCCGACGTCTAAAATGTCAAAATTTTCTCCGGAGCCCGGCAGACATCCGGCCGACGCTCGGCCGGTTTTGTCTTCAAACACATCGGAAACTAATCGAAAACACATCGGGACTTAATTGTGACTGGGGTATAAATCATTTATGTGAGCACTATTGTGGTACATTTATCAAGTTTCCCGAGTCTGAAGCACAGTTGGTAGCAAGCCGGGATTTCAAACCTAGTCTTCCGAATAGGGTACTGTACGGGTTCGTATCCCACCCCGGCGGTTATAAGTTTATAACATTCAATGCAAATTTGACAATAACGCCAATATTTCTTCAAAATAAGGTATATGGAGAAGTTGCCGGCCTTGTGGAAGGGTAGGTGAATACTGGTTATAGACAACGGTCCATGAAAGCTAAGTTAGGTAAAATACCATTATTTGTATTGACTCGTAAAAATTGACTTGTAAAACCCAGCATGTAGATCAAGTTTAAGCTACAGAATGTATAAGGTAATTAACATAGTTGGCTGTTATTGCATCCAATACCTTTCCTCTACTCTCTAGTAAATTATCAAACAATCTACTGAATCTAACAATGTACTAAAATATATATTGTCAGATAGAATTACAGATTGGAATTGAAAATATTTCGGCAAAAGATAACACATGTTTTACAGAATACAGTTTCAAGGTCTATAGTCACGTGATCTACAACAACTAATTAGGTTAAACAAATTTTGTGCTTTTCGTCAATTGTCTACGCGGACAAATAATTAAATGGCATCAAAAAGCACATAAAGTAACTACAATCTTTCTTTCTACGGAAAACCCAAATTGATCCTGTAAGTTTTTTTATCGTTAGCTCTAATCCTCCACACAAAAATAAATCTTATATTAAACTAAGTTTTGTTCAACATATTGCACTGAAGATTCACAATAAATTATTTCAACTTTAAATTGGACATTTTTAAACAAAGGAATGTTAAAAATTATTACATAAACTATTTGAATCTTTATTTTTTTTTAGAATTTTACTAAATCAAGTGTTGTTTTATTTTTTAAAAATCACGTTACTTCATATATTCCCTCATTACAACAAGTACGGCATTAAACATTCTTTTAAAAAAGAAGGAATCATTCTGTGACTACTTTGGGAACGATGGCATTTGTCAAAATACTAAAAAACACTAAAACGAGTGCTTTAAATATGACTTTTACAAAAAAAACCACTATATGTTAAAGTACTAAATAGGTTGGTTTCGCACCCATACGAACAAATCACTTAATACTAGAGATTTGCATTCTTCGATCGAACAAACTAAGCTCTTGGTCTACTATTTTTTATTAATAATATGTACAACTTATTGATATACGAGGAAATGTGTAAACGATTTATTGGTTGCTCTAGGTACAAAGTTGGTATTTTATTTTCATTTTTGTATTCATTGTGTTAACAATGAATACACTGTTATGACAAGATTAATAGTAGTATTCCGATCAGAGTCCAATTTTAGATCGCCTATACCTAACAGCACCCAAGCCAGAATATTCCGAGACAAAGAAGTTCATGATTTGCAACATCATACTGAAACTGGTACTTAATGTATTTCTGCGCGATAAATTGACCAGACGCTCAGTATGACGTCACAGAATATACTTGAAGCGATTAACTTGTAACAGAGATAAGAAACATTATACTGTATACATTATTATAAGTGCTGTTTCCCGCGTATTGGGTTTGTTTTTAAGATAAGTATTTCCGGACTGTAACTGTTCGGGTCGTGTGCAATTAAACCTGAATTTTACGGCGCATTGGATGCAAGTCCTTTGGTGAAATAAATTTAACAAGGATAAAATCAACAATATACATTTTGTCAATGAGTATCACAATGGATAAAATACTTGCAATAAAATCCATCCATGACTGTATCGGGTTTAAATACTTACAAGTCAGTAAATTTTGAAAATCCTCTCGGTTTTGAATTGTTTTTTTTTTGGGGGGGGGCGTCTTTTGAAAATCTTGTGCAATAAAATAGTGTGAACTATCATTGGTAAAGTCACACTATTAGTGTTGACTATGATACATTAAGTAGCACCCTGACTTGGATACTGGAGTATCAAACCCTTTCCAGAAAATAAAAATTAATGTAGATTTTTTCTCTGTGAAGGTATAGTTTGAAGCACTGTGAGAGCTAAGGGATTATAAAATCTATTCAATAAAGAATAAAGGCTTATGGTGGAAAAGTTTTATTTCACCAAAGTGTAATCTGGCAAGAACTGGAGAGATTAAAATTCCTGAAAAAAAAAACTGTTTATACAACATACTCATTTACAAAAAATACAATAACTGCTTTAACTTAAATATATTATATATATAAATGATAATTATTATACTATCAATTAATGTATTGAATATATTATTTGTACGTGTTGAAGTCATCAACATAATTAATGTTTGGAACATTTATCACTTTTTCATCAAAATAACTAGTTTGTGTGTAATAATGAACTCTGGTATTTATAAGTGTAACACTTTGAATCTTAACATTTGTTTATTTTCTTACAAGATATAGATAAATTGTGCATATAAACACTTTCAACTATTTTCCAAAAAATAATCCCATTCACTTGACTACATTAACCTCTTTGTTAAATCAGGTAATCAAATGAAAAAAAAGAAATATAATTTATCAAACAATTAATTCTTAATTATAACTGTAAATTTTAACCTTCATCATTAAACACCTTTAGTGTAGGTAAAATTAATTTCCAAGAAATTTATGATAAGCAGAAATGGGGTTTAAATACATTATTTTCTGATCAGTTACTATATAAATCATAGAATAGCAGCAGGGTGTTTGTCCAACTTCACTCAAAAATGTGTACTACGTAGCACACATAACAGATAACAATGACGTAGTTTTAAATCCCTCCTATATTATAGTAGCAGACTAATTAAACAATGTGATAGTCATATTGTAACAATTCATAGCTTTGACTTATTACAACAGTAATCATAGTAATAAGTAAATTCAATCGTTCAATATTGTAAATGAATCAAGCTGGTTTTTATTGTGAAGAGAGTATGAAAAAGAACCATGTAATCAACACCATTAATAATTTCTACGGCCATTCAGCCTCCTTCCACTGATTCTAAATCATGTAGGGCAGTAGTCAGTCACTGACGAAGTATGCACCTAGTAGTTTGTTAACAGCTAAATGCAGAGATAAAGCCTCTCCAGGAACAGTGAGTAGGTGGACTGACCGCTGTGGTATAACCTTTATAAGGTGTTGCTACAGCGTAAAACCCAACAAAAATTGAATAAATCTAAACACAATGAATACCTCAGTACTTTCAGTGCTTTGATCAATAAAACGTTCGTTTAAAGTATTTTCTTTCCTTGATGGATTATTAAATGTTTGATATTGGCATTTGATGTCAAGAAAATATAGTCTGTACCTAAATTTAACCCGCCAGTAAATTAAGATAAAATCAGAAATAAAAGAAGATTGTATAGGCAATCTAGTTGATGAATGATTATATTAGCTTTTTATAGTTGTATTATACAAACATTGTGAACGTTTATTGTTGTAGATAGTCAGATATTTATTATGATATGAACACCTGATATCTCACACTGCCAGAGTTAATATCAGATAACCTTGCTATAACGTACAGACATTGGCAGGTTTTAAAAGCAAGCTTTGGTCTTGTCTTCGAACTGAATCATCAATTTTGTTTCAAAAGATTGCATTCATTTGATTATCAACACTTGTTTTAGAGTCGACTCTGTGACAAATCATCAGACAAGAACAGATTGACATTTTGCATATTGCTGTTAAATAACTTCCCGTAAAGTTTATGTATATTCAAGACATTAGTTAGTGAGAAATGGGGCAAACCAGAATTTAAAACGGACGAAGTAACAAACACATGCTAAGAACATGATTTCAGTCGGAGCGAGTTTGTAGATAGCAGTAGATTGTTTCTGCTCGTTCGCGTCATCTTAAAACTACGTTGTAAGACTTCAGTACTTTTCATTAAACAATCGAGCTGCTGATGTGCTAGTCATAATCCACTCCAACTCACGTCCTCTATTTATACATGTAATTCATGTAATTCATGTAATTCAACTGAACTTCCAACTGTCTAAATTTTCAGACTGCAAAAAAATTGTCATAGTATCAATAATACAGTATTTAATTATGGGCAGCATTTAGAAGGTTAAATTGAATGAAATATACAAAACATGCAAGCAAGGTGCTTCCAAATATATTTCAACATTTGTTTAGTCATTCTATGGCCGTCTGTCGTTCTATTTCTACTATTCTAGCCAGGCTTGATCTCCAGACAATTGCTAATAACTGATTGGCTGAGATATACTTAATATTGTAGCAGAAATATGACCGTAAACTTATTTAGTTTGACCAAAACTCACTAAAATATGAAAATCTCACACCGTAATGAAAGTTTTGGCGATAAAAAGGTGTCATAATTACATACGTTTGGCAAATTAATCAAATTATTCTGTATATATATTCTGGAATCATTGAAAAACGGTTGGCCTCTAATTATAACCCTTATACCACTAAGACAAAATCATAAGAAGAGACAAATGTACCATTATACCGAGATACAACTTGAATGTAAGACCACTAAAAGGCTTGTTTTGTTGAAATGAATTCAACTTACAACTGGGATAAATGGTTCTTACTTTACTTCGAACAGCCGAACATAAAAGACTAAGTCGCTTATCATAAGATGTTATCAGACACTTTAAGATTGAAAAATTCACAAACTATAATGTATGTTTTTGATTGACACCAACAGGTTATTTTTTATATAAAATTGAACGATTTTACAGGTTTATAGGGTCACTAAACAGATTATACTGACGGTCTTAAACAATCAGACATGTTATTATAGCAGGCAATATAAAATAGTTAATATCTGAAATTGAAAAAATAGTGATTAAAAGTTTGTTGACATTTAAATAACATCGTATGGTGATCCCCGACAGTGGTATTATATAACAACAGATATGGTGTTAAGTTATAAATAATGTGTGGGTACATTCTGTATTTATCACCGATATTTCACATTTTAGTGATTAATGCACATTAAGTTATTTGTACATTTGATATAGAATTCTTGTTTTATGTTTAACGAGATATTTCCTAACAAATAATAGACGTGTTGTACAATTAAACAACGGTATGAACTTACAGCAAACAACAAGTACAAGCATGCATATTTGGTGAGTCAGGTCTCTTAATTAAGTCAACTTTAACATAAAAATAACTTTAATAGCGACAACAAAAACACAACACTCCGGCTAATTTTGCTCAAAACTAAAACAAACCTAAGGAGATAAAAATGAAACAAATGGAGTTAACTATTTCTTATTTTTGACTGTACCATTTAGCGCTCTTCGAAAGCGGTGCTATATATGGTACGAGTGTTAGATTGAGCCATGGCAGAAGCACATACGTGATTGTATTTATCAAATATTGACAGTAAATATTTCAGATAACATTTCCGATTCTTACTTCAGTGATGATGATGTTCGTCCATCGGTTTTCGATGATGACCATTTGATTTCAAGCAGTTCTGTGTGTGCGGAGATGACTTAGGAGTCCAATCCGAGCACGGAAATAACGACCGCATGTTGCGCATTGGTGGTCTGTTGGGGATGTATCGCTACTTGCTGCCCGGGTTTTCCTTAGTTGGCGTTTTTCCATGGCTATACTGGTACGCATTGTCTCTGCATGTTTGGCTCCTCTGCTAATCTGGGCTCTCCAGGAAATTCGGTTTTGAGCTTGAGATTCCCAAGTGTCCGAGTCTATGTTGAGGCATTTCAAAGATACTTTGAGGCTGTCTTTAAACCTCTTCTTTTGCCCACCTACAGACCTGCTACATGATGAGAGCTCGCCAGAGAGGAGTTGCTTAGGAAGGCGATCGTCAGACATTCGAGCAACGTGGCCGGCCCATCGTACTTGGCTTTTTTGTAAAAGTGTGTAGATGGATGGAAGGTTTGCCCTTGCTAGGACGTCAGTATCCGGCACTTTGTCCTGCCAGCGGATGTGAAGAAGCTTACGTAGGCATGATGTATGGAAATGGTTGCGCGCATGCCTACTGTATATAGTCCAGGCCTCACAAGCATACAGTAGAGTAGTGATAATTACCGCTCTATAGACCTTCAGTTTCGAAGACAGCTTGATGCCACGACGCTCCCATACAGTGGCTCGAAGTCTAACAAAGTTTGCAATGGCTTTGGCGATTCTAAGGTTGATCTCATCGACAATGTGTACACATCTGGACAAGGTACTCCCAAGGTAAGTAAACTTGTCAACAGCCTGGAGTTGTACACCCTTTACTTGAATGTTAGGCTTGGAGTAGACTTTCCCTGGCGCTGGCTGGTGCATGACCTCAGTCTTTTTTGTACTGATCCTTAGGCCAAAGTTGTCGCATGCTGCTGTCAGTTTATCCATGCTGCTCTGCATTTGGTTTTCGGAATTTGCGTTGAGGGCACAGTCGTCTGCGAACAGCAACTCACGAATGATCGTATTTGTCACCTTGGTAACAGCCTTCAAGCGTCTTGGGTTTTATAGCTTGCCGTTCGTTCTGAAACGTATGTCTACACCTGGATCACTGCTTGTAAAGGCGTCATTTAGCATCGCAGAGAACATCAAGGAGAAGAGTGTTGGTGCAAGGACGCAGCCCTGTTTGACGCCATTACTGACTGGGAAGTCGTCTGATACTTCACCATCATCTAGGACGCGAGCCATCATTCCATTGTGGATCTGTTGTACCATGCAGATGTAGTTTTCTGGGCAACCAAACTTGGACATGCTGTTCTTGGCACTTCTCTTGCAGTTGTCGAGCAGCAAAAATCATGTCAACTGTACCTCTTCCAGCTCTGAAGCCGCACTGACTCTCGTGTAAGAGGTCGTGCTCTAGATGTTTGATGAGCCGATTTAGTAGCACTCTAGCTAGAATTTTGCCTGCGATTGACAGCAGTGATATGCCTCTGTGGTTGTCACATAGCTGTCGGTTACCTTTGCGTTTGTAGAGGTGAACAATGGAGGCATCTTTGAATTCCTGTGGAAGTGTGTGCTTATTCCAGCAAGAAACAAAGAGTTCAGTTAGCTTATCAGTAAGCATCTGACCTCCTGATTTGTAAATCTCTGCTGGAATAGCATCAGCACCTAGAGCCTTCTCACATGAGAGTTGCTTGATGGCTTTGGTGACCTCAGTACTACTTGGAGGCTGGTCCATTTCAGTATTTATGTCAACTTGTGGTAGGCGTTCTATGGCCGCCTCATTGATGGAAGAAGGGCGGTTGAGGACAGATTCAAAGTGCTCAGCCCATCTCTCTAGAATCTTTGAGCGATCAGTGAGCAGCGTCGAACCGTCTGATGCTAGGACAGGCGCTGTGCCTGATGATGGAGGTCCGTAAACTGCCTTCAAAGAGTCATAAAACCTCTTGCTGTCGTGCTGGTCTGCGTATGACTGGATTTCTTCTGCTTTGTTGCTGAGCCAGGTGTTCTGCAGAGCTCTTAACGATTTCTGAACTATTTGTCTGCTTTTGGTGAATGCATACTTCTTTGACGATGACGAAGGATCGTTCTGACATGCAAGGTGAAGCCTGTTCTTTTCCTGCAGTAAGTGTTGTATGACATCGTCATTACTTCAGTAGCAGTATGCTAAATGGATATGTTTTGGTTATTTCTATGCATTGAGAAATGTGTTGGCATATTTCTACTTCAGTGATTCTGCAATTTTGAAATGAGTGTCAATAAGTTAGGGTCACAAAATATTTTCTCATGTCAATGTACCTTTTGTTATTGTCAACTTCATGTAAGTGCGCATTTTTTACTGAATGTATAAAATATATAAATATCTAAGTGTATGGATCGATGACCTATTAACATACTACTACTTGATATTATTTCTGTAAACAATTTTAATGTTACAATTGCCAAATCAGATAACCTTCCGAAAGCATGAACAGAATAATACCGATAGCATTGCTTTTTTGCAAAACATATGCTCCATCAATGATAAAAAACAAGTGATAATATACAATTTATTTGATAGTTCTATCAACAATTAGTTTAATTTTCAGAAATTATTTTCTTGCAAAAAGCTTGGAACTATTTTTGTGAACAACAACTCGAATATTTCTGTTTTCCATCACAATTTCATCTAACTAGATTCAAAATAACAACACTAACTATTTTTAGTAACATGGCATTTACATTTGCAATAAGATTGGTATAAAGTACTTTATACAGCAAGCCATGAATTATTGAAGCCAACAAAGACATATTACCATGTAAATGTGGAAATAAATGGTGATTACGACGGAACAGAAATCTAATTACGAACATAGTCATTAAATGCTAAAAGTATTGTGAAACCCGAAATATGTCGACTGCAGAGAACCATCATGATAGTATTTATACAACATGTTAGTCACTTGCCGATAAAATTGTATCGATGCAGTCTAAGCTAAGAACTCATATCCAAATTTGATGTATAATTATGAAATGATGAACATAATCAAAGTACTGATAGTACTGATTGAAGGGTGCAATTGAAAATATTAAAAGTGGAGCATGACGTTCTCTCTTGTAGTAACTATAGAAAAAAAAACTGCGTCAGTATTTTAGAAAAGTGTGCGTTTTTACTTGAGTGATTAGTAATTTGTGTAAGCCTTACTGCCAACTGTTAGTTATATATTTATTGTCTGCTACCACTTTTGAAACATGACGCTAATAGTGATCATTCTCTCGGATTGCGACGTTATTCATATCGTTCAAGTAAAGTTCTTCAGATGTTTTTAAGGGGACTTGCTCGGTTTTGTTCATAAAAGCCACCTCAAATTGCTAAACCACTTGTTGTTTATTATGTATGCTTATCTTGTAGCACACCGTACATTATTATCGATATAAACTTTTTTAACGTCGTATTCAAGACATATTTAGGTTATATATACGAGGGCCAGCTCTTCCTACTATAGGTTTCCAGGACATTTTTCTATCACCAGTACTAACTTACCCTACCATGAGGCCGACAACTCATATATAGGGTAAGACCTACCGCGAACGAGCTCGAACCCGCGATCTCCGGATTCGAAGTCAGACGTACTAACCACTTCGCCACGGCCGCGGCTCGATATAAACACATGAGTACCAAACACAAAGGTGTTTTATAAAAAAGCATTTGGGCAAAATATTGGGCGATATTGTTAGAAAAATAGAAAAATAGAAGTATTTATAAAATCAAACAGCAAATGACAATGTACTGCAATGAGTTACAAATATTTTCAATTAATGTCTACGATAAGCAAGTAGTACACTAATGTATTTACCACAAATGATCAATTTAACAGAAATCATTATAGTTATATCATTTCTTTGACTTTTGCTTTTAAAAGACAATTTAAACAAATCACAATATGTTATTATTGTTGTTCATTTAGCAACCATACATTTTAAAGCATTGTGTTGCTAGACGAGAACAATGGCTTAAAGGGACAAAACGTAAATGATTCAAGGTTCCAAAATTAGAAGAAGAATTTCAAACAGTATTTATTTACGTCTGGTACAATACGTCTATAAATGTATGTTTAATGTGGATGTATTGTACACAAAGCTACATGTATTATTAAAGTAGACGCTTAAAGTATACATTTTATACGTAGTTTAGGTTAATAACCACATGTATTATTCCGAGAGGTGAAATCTTGTTAGAAACAAAGCTTGAGGTTATGACGGGTTTAAAAGAAACAACGACAAAAGGTAAGGAGTACTGTTATTAAACATCGATTCTAGACATATACTTGGTTTTTCTAGAATGCAATTTACTGCTATAAATACATTAATGAATGTAGACAATAACGTCACATTTGAATATCGATGGAGTTGTAATAGCCGCTAAAACCTATTTCAAATTAGATATAATTGTACATGTATATACTTACAAATGTAGAAAACATCTGAAAGCTGTAAACGGTGTTCAGATTATGACACTTTTGTACAATTTGACATGCAACTGATATAGATTGTACGACAAGTATAAAAACCAAACTAGATAATAATGATATAAGTGATTTTAGTTTCTATGTGGATTGCATGTTAAGATTTTGACAATCAGTAAGTCAATTTGTTTTACAATATTAAGACTTTATTTTCAAAACACATTTACAGAAGCTGACAGTTTATTCTAAAAATACAAAAAACACAGTTCTGTTAGCGAGCAGATTTACGAACAATGATGAAATTACATGTACAGTATAACCTATGCTAACGGCTCCTCTAACGAGCGGCAACCTCCGACGAGCGGCATCTCAGAATTCCCCCCGTCAATTTTGCAATTTGATTTACCTGTAATGAACGACACCTCCGCAGAGCGGTAAACGGCCATTGAGATAAATTCCTATTGTTCATCCTTAACCTCCGTACAGCCACACTAAGTCTAGCAAGGTTTATACCAATAATCTATAATTATCTATGACCGGATGATTTAAACAATAAGCGATACCCTTAATCGTATTCTACTCTAAGGTGTCATGTTGTTAAATCATTTGACTAAAAGGGGTTAGTAAACAAGTGACATATGGTTTCTATGACACCAACGAACGGATCTTAGGTGAAGAGCGCTTTGTTTGGTTGGCTGACGTCATCAAATATCAGTCGTACACACGCCCAGCTAGTTGACGATAGTAAATGAAAACGTATTTGTTATTGTACTAATTATTAAAAGCTTCGATGGAATAAATTCTGTTTTAAATTAATTTGAGTTTTAAAAGCCGAATCAGACATTTACGAGTACTCCCGAAAAGACGATGATAATTTATGCTAAATATTATTTGCCATTAGACAGGTATATAAAACAAATTTGACGGTACCAGAAACGATTTCCCTAGTGTATTGCTTTCTTCTGCGTAAAACTAATCATCATGCTAGGAATTTTTACGGTTATAATGATTTATCTAAAAAACTTTGTAATCATTTTAAAACTTTTTACTTTTGTCGATCAGCGCCCGCTAATAACTGTATTTACATTACAGAATAGATAACGACTAGTTTTCCGTACCTAAAACGACTGTTTTTAGTGATCGGTAGAAAAAGTCTACCTCTGTAGAGCAACACCTTTGCAGAGCGACACTTTTTTCAAACCCCTCCGAAAGTCGCTCTGCAGAGGTTACACTGTATTAGCGTACCAGTGGATTAGGTTGAGACTTTTGATGAAGGTAAAGGTTGTACAGTACTAGTAAAGGGACATCGGTGATTACAGACGTTTTATTTCGTTCATTTACATGAAATCAAATGTCAATGATTAAACACAAATGTCAGAAAGTCTACATTCTTTTGATTATTACCTTTAACTCTTGTTTATAAAGTCAGTGTAGAAATACATACGAATAATGACGACAAAACATTGCATCATACCAAGATAAGAACTAACTGGTGATAAATAAATTGAGATAATTGCAAAACTTGGATTAAATTGATCTTTCGTGTTTCAAATGTCAAAATCGTTTGTATTGGAAGATACGAATAATACATTGAACACTAATCACAATCTTAAATGTATGAGGCAAAAGAAAACATGACCATATACAGGAATATTCCACGTCAAAAGAAATTATTGACATGTGTCTTTAGACGATGACTTTAAGCTCAGTTCGAATATTTAAGTTGGTAACACATTTGTCTACATAATTGTTTACACGAATGCAATGCAATTGATAATTAAAGTTCAAAATGAAAATATAATTTAAACATCTGTGTTCAAGAAGATTTTTTTCAAAGTTAGTGTTTCAATCTACCTGACTCAATAGAAGCATATTTAAATGTGATTAATGCTTCCATATGGGTCCTTGATACTGACATCGGTAAACTAAGAATCAACAGTACATGTATCAAGTTTCACCAATAGAACAATAACATTGTTTGCAGCTTATTTTATGCAAGTTACCAAATGTTTGAAGCAGTTACTTCTTAGAAACAGCAGCTATCCGTTCTAGTAGATCTAATGCTAAGAAACGCGGTTGTACTCTGAATTGTTTTAAATTATTCAACTAGACATGATTTACTGAAGCCAACAAAATCACATTACGATGCAACTGTGGAAGAAAGTAGGAATTATGACCAATAAAATACTTCTTATGAGCAAAGTTATTATACGGTAACATTAAATGTGATATGAAACCGATACAAGACAAACTACAACTTAAAAGCTTAAAGTACATAGGAACAAATCGTAAAGCTAAAATCATTAAAGTAACTTTCCAATAGCAATAACATATCAAAATACTTGCACGAAAATAACAATTTCAATTTGTACGACCTAAAGGAAACGTTGATCGAATTTAAACAAGTACATACCGCTATTTGTTGTCTTTAGTTTTGTTTTCATTCTAATATTCTGATTTTTAACCAAACCTATATCAAGAAGGGCATATTGAATCTAGACAAACTATTATCGATTACATGTAGGTACGCAAAACTTGTATTGTTAAAATACCTATACACTGTATGTTGATATGTTACACATTTGTACCAAAACATATATATTTCAATCAATGAAGAATTGAATGAGTTTACAATACGTACATGTAGGTAGGCAAAACTTGAATAATTAAAATTCACCCAAACGTTCGAAATACTTTCCAGACGGCATGTTGTAGTTTAGTACATATACAATTCTAAAACTGCGCTTCTATCTGATATGTATTACCTCAAGGTATCATCAAGACTGACACACCAGGAATAACCTAGACGTAATTGACGAAAATATAACAGACTACGCAGTAAAACTTTTAGTAACTAAACTTTCATGTAGTAAACACTGACAGTAAAACTATTTTTGGTTGTCAAATTCAAAATGTCACTAAACCCTTAAATGTACGTAAATAAATAAAGAATTCCAATTCTTACAAGAACTTGAACTCTCTTGTAGTGTCCTTTACATTGTATTTATAAATCTATGTTAGAAAATTATGTAGTTACAATATGATGGATAAAACTCTTTTAAAATATATTGACATATTTCTACTCATTGTTTGGATGAAAATATCTCTTATTGTCCGCCTTTTTGGCATTACGTACTGTTTTCTTTTTTGTATAAGCAACTGATAAAATACTAACTGAATGTTACCAATAAAACCGAAAAAGTGATAATCTTCACGTTTATACTTAAAATATTATTTCTTATGATTGATATATTGGAAACGACAATAATATTTAAACAAACAACAATAAAATAATAATTTGAACTTCAAATATCAGGATGCAACATTTGTTGTATTGCAAAAAGAAACGCAAGATCACGAGTCCGAAAGCATTAAGACAATTGTGTAAAGGAAACATTAACACCCATACAAGTAATTTATTGAGTACAGATGATAACCTTAACTGTATAAATAGTTTTGTCAACCAACTTTCAAATCAAATCTGATCCATTTTAGCAATATTTCAATTAAATTTAAGACTCATTCACATGCTGTCATAAACAGGTTTTCACGACACCATTTTAAGCCATATGAAACATTCCCTTGTCACAATCAATTGCAAAGATCCAACTCTGTGGAAAAGCATTTCTACACATAATTTGAAACTGAAATTAGATTTTATATCATTACTAAACAAAATTTAAAAATAAAGACTCAAAATATGATTTACTATTATCAGCGTTCGCATCTATTATGGTTCTGGAACTGTAACTAACTTCGGTAAACTTCGACACTCGGTATAATCCGGTTTTACCCGAATAGCTGTCGTCGTCAAGTTTCGTAATGGCTATTTTTAGTAATTTTCACCTTGCGATCCGGATTTTACATGACGTCATAGTGTAACACATTTTCCGAAAATGGCGAAACCAGAAGCAAGACTGCATGATCGTCGAGGTCGTTAATGTAAAAATAATAGTTTATCGACAAAACAATGTTACGTCGTAAAGGATCATAACTATTGAGTTAATTATGTGTGTGCAGGTATAAAATGCATTGTTTCATCTTGTTTGCGATTTGAATTTGCCACCACAATATACACCTCATAGCACCTCAATACTATGACGCACAACACATCGCCATATTCAGCAATTTGGTATGCGGTAGAATATAGTGAGGCATAACTCAGGGGCGGATCCAGGATTTTTTTCTAGGGGGTTCCGAACTTTTCTAGCAGGGGTACAAACTTTTCTAGGGGGGGTCCGAACCTCGAACCACGACCACGTTATACACATTTTGCAGAAAAAAATGCAACATATTGAAAATGTTGTTAAAAAAGCTAAATTACCATTAAATATACGTTAAGCACCGAGAAAAATTACTTCATGCTACTTAAAAATGACTTACAGGCAAGAAATACACTAATGGACAGATACATTTTCCAAATTCTAGGGTGAGTCCGAACCCCCCTGAACCCCCCCCCCCCCCCGCTGGATTCGCCTATGCATATGAAGAAAATGTCGTTGTACTTTTCTGTTTTCAATATAATCATTATCTATTTATAAAGTAAATGATACAATGATCAGCATTATTTGAAAGCTAAGGCTCAAAATATGCCAATATTACTAAGTCTGGTGTCTAAGTGTGTATGCAAAACTACTGCAGAAAACACGGCAGGATAAGGTTTAACGCCTGCTCAACTTCCTCTGATATTTTCTGGCTGGTCAGAATGGACTTTTAAATGTGTTTACGAGTCAAAACTGTGATAGTCAACCAAGAGTCTCTAATACAAAAGAGTGCTTGACTCCGTTATTCCTAACTAGTCAGAATGTTTTAAGTCAGAATGTTTTACGAAAAACCTGTTAAGTTTCTAAAATTTCCCTCAAACCAAATTCAGTAAAGAGAAGGTTTTCATATGATAATGCAGAGTTCTACATTCATATTTCTATCTCCAGTACCAATTTAGATGATATATTTGTATAAAATAGTATTATCTGTAATTTACCATTTTGACGTAATTTTTCGCTACAAATTCTCTTGCAATTTCATTATAGTAATCTTATACAAATTCTTATAAAAAAATTTAGAAACGGTAAAATTTCTTTAATATTTCATATTTTGGGCAAAAAAGACTGCAAAAAAATTTAAAACTGGTTGCATGTGCCTAACTAACTTTAAACTTGAGATATTAGCTTTTAAAGATAGAGTCATTTTTTGAACACTCTCAAAAACTCGAATTTTTGCTTGGGGGTACATGTATACAAAGCACTATATTTGTATAAGTATTTGTCCAAAGTGTAATCTGATTGTTCTGATTTATCATGACATGATTGTGTAACAGGAAAATTAATTAAAATTTGAATATAAAACTGCAGAATTTGAAAAAAAATGTTTTCTTCATTTTTTGTCACAGCACAATTTACGGTCTTTTTGAAAATCAAGGGTCACGTTATAAAAATGACCATAACTTAAGTTACGAACAGTAAACTTCCCTAAAAATTCACAATTCAATGTCTTTAATAGTATAGATTCAAGAAACACTATCATTATAAGGATTGTGGAAGGTCATCATTACAGTTCCAGAACCTTAAGTGCTTCAATTGGACTAGAAATAACCACTATTTAAATACAATCTGGCACATCTAAACAGTTCTACAATGTATATTGTCTGTAGAGGTGTAAATTATATTTACTTTAAGGTTATACCATTTTCTGGGCTGTTGTTTGGAGAAATACAATGCTGTATTTGATTAGGTTTGTTAATATTTACATCGCAAATTATTAGGTATATTTATATGAACTTAATATTGTTGTAATACCAAATCCTGCAGTGTACATGTAACTCAGAGTGATGGTCATAATTATTTCAAAGAACAATTTTCATAAAATACAATGATCGGTATTGATTTAGTATACATAATTAAAATCATAGCTTTTATGACACGTTATTTTAATTTTTCTACATACGCTACAAAGTTTGAGGACAACACTTTAAATGTTCCATCGTAGCTTTTAACTTGACTGCACATTGTGATACAGATAACTAAGTTATGTGTACTAATAACCCCAAGCTCTTGTTAGTGAATATTTCGTTCATTGCGTCGTGGGAGATATTATAGAGTGCTTACAGTACTTTGATTTCGACTTCATATTAATATGAGCGTTATTTATCCCAAAAAAGTAGATAATATATATTCGGAATCGTCGTCAGCAAGCTTTCAATGTCTGATAACAGATATCCTATCGACCACTGTCTAAATTAGCGAGTAGGCAAGCGGAGAACTATAGATCGGGTTTTAATCAGATTGTCAAGCTTTCACTTTAAAACGTAATTTGTACAAGCCTTCACAATCTCAGTGTATTAACAAAGTAATAGATCATTGAAAAGACACATTAGTTGATTGATTATTATATTACCTAAAGACAGCTCTATTAATCGAACATTATGAGATAATATACTATAGTGAAAACGCTATATATAACAATCTACTTATTTCAAACAATATTGATACTGGCCAAATCAGATAACACTTAACCTTGTCAATGATAAAACAGACACGTTTTAGATACCATAAACAATTGTTTAAGTTATAAGTCCCATCATTGATAGCAAACCCTGACATTTATAACGTATATAATATTTCTTAATATCAAAAAGGTTTTATTCGTAAACTTTACGTTCATTGTCAATTACACATTAGAAAATATATTTGCATTCAGTGCTTCAGGATGATTTCGTTATCGAGGTTTAGCATTGACGAGGGATTTAAAGTAAACATGTACATTATATTTTCTATTTCGCAGGCATGATTTTCGAAATTCGCATCTTCAAGTCATTTAGGATAGGTTTTTGTATAAATATCTAATAAATAAATGAATGCAAAATCTCTAGATGACTTTTCTTGCCACAAGTCACGTAATACTGCGCATGTGTTACGCTATGACTTGCTTGCTGTGAATAACTGACAATATCAAAGTCACTAGATGTTAGAAATGCAACCAGAATATAATTTAATATAAATTCCGAGATGATAAAGACAAGTGGGTGATAATTCTAAGAATTCTAAAAAACGGCTTTTAACACAAATTTTAAACATTAGAGTTCATCACGGTATGTTTAGGGTGAAGTCTTGTTATGTAAAATACCGCTCCAAATTACATATTTAAGTTTTAAAACTATTTTGAAACAGGTATATTGAACATTAACTATAAATGAATATAGTGTGCTCTTATTAAAGTATCCCCACTTTATTAAGTGATGGACACTTTGTCAAATTCAAATTTAGATAGTAGAGTGGTTTCAATAGTTCATTGTTTCTTTAATGCATGCTATTAACTGCTGTAAAATTCATGTTTGTAAAACAGTTTTCAAGTCTGCGGCTAATGAAAATATCTTCCTATAGTAGCTTTAAAATTTCTTCTTAGAACCATGGCCTACATTATATGTAATGAATAATAATAAGTTAACATCAATTTTGAATATATAGAACAGACGTTCCATATTTGTTTTTCTCAAAATTTGTTGCACGACATATTTGACAATTCTTGAATTAAGTACTGTCTATCTTAATATTTCTTGTATTAATTCATTAATGTTTGTAAATTATTTATGTATCATTGTAGTACATGTATCAAGTTTCCTGCGTCTGTAGATGGTATCACGCCGGTATTTCGAATCTATTTCCCGAAGGGTTTATGGGTTTGGATCTCTCCCCGGCGGTTATAACCTTCCATGCAAATTTAACAATAATACCAATAGTCTTCCAACATAAAGGTGTATGGAGAAGTTGCTGGCCTTGTGGCAGGGTAGGTAAATACTGGTCATAGACAGCGGTCAATGAAAGCTAAGTTAAGTATACTGGCCTCTGTAAAATAACCTCTGTTGTATTGACTCGTCGTTAAACCCAGCGCTGAGATCAAGTTTAAGCTACGGGAGGTATAAAAATTATATTAAATTTTATAACATAGTTGGTCGATATTTCATCCATTACCTTTCCACCACTCTCTTGTATATTATCAAACATTCTACTGAATCTAACAATGTACTTATATACGATGTGTCTTGTCAGATAAAATTGCAGATTGAGATTGATTATTGTATTTCGGCACACTATAACCTATTATACACAGAATGCAGTTTCAGGGTCTATAGTCACGTGATCTACAACAACTAATAAGTTAAACAAATTTTGTGCTTTTCGCCGATTTGTCTACCCGTACAAATATTTAAATGACATCGAAAAGCATAATAATATATTATCACTAAAATCTTTTTGTATCAACGAAAAAAAATTATCTTGTATTTTCGTTGGCTCTAATCTTCCGACCAAAAACTGATTCTTGAAGTAAACTAAGTCATGTTCAAAATATTGTGCTGAGGATTCACAAAGAATTATTTAAAAACGAATTTTTATGTGTGGCCATTTTCGAACAATGAAATGTTAAAAATGTATACATGAATTATTTTAATCTTTCGCACTTTGACTGCTGCAAGAATTTATTCAAACGAGTGTTCTTTTTATATTCATGATCAGTAGCGCAGTTGGTAGCGCTCCGGAATTTGGAATCTCCAGTCCCGAGGAGGGTAAGGGTTCGAATCCCACCCTGGGAGGTTATTCCCCTCTATAAAAAAATAGACAAGAATGGAGAAGTTGTGGAAGGGTAGGTGAGTACTGGTTATAGACAAGGGTCCAGGAAAGCTAGACGCCGTTAATATACCAAAAATGAGTTGACAAGGCGTTAGACCCAGTTAAATAGATCATATTTTACATTTTAAAGATCACATGACTTCATACCCTGAACCATTTGACCTTAATTTTTTTAAATACCCAAAAGCTATATGTTAAAGTAATAAGTAAGTTGGTTTCGCACTCACACAAACAAATCACTTAATACTAGAGACTTGCATTATTCGGTCGAACAATCTAGGCTCTTGGTCTACTATTCTAAAATGAATATTACGTACAACTTATTGATTTACGAGGAAATGTGTAGATAATTTATTAGTTGCTCTAGGTACAAAGTTTGTATTTTATTTTCATTTTCAATAGAATGTGTGAAGCATTTTTTTCCTTGATTGATTAATTTATCATTTGATATTGGCATTTGATGTCAGGGATATATAGTCTGTACCTAAATTTAACCCGCCAGTAAATTAAGATAAAATCAGAAATAAAAGAAGATTGTATAGGCAATCTAGTTGATGAATGATTAAATTGGCTTTCTATAGTTGTATTATACAAACATTGTGAACGTTTATTGTGGTAGATAGTCAGACATTTATTATGATATATTCACCTGATATCTCACACTGCCAGAGTTAATATCAGATTGCAGATAACCTTGCCATAACATACAGACATTGGCAGGTTTTAAAAGCAAGCTTTGGCCTTGTCTTAGAACTGAATCATCTATTTTGTTATTAAAGATTGTATTCATTTGATTATCAACACTTGTTTAAGAGTCAAACTCTGTGACAAATCATCAGACAAGAACAGATTGACATTTTGCACATTGCTGTTAAAGAGCTTCACGTAAAGTTTCTGTATATTCAAGTCATTAGTTCGTGAGAAATGGGACAAACCGGAATTAAAAACGGACGAAGTTACGAATACATGCTTAGAACATAATTGCAGTCGTAGCGAGTTTGTAGATAGCATTAGATTGTTTCTGCTCGTTCGTGTAATCTTAAAAATACGTTGCAAGACTTAAGTATTTTTCATTAAACAATCGAGCTACTGATGTGCTAGTTATAATCCACTCCAACTTACGTTTTTCTTTATACATGTAATTCATACGCACTGAACTTCACACTGTAAATAAATTGTCATACTATCAATTATTAAGTATAAAAATATGGGCCGCATTTTGAATGTTAAATTGAGTGAAGTATACAAAACATGCATGCATGGTGCTTCAAAATATATTTCAACATTTGTTTAGTCATTCTATGGCCATCTGTAGTTCTATTTTATCTATTCATGACAGGCTTGATATCGAGATAATTGCTAATAACTGACTGGTTTAGATTAACTTAATATTATAGCAGAAATATCACCGTAAACTTATTTAGTTTGATCAAAACTCTACAAAATATGAAAATCCCACACCGGAATGAAAGTTTTGGCAATAAAAAGGTGTCAAAATTACATACGTTTGGCAAATGAATTAACATATTTTGTATATATATTCTGGAATAATTGAAAAACGTTTGGCATTTTCTTGATATTCATATTAATGATGCGGAAGCTTCCAAAATAATTTTAATACTAGCTTTATAAACCTTGGAGTTTGACTTCTAATTATAACCCTTTTACCACAAAGACAAATTCATAAGAAGAGACAAATGTACCATTATACCGAGATACAACTTGAATGTAAGACCGCTAAAGGGCTTGTTCCGTTGAAATGAATTCGACTTACAACTGGGATAAATAAATCTTACATTACTTCGAACAGCCTAACATAAAAGACTAAGTCGCATATCATAAGATGTCATCAGACACTTTAAGATTGAAAAAATACAAACTATGTATACGCTTTCGATTAACACCAACTTGTTATTTTATCTATAATTGAACTATTTTACAAGTGTATAGGATCACTAAACAGATTATATTGACGGTCTTAAACAATCAGACACGTTATGTTAGCAGGCAATACAAAAATAGTTATTATTTGAAATTAAAACATTAGAAAGTATGTTGACATTAAAATAACATCGTATCATGATCCCCGACAGAGTTATGATATAACAAAAGATACAGTGTAAAGTAAATAATGTGTGGGAATCATTATGTGTTTATCACCGATATTTCACATTTAAGTGATTATTGCACATTAATTTTTAGATACATTTGATATGGAATTCCTTTTTTGATATATGATATGAACTTACAGCACACAATAAGTATATGAATGCTTAGTGGGTGTATCAGGGAAATTGTTTCGTTTTCAAACATTAAGTCAACATTCACACTGAAAATATAATAGCTTTAGCGACAACAAAAACACAACGCTCGGTTATTTTTTGCTCAAAACTAAAAAACACCTATGGAGATAAAAAGTAAATCAAATGGCGTTAACTATTTCTTTTTTGGCTGTACTTTTGAGCGCTGCACGAAAGCTGTGCTTTATATGGATTATGGAACGAGTTTTATGCCACAGTCCCATAAACATAAAAATAGCCGTGAGGGCACCGTACGGACGCCGTGCGATCAAAACTCCGCAAGGACCCGTACGAACTCTTGCGTACCAGTACGGGCTGTTACGTTTTTACCAGGGTCCGTGAGATGAGCCCAGAATACACGTATCAGTTTCAAAGTCAAATCGTGAACAAAATCGTAGCCGAGTATGGTTTAAACTTACATCTTTTCCAGCTACGACTCCGTACGGGTGTGTTATTAACCTTAATACACAAGGCTTGTCACGACCTACGGCTGTCTGCACGAACTGGTCCGCAACAAGCCATGGTTTTATTGGACTGAGGCATTATATTTAGCCATGGAAGGAGCATATCAACAAATTCTCAACGTACATGCGTGTATTTATCAAACATTCACTGTAAATGTTTCAGATCAAATATTCAAGTCTTACTTCAGTACCAGTATGCAAAACGGATATGTATTGGTTATGTCCATGCATTGGGAAACGTTTTGGCATATTTCTACTTCAGTGATTCTGAGATTAGTGTCAATAAGTTAGGGTCACGAAATATTTTTCTCAGGTAAATGTATCTTTTTATTACTTTCTACTTCATGTAAGTGCGCATTTTTTTCTGTATGTATAAAATCAATAAATGCCTATGTATATGGGTCGAAGACCTATTAACATACTACTACTTAATATATTTATTTATTATATTGATATATATACATGACACTAACCATTTCCTTTCTTTGGTTTTACTATTAAGCGCTACAAGATCGCGATTAAGATACGAGTTTTAGAATCAGCCATGGTTGGAGCATATGAACGAATCCTCAACATACATGCGGGTATTCATCACACATTAACTGTAAATGTTTCAGATGAAATGGGTTGATGACCTTATTCAACAATAAACTTGATTATATTTCTTCAAACAATTATAGTGTAACATTTGCCAAACTAGATACCCGTACGAAAACATAAACATACCGATAGCATTGCTTTTTTGCAAAACATATGCCCCATCAATGATAAAAAAAAGTGATAATATACAATTAATTTCATAGTTTTGTTAACAATTAGTTTAGTTTTCACAAATTATTTTCTTGAAAATAGCTTCGAACTATTTTTGTGAACAGCAAAAAGATCTTAACTCGAATGTTTCTGTTTTCCATTACAATTTCATCTAACTGAATCAAAATAACAACTCTTACTATTTTTAGTAACATGGCATTTACATTTGCTATAAGATTGGTATAAAGTACTTTATACAGCAAGCCATGAATTATTGAAGCCAACAAAGACATATTACCATGTAAATGTGGAAATAAATGGTGATTACGACGGAACGGAAATCTAATAACGAACATAGTCATTAAATGCTAAAAGTATTGTGAAACCCGAAATATGTCGACTGCAGAGAACCATCATGATAGTATTTATACAACATGTTAGTCACTTGCCGATAAAATTGTATCGATGCAGTCTAGGCTAAGAACGCATATCCAAATTTGATGTATAATTATGAAATGATAAACATAATCAAAGTACTGATAGTACTGATTGAAGGGTGCAATTGAAAATATTAAAAGTGGAGAATGACGTTCTCTCTTGTAATAACTATAGAAAAAGGTAAACTGCGTCAGTATTTTAGAAAAGTGTGCGTTTTTACTTGAGTGATTAGTAATTTGTGTAAGCCTTACTGCCAACTGTTAGTTATATATTTTTTGTCTGCTACCACTTTTGAAACATGACCAAGCTTATAGTGATCATTCTCTCGGATTGCGACGTTATTCATATCGTTCAAGTAAAGTTCTTCAGATGTTTTTAAGGGGCCTTGCTCGGTTTTGTTCATAAAAGCCACCTCAAATTGCTAAGCCACTTGTTGTTTATTCTGTATGCTTATCTTGTAGCACACCGTACATTATTATCGAGATAAACTTTTTTAACGTCGTATTCAACACATATTTAGGTTAATTATACGAGGGCCAGCTCTTCCTACTATAGGTTTCCTGGACATTTTTCTATCACCTGTATTAACTTACCCTACCATGAGGCCGACAACTCATATATAGGGTAAGACCTACCGCGAACGGGCTCGAACCCGCGATCTCCGGATTCGAAGTCAGACATGCTAACCACTTCGCTACGGCCGCGGCTCGATATAAACACATGAGTACCAACCACAAAGGTGTTTTATAAAAAGCATTTGGGCAAAATCTCGATATTGTTAGAAAAATATGAAGTATTTATAAAGTCAAACAGGAAATGACAATGTACTGCACTGAGTTACAAATATTTTCAATTAATGTCTACGATTAGCAAACAGTACACTAATGTATTTACCACAAATGATCAATTTAGCAGAAATCATTATAGTTATATCATTTCTTTGACTTTTGCTTTTAAAAGACAATTTAAACAAATCACAATATGTTATTAGTGTTGTTTATTTAGCAACCATACATTTTAAAGCATTGTGTTGCTTGACGAGAGCAATGGCTTAAAGGGACAAAACGTAAATGTAAAAGTAGACGCTTAAAGTATACTATTTATACGTAGTTCAGGCTAATAGCCACATGTATTATTCCGTGAGGTGAAATCTGGTTAGAGAAAGTGCTTGTAGTTATGACGGTTTTTAAAGAGACAACAACAAAAGGTAAGGAATACTGTTATTATACATCGATTCTAGACATATACTTTGTTTTTCTAGAATGCTTAAACCTATTTCAAATTAGATATAACTGTACATGTATATACTTTCAAATGTAGAAAATATTTGAAAGCTGTAAAACAGTTATCTGATAATTACAATTTTGTACATATTGACATGCAACTGATATAGATTGTACGACAAGTATAAAAATCAAACCAGATAATAATTAAGTGATTTTAGTTTTTATTTGGCTTATATGTTAAAATTTTGACAATCAGTAAGTCAATTTGTTTTACAATATTAAGACTTTATTTTCAAAACACATTTAAAGACGCTGACAGTTTATTATAAACATACAAAAAACACAGTTCAGTTAGCGAGCAGATTTACAAACAACGATAAAAGTAAATGTATTACCAGTGCATTAGTTTGAAGCTTTTGATGAAGGTAAAGGTTACACAGTACTAGTGAAGGGGCATTGATGATTCGTTTTATTTCGTTCATTTACATGAAATAAAATGTCAATGGTTTAAAACAAATGTCAGGATGTCTAAATTCTTTGGATTATTACCTTTAAATCTTGTTTAGAAAGTCAATGTAAAAATACATACGAGTAATGACGACAAAACATTGCATCATACCAAAATTAAACCTAACTGGTGATAAATAAATTGAGATAATTGCAAAACTTGGATTAAATTGACCTTTCGTGTTTCAAATAGCAAAGTTTGCATTGGAATACAAAAATAATACATTGAACACTAATCACAATCTTAAATGTCTGAGGCAAAAGAAAACATGACCATATACAGGAATATTCCAAGTCAAGAGAAATTATTGAGTTGTGTCTTCAGGCGATGACTCTTAAGTTCAGTTCGAACATTTAAGTTAGTAACACCTTTGTCTACATAACTGTTTACACGAATGCAATGCAATTGATAATTAAAGTTCAAAATGAAAATATAATATATGTGTTCAAAATGATTTTTTCAAAGTTAGTGTTTCAATCTACCCGACTCACTAGAAGCATCACTAAATGTGATTTATGCTTCCATATATGGGTCCTTGATACTGACATTGATAAAATAAGAATCAAAAGTACATGTACCAAGTTTCACAAATACAACAATAACACAGTAGACCATTGTTAATACGAGTATTTGTATATATTCCAGTTAAAGTAACCATAATTCTAAATTCCCGAATAGCGTGCAGGGTTAGAGTCTCATCAGGGGTGTTTTCTTCAAAATTTGACAATATTGTCAATTGCCATCAATGAATTAGGTATATGAAGACATTGCCGGTCTTGTGGAAGGGTAGGTGAGTATAAGTTATAGAAAAGAAAATATAGAAAATTCATCCAAGAGTTATGTAACTTGGTATTTGAACTCCAAAGTTGCTCCTAAAACTTATCCAAGACATTTCTAAGTATAAAAGGGCCATAATTCAGTCCAAATTAATTCAAGAGTTATGTAACTTAGTATTTGACCTCCAATAGTAACCCCGTAGACATGTGTGAAGTTCTAAGTGAATCCCTATAGTAGTTGCAAAGAAAAAATGTTGCACCTAAAATCTTAACCAAGAAATTTCATAGTATATAAGGGCCATATTCAGTCAAAAATTCATGCAAGAGTTATGTAGCTTAGTATTTGACCCCCAATGGTAACCCTGTAGACATGTGTGAAGTTTCAAGTGAATCCCTTCAGTAGTTGCAAAGAAAAAATGTTGCACCTAAAAACTTAATCAAGTTATTTCTAAGTATGTAATGGCCATAATTCAGTCCAAATTCATCCTAGAGTTATGTACTTGGTATTTGAACTTCAATGGTAACTCTGTAAACACAAATAAAGTTTTAAGTGAATCCCTTTAGTACTTGCAAAGATATAAAAGATACAAAAAATATTGAAATCTAAAAACTTAACCAAGAAGTGTTACGCCGACGCCGACGCACAGCTGAGTAGGATAGCCCCACTATTCTTCGAATAGTCGAGCTAAAAATCAATTACGCTATTTCATGATACTTACAGCGAATAGCTTGTTGATTATAGCTTATTGCATGCAAGTTACCAAACGGTTGACTTCTTCTTAGAAACAGCAGCTATCCGTTCTAGTAGATCTAATGCTAAGAAACGCGGTTGTACTTTTGCTATAACATTGAATTGTTTTAAATAATTCAACTAGACATGATTTATTGAAGCCAACAAAATCACATTACGATGCAACTGTTGAAGAAATTAGTAATTATGGCCAATAAAATACTTCTTAAGAGCAAAGTTATTATACGGTAACTTTAAATGTGATGTGAAACCGATGAATACAAGAAAAACTAGAACTTCAAATCTTGAAGTACATAGGAACAAATCGTACATCGTTCATAGTTCATCGTACATACATGTAGGCAGGCAAGACTTGAATAATTAAAATTCACACAAACGTTCGACATACTTTCCAGACGGCATTTTGCCGTAAAGTACATATACAATTCTAAGACTGTGCTTCTATCTGATATGTATTACCTCAAGGTAGAAGACTATGCTATATTCCGATATGTATTACCTCAAGGTATCATCAAAACTGACTCACCATGAATAACTTAAACGTAATTGACGATAATATAACAGGCTACATAGTAAAACTTTTAGTATTTAAGATCTCATATTCTACGCTCTGACAATACAATTATTTTGGGTAGTAAAATTCGAAGTGCCTCCAAATTCTCAATGCGCGTAAATAAATAACTTAAATACATGCAGGAGATTGAACTCTCTTGTCTTGTTCTTTATATTGTATTTATTTGTGTTAAGCGAGAAATTCTAGATTGGCGACCCACAATGAATAACAGTTTGTATACATGACTTTTAATGTAGCTGTTTAGTACACATTTTAGTACTTAAATAACTGAGATTTTACATGACATTCGAGGACAACAATCGCCCTTTTTGCATCATTTTCTCTTACTTTAATCTCGGCAGTATATCGCGAATGACAAATACCAACAATACAGTTGATGTATGCTAATAACCCAAAGGTCTAGTTTGCAAATAATGTGCAAGTTCATTGCGCTGCAAGATACCATAGAACAGTTTTACTTTTGTTCCGACTTCATAAGTGTAATTAATCGAAAAAAGCAATTGTTTGAGTTAAATGTCTCATCATCGATAGCGAACACTGACATTTGATAACTTATATAATATTTGCCTTTACCAAAAAGGTTTTATTCGAAAGTTTTACGTTCATTAACGCTCATTGTCAATTACAAATTAGAAAATATATTTGCCTTAAATGCTTTAGGATAATTTCGTGATCGAGGCTTAGCATTGACTGGGGAGTTAACGTATACATGATATTTTCCATTTCGCCGGCATGATTTTCGGAATATGCATCTTAAAGTCATTAAAAATAAGTTTATGTATAAATATCTAATAAATAAATAAATGTAAAATCTCTAAATGACTATACTTGCAACAAGTCACGTAGTATTGCGCATGCACTACGCTATGATTTGCTGTGAATAACTGACAATATCAAAGCCAAATGATGTTAGAAATGCAACCAGAATATAATTTAGTATAAATTCCGAGATGATAAAAGACATGTGGATGATAATTCTAAGAAATCAAAGCAAAGAGTTTGTAACACTAATTTGAAAAATAGAGTTAATCACAGTATGTTTAGAATGAAGTCTTGTTATGTAAAATACCGCTCCAAATTACATAATTAAGCTCTTAAAACTATTTTGTATTTTTGTATCAGGTATATTGAACATAAAGTATAAATGAATATTGTGTGCTCTTATAAGAGAACCCCCCTTTTAAGACAATTGTCAAATTCGAATTTAGATAGCAGAGTGGTTTGAACAGTTCATTGTTTCTTAAATGCATGCTTTCATCTAATAATTTCATGTTTGTAAAACAATTTTCATATCTTCGGCTGATGAATATATCTTCCTATAGTGGCTTTATAATTTCTTCTTAGAACCATGGCCTACATTATACGTAATGAATTACAATAAGTTAACATCGATTTTGAATGTAGAACAGACGTTACATATTTGTGTTAAAAATTTGTGGCACGACATATTTGACACTCCTTTAATTAAGTACTATATATATTCATATTTCTTGTATTTATCCATGAACGTTCGTAAATTATTTATGTAGTACATATATCAGGTTTCTCAGGTCTGTAGCACAGTTGGTAGCAAGCCAGTATTTCGAGTCTATTCTCCCGAAGGGATATGGGTTTGATTCCCTCCCCGGCGATTATAACCTTCCATGCAAATTTAACAATAACGCCAATAGTCTTCCAAAATAAGGTTAATGGAGAAGTTGCCGGCCATGTCGAAGGGAAGGTGAATACTGATTATCGACAACGGTCCATGAAAGCTAAGTTTATGAAAATTGACTCCGTAAAAAGCCTCATCTGTATTGACTCGCCGTTTAACCGAGCAAGGAGATCAAGTTTAAGCTAGATAAGGTATAAGATATACAACATAGTTGGCCAATATTTCATCTATTACCTGTCCTCAACTCTCTTGCATATTATCATACAATATTCTGAATCTAACAATATACTAATATTTGATATGACCTCAGATAAATTACAGATTAAAATTGATGAATGTATTTCGGCAAACTATAACATAATTATGTTACACAGAATACAGTTTCAAGGTCTATAGTCACGTGATCTACAACAACTAATTAGGTAAACAAATTTTGTGTTTTTCGCCGATTTGTCTACCCAGACAAATGTTTAGATGACAACAACTAGAACGTAAAATAACTGGACACTTTTTTCTACAGAAATCCCCAATTGAGCATGTTAATGTGGATCTTAAGCTATTATCCTCCGCACAAAAATTGAATCTTGCAGTAAACTGAGTCATGTTCAAAACATTGTGCTGGGGCTTCAGAGTAAATCAATTCAACTCAAACTTTAGTGTGGCCATTTTGAACGAAAAAATGTTAAACATTATTACACGAACTATTTGAATCTTTCGTACTTTGGCTGCTGCAAGAATTTTATTAAAACGAGTTTTCTTTTTATATTCCGGATCAGTAGCGCAGTTGGTAGCACTCGGGAATTCGGAATCTCGAGTCCCGAGGAGGGTAAGGGTTCGAATCCCACCCTGGGAGGTTATTCCCCTCCATAAAAATTAGACAAGAATGTCGAGTTTTCTCCATTAATGAGGTATATGGAGAAGTTGTGGAAAGGTAGGTGAGTACTGGTTATAGACAAAGGTCCAGAAAAGCAAGGTTATGTGCGCTGGACGCAGAAAATTACCAAATATGTGTTGACACGGCGTTAGACCCAGTTAAATAGATCATCTTTTACATTTTAAAGATCATATGACTTCATATCCTGAAACATTCGATCTTGAATTTTTTAAAATACCAAAAAGCTATATGTTAAAGTAATAAGTAAGTTGGTTTCGCACTCACACAAACAAATCACTTAATACTAGAGACTTGCATTATTCGGTCGAACAATCTAGGCTCTTGGTCTACTATTTTAAAATTAATATTACGTACAACTTATTGTTTTACGAGGAAATGTGTAGATAATTTATTGGTTACTCTAGGTACAAAGTTTGTATTTTATTTTCATTTTCAATAAAACGTTTGAAGCATTTTCTTTCCTTGATTGATTAATTTATCATTTGATATTGGCATTTGATGTCAGGGATATATAGTCTGTACCTAAATTTAACCCGCCAGTAAATTAAGATAAAATCAGAAATAAAAGAAGATTGTATAGGCAATCTAGTTGATGAATGATTATATTGGCTTTCTATAGTTGTATTATACAAACATTGTGAACGTTTATTGTGGTAGATAGTCAGACATTTATTATGATATATTCACCTGATATCTCACACTGCCAGAGTTAATATCAGATAACAGATAACCTTGCCATAACGTACAGACATTGGCAGGTTTTAAACAGTTAGCACTGGCCTTGTCTTAGATATAACAGAATTGAATCAGCAATTTAATTTTACATTTGATAGGGAATTCTTGTATATGTTTAAAGAAATATTTCTTAACAAAAAAATAAACGTATTGTACAATTAAACAACGAATGATATGAACTTACAGCACACAACAAGTACATGTATTCATATGGGGTGCATCAGTGAAAGTGTCTCTTTTTCAAACATAAAGTCAACGTTCACATTAAAAAAATAACTTTAGCGACAACAAAAACTCAACGCTCGATTAATTTTTGCCCAAAACTCAAAAACATATAGGAGATAAAAAAATGAAAGAAATGGCGTTAACTATTTCTTTTTATGGCCGTACTATGGTGCGCTCCACGGTGCTTTATATGGAACAAGTTTTATGTTACAGTCCTATAAACATAAAAAAGCCGTGAGGGCACCGTACGAGCGCCGTGCGATCAAGCTCCTAAATGACCCGTACGGACTGTTACGTTTTTACCAGGGTCCGTAAGATGAGTCCAGGATACACGTATCAGATTCAAAGTCAAATCGAGAACAAAACCGTGGCCGAGTATGGATTAAACTTGCATCTCTTCCAGCTTAGGCTCCGTACGGGTGTGTAGTTTTGAGTCACGTGCCTACCGTCACATTAAAACACACGGCTTCCCACAACCTACGGCTGTCTGCACGTACTGGTCCGCAACAAGCCATGATTTTATTAGACTGAGGCATTAGAGTGAGCCATGGAAGGAGCATATCAACAAATTCTCAACATACATGCGTCTATTTATCAAATATTGATTGTAAATGTTTTAGATGAAATTTTCGAGCCGTACTGGATATATTTTGGTTATGTCTATGTATTGAGAAACGTGTTTGCATATTTATACTTAAGTGATTCTGCAATTTTGAAATGAGTGTCAATAACATAGGGTCACAAAATATTTTCTCATATAAATGTACTCTTTTATTACTGTCAACTTCATGTAAGTGCGCATTTTTTACTGAATGTATAAAATCTGTAAATGCGTATGTGTATGGATCGATGACCTATTAACATACTTCTACTTGATATTATTTCTGTAAACAATTTTAATGTAACAATTTCCAAATCAGATAACCTTCCGAAAGCATGAAGAGACTAATACCGATAGCATTGCTTTTTTGCAAAACATATGCCCCATTAATGATAAAAAACAAATAACCAAATGATAATATACAATTTATTTGATAGTTCTATCAACAATGGGAAAATTTTTAATTATTTTCTTGCAAAAGCTTGGAACGTTACTGTTTTCCGTCACAATTTCGTCTAACCAGATTCAAAATAACAACTCTTACTATTTTTAGTAACATGGCATTTACATTTGCTATAAGATTGGTATAAAGTACTTTATACAACTAGCCATGAATTATTGAAGCCAACAAAGTCATATTGCCATGTAAATGTGGAAATAAATGGTGATTACGACGGAATGAAAATCTAATAACGAACATAGTCATTAAATGCTAGAATTATTGTGAAACCCGAAAGATGTCGACTACCATGATAGTTTTTTTTACAACATGTTAGTCACGATGCAGTCTAGACTAAGAACTCCTATCAAATTTTGATTATAATTTAGAAATGATGAACATAAAGTACTGATAGTACTGATTGGAAGGTGCAATTAAAATTATAAAAAGCAGATCATGACGCTCCAGTCTTGTCAATACTATAAAAAACTTCAACTGTGTCAGTATTTTATAGAAGATCGTGGTTTTACAGGGGGGTCTGGTAAATGTTGAGGGCCTTACTGCCAACCGTTAGTAAGATACTTACAGTCTGCTACAGCTTAAGAAACATGACCGAGCTGATATTTATCTCGGATTGCGATTTTGATAAAATTGTACAAGTAATCTCCTTGGGGTGTATCTTAAATAAGACTTGCTCGGTTTTGTTCATAAGAGCTCCAGCAAATTGCTGATACTACTGGTTGTTGTTTACTCTGTATGGTAATCTTGTGGTTCACCGCCGTACAGTAATATCGTTATAAACGCATGAGTACCAATCACAAAAGTGTTTGATTAAAAGCGTTTAGCCAAAGTATCGATATTGTTAGAAAAATATGAAGTATTTATGAAGTCAAACAGCAAATGACAACGTACTGCACTGAGTTACAAATATTTTCAATTAATGTCTACGATAAGCAAGCAGTACACTAATGTATTTACCACAAATGATCAATTTAACAGAAATCATCTTAGTTTTATCATTTCTATGACTTTTGCTTTTAAAAGACAATTTAAACAAATCACAATATTATTGTTGTTTATTTAGCAACCATACATTTTAAAGCATTGTGTTGCTAGACGAGAACAATGGCTTAAAGGGACAAAACGTAAATGATTCAAGTTTCCACAGTTAGATGACATAAATTTTAAACAGTATTTTTTACGTCTGGTTCAATACGACTATAAATGTATGTTTTATGTGAATGTATTGTACCCATAAAAGTAGACGCTTAACGTATAGTATTTATATGTAGTTGAGACTAAAAGTCACACGTATTATTCCGAGAGTTGAAATCTGGTTCGAGAACTTGCTTGTTGTTATAAAAGTTTTTAAAGAAACAACAGCAAAAGGTAAGGAGTACTGTTAATATTTAAAGATTCTAGACATGTAATATATTTTTATAGAATGCAATTTACTGTTATAAATACAGTATTGTATGTAGACCATAATGTCACATTTGAATATCGGTGAAGCTTTTAGAGCCGCTGAAACATAATTTAAATCAAATTTAAATGTTTAATTTTTCTAAAACTCGCCGAATGTAGCGAAACATTTAAAGCAGTAAAACAGTTCTGAAAATTATTGCCATACAACTGTTATAGATGGTACTTTTATATAATTATGAAAAAACAAATCCGATAATAACGGTATAGATGATTTTTGTTTATATGTGTATTTTATGTTCCAACTATAACAATCAATAGGTCAGTTTTTCTTACAATATTAAGAACTTATTTTCAAACTATATTTAGAGACGCTGACAGTTAATTATAAGGAATAAGAATAAATTTCAGTTTTGTGAGCGAGCAGACTTACGAACAATGGTTTAAGTACCAGTACATAAAGTTGAGGCCATTGATGATGGTAAAGGTCGCACGTATAATACTAGTGATTGGGGAATCAGTGATTACAGACGTTTTATTTCGTTCGTTTACTTAAACTAAAATGTCAATGGTTTTAACACAAATGTCAGAATGTCTACATTCTTTGGATTATTATCATTTAACTCTTACTTTTAAAGTGAATGTAAAAACATATACTAATAAAGACGACACAAAATTGCATCACACCAAGAATAGAACTACCTGATAATAAATAAATTGAGGTAATTGCACAACAATGTAAATTGATCTTTAGAGTTTTAAATGGCAAAATCGTTTGTTTATTGGAAGACAAAAATAATACATTGAACACGAATCACGATGGTTATGCTATGAGACAAAAGAAAAAATGACCATATACAGGAATAGTCTACGTCAAGAGAAAATCAAGATGTGTGTTCAGACGATAGCTCTTATGTTCAGTTAGAACATTTAAGTCCAACTTGGTAACACCTTTGTCTACAAAACTGTTTACACAAATGCAGTGAAATTGATTATTAAAAGTTCAAAATTAAAATTGATTTAGAACATTCATTTTTTAATCTATTTGAACTACTAGAAGTATCACTAAATGTAAATAATGGTCCAATATGGGTCCTTGATATTGCCATCGGTAAACTGAGACTTAACGGTATCAAGTATCACCAATAGAACAATAAGATAGTAGACCATTGTACAATATTTATTCCAGTAAATGTAAGGAAAAATCTAGTTTCCCTATTGGTGTACGGGTTAGAATTTCATCTGAGGCGGTTGTATGTTTTCACAAAATTTTGACAATAATGTCAATTTTCCTCAATGAATAAAGTATACAAAGACGTAGCTGGTCTTGTTGAAGGGTGTGTGAATATTAGCCATCGAAAATGGAAATTTCGCTATTTCGTGATACTTAAAGCGAACATCTTGTAATTCACAGCTTTAGTATCTAAGAAGAAGTAAACGCTGCAAACATATGGTTATGTGCATTTACTTCTTCTTAGAAACAACACCTATCCGTTCTAGTAAATCTAGTGCTACGAAACACGACTGTATTGTTGCTATAACATTGGATTGTGTTAAATTATTCAACTAGACATGATTTATTGAAGCCCACAAAATCTCATTACGATGCAACTGTGGAAGAAAGTAGGAATTATGGCCAATAAAATAATTTTTACGAGCAAAGTTATTATACAATTACACTAAATGTGATGTAAATCCAATGAATACAAGATATACCACATCTCCAAGAATTAAAGTACACTGGAACAAATCTTAAAGTCATAATATTTGAAGTAACTTGCCAATAGCAATAACATATCAAAATACTTGCGCGAAAATAACAATTTCAATTTGTACGGCCTAAAGGAACAACTTTAAGCAAGTACGTACCTCTATTTGTTGTCTTTATTTTTGTTTTTTATTCTTATATTCTGATTGTTAACCATACCTTTATCAAGAAAGACATATTGAATCTAGACAAAATATTATCGATTACATGTAGGTAGGCAAAACTTGAATAGTTAAAATCCCTAAACGTTCGTCATACTTTCCGAACGGCATTTTGCAGTTACAATTCTAAGACTATGCTTTATTCCGATATGTTTTACCTCAAGGTATCACAAAACTGAAACAACAGGAATAACCTAGACGTAATTGACGAAAATATAACAGACTACACAGTAAACCTTTTAGTAACTAAACTCTCATGTAGTAAACACTGACAGTAAAACTATTTTTGGTTGTCAAATTCAAAATGTCACTTAACCCTTAAATGTACGTAAATAAATAAAGAATTCCAATTCTTACAGGAACTTGAACTCTCTTGTAGTGTCCTTTACTTGTTTTTTTTTTAATTTATGTTAGAAAGTCTGTAATTTTAATATGATAGTTAAAGCCTTTTTAAAACTAATACATTTTGACATACTTCTACTCATTGTTCGGTTGAGAATATTTCTTATTTTCATCCTTTTTTGTATAAGCAACTGATAACATACTAACTTAATGTAAACAATGAAACCAAAAAAGTAATAATCTACACGTTTATAGTTAAAAAATATATTTTATATAATTGATGTATTGAAAACGACAATAATTCTTAAACAAACAACAATAAAATAATAATTTGAACTTCAAGTATCAGGATGCAACATTTGTTGTATTGCAAAAAGAAACGCAAGATCACGAGCATTAAGACAATACAGTAAAGGACACATTAACACCCAAACATGTTATTTATTGAGTACAGATGAAAATTAAATCTGATACATTTTAGCAATATTTTAATTAAGTAAGAGACTCATCCACATGCTGTCATAAACAGGTTTTCACGACACCATTTTTAAGCCATATGAAACATTCCCTTGTCACAATCAAAGCATTTTACACATAATTTGAAACTTGAAATTAGATTTTAGATCATTACTAAATTGTATCCTTAACATTGGCTAAACGAAATTTAAAAATAGTGACTCAAAATTAGATTTACTGTTATCAGCGTTCACATTTATTAAGTGCTTTAATTAGACTAGAAATTACAACTATTTGAATAACATCTGGCAAATCTAAACGGTTCTACAATGTATATTGTCTGTAGAGGTGTTAATTGTATTAACTTTTCGGTCGTACCATTTTAAAGGCTGTTGTTTATAGACTTACAATGCTGTATTGAATTAAGTTTGTTAACATTTTACATTGCAATTTGTTTTGTACATGTATTCTTATATGAACACAATATTCTTGTTATAACAAATCATGCAGTATACATGTAACACAATGTGATGGGCCTGGTTATTTCAAAGAACAATGTTGAATTTTAGAGAATGCAATGATCGGTATTGATTAAGTGTAAATAATTTATAGCATAGCTTTATGTAACGTTATTGTATTTTATCTACATACGCTACAAAGTTTTAGAACAACACTTTAAATGTTCCATCTTAACTTTTAATTTGACTGCACATTGCGATACAGAAAATAGCGATAATTAAGTAATGTGTTTGAATAACCCCAAGCTCTTGTTAGTAAACACATCGTTCATTGTGCCGTGGGAGATATTATAGAGCGCTCTCGTACTTTGATTTCGACTTCATAATATGAGCGTTATTTATAAAAAAATAACAAAAATACATGTTTTTTTGGAATCGTCGTCAGCTAGCTTTCAATCTCCGTTAACAGGAAAACGGAGAATTATAGATAGGGTTTTAAAATTAGGTTGGCGAGCTTTTAACGCATAACGTAATGTGTAAAAGCCTTCACATTCTCAATGTATTAACAAAATAATAGAATACTTGAAAGACACATTAGTTGATTAATTATTATATTATCTTAAGACAGCTCTACTAATCAAACAGTATGAGATAATATAAAATAGTGAAAACGCTATATTTTACAATCTACTTATTTCAAACAATATTGATACTGGCCAAATCAGATAACATTTAACCTTGTGAATGATAAAACAGACACGTTTTAGATAAACAATTGTTAAGTTTATAGGTCTAATCATCGATAGAGCATTTTTACCTTTGGTAACTTATAAATTATTTGTTATGACCAAAAGGTTTTATTTGAAACTTTACGTTCATTAAAGTTCATTGTCAATTACAAATTAGAAAATATATTTGCTTTAAATGCTTCAGGATGATTTCGTTATCGAGTTTTAGCACTGGCAGGGGAATTAACGTATGCATAAAATTTCCATTACGCAACCATGATTTTGAAAATGTCCAACTTTACGACATTGGATCTAGATTTATGTGTAAATATAAAATAAATGCAAAATCTCTAAATGACTATACTTGCCACAAGTCACAAAATACTGCACATTTGTTACGTTATGTGTTGCTGCTAATAACTGACAACATCAGAGTCACATGATGTTAGAAATGCAACACGAGTATAATTTAAATATAAGTTCCGAGATAAGAAAGACAAGTGGATAGTAATTCTAAGAAATCCATTTGAACTGCCAGTAGTACCAACTTCAAATAATGTGAAAGGATATAAGGTGACGCATAATCAACAAATACACGCATATATACGATTGTTTTAAGTTAAAAGTTAACATCACACTTTAGTTATTAAGACATTTCAAGCATTTCAAACATAAAAAGTGAAGCATTCAAATTTGACAAGAAGCTTAATTTATTACATATATAGAACTGTACTGTTAATGCAAAACACTAAACGATCTGCATTTTGTTTTTTTCTTCATGTAAGAAGACACTTTTATAAAATCATACAATACATAACTAAACACTTGGGTGGATGTGATTTAACGTGCATATTTCTAATTCGCTACAATTAAGGCGGCGATCGCTTTCCAGTATATTATACATGTATTATAAAAATGACCACCGAACTTAAAATGGTGATTTTCCTAATTTTCTCTTTTTAATTACTTTCTTTGACACAAAAATGTGTATAAAAATACGCTACATGTTCACATATTATTTTAGCAGGGTTCATTTGCAACGCCTTCTTTTTCAAGTTATGCGGGACTGAGAATTCGAAGCAACAAAAATATTTACAAAACAAAAGGCAGACTGAAGAGTTTTGTAAGAAAAAAACCACAATTATCTCTGAAAATTCTTGTAATAATGCGGTAACTTTATGAGCAAAATTTGTTTTGTTATAAAACTCTGTACATTTGTCGCCAGCATTTATCACGTTTTTTATTACACAAATTTGAATTTTTAATTTAGGAGAGACCTGAGTAATGTTATATTTCTTGTTTCAGAATTCGTAAAAGTTATGCAGAATGTCCCTAAACATACCAAAGATGAACAAATCAGAAATTAAACAACGTAAAACACTTTTATTTATCTTTACGCCAATTACGATATGCATATACACATAACTGAACTTGACACAAAAGAATGTGTACACATAGCGGAAGATGTTCCATATTACCGTAGCTGAACTTACCGAAAAAATACTTATCTAAACGTATTTGTCAATATAAAATAGTGATTTTTGCATCTTTTCAGCCTATACTATTTAGTATTTCCGTACTGATAATATTAATCGTAGTAAATATGATTATACGTGTAAAATGGAATAAACCACGTTTATGACAGCAGTGAATAATTGATATAAATACAACTACATTTGTCGTATATAAAACTTGTATATAACAGGTAGATAAGGGCAATATATCTAATTTATTCTAAAACCATTTTACCAAAGACAGATACACTTTAAATTTCTTTAAATGATATATAATGACCAATATCACGGTATCTTGCTTCAAACTTTACACCTTTCTGATAAGCCATGCATTTGTATCTTGAGTAAATTAAACTGGCCGCTAAACATCTATATCAACCTGATTTAAACTGACCCTACTAGTATGAAGGGAGAGCAGTTTTCAAAAACATATTATGCACGTAAGATACATTTTAATGTAATAATATTCACTTAAGATAAGCAAATATTCATTTGTCTTTTTGTGTTTTTTTTTATTGCATGACTGAACATTTGTATATTGGCATTGTCGTCAGTGAGACTCTCTCATCCAATACAATTTTATACATCATTTTACCAAGCCGTGAAATCAAGATAAAAATAATAGAAAATATCCAGGCAATCTAGTTGATTAATGATTAAATTACGTTCTCCTTGTTCTATTAATCAATCAATGGACGACTTTAATGTGGTAACCAATAAGACGTTTAACAGAATATATATTTTTCATACCTAACATTGTGAGTGTTTATACTCACCAAATCAGATAACTTCTAACCCTACCAAGAATAAACAAAGCAAAATAGATAGCATCAATATCTGTTTTGAAAGCTATTAAATTATTTTGCAAATCTCACCGTCGATAAGGAACGGATATTAAAATTGTAACATTTTTACAATTCACTGATTAGCTTCACAAAAATCGTAAGAGTAATGTTAATGGTTTGATAAACATATTTTGAATCTGAAGTATGACTATTATGATAATTATGCCATTTTATGACTCTGGTGTCAATCACTGTGGCTCCCAAACAAAGTTAACGTACAAGAAATTGCTATTTTATGAGTCTGGTGTCAATCACGTTTGTCCCCAAACTAAATTAACGTATTAGTAAGTGCCCTTTATCCTCTTCTCTTTTTCAAAGTTTTGTTTGTTTGAACACGCCTTTCAAAATTGATGTAATATTTGTATCATGTTACTCAATCGCATGTTATGAATAATTGAAGTCAACAAAATGCATATTAGAAAACACGAGTAGTACTTAATCGAGATTACATCCGAACAAATTAATAATTAAGACCATTGTAATGATTTTACATTTCCAAAATTATTACATCATCTGAAGGATGTGAAATAAACGACTAGGATGCATGATATCATGATCTTTTATGTGTTTTTTATGTGAAAACGATTGTACGATACATTACTAAGCTTACAGAAAATACACTGATTTATTGTTTAACTACCTATATCACGAGTCTTAAACCCTGAATGGCAATGAAAGTATCATGCAAAAAAAATATTTGAAAAAACACGTTATATAGGCAAGTCATCAACACTCTTCCTTCCAACTTTTAAATTCCATTTCTTAAGTTTTTTAACATTGCAAATAGGCTTTGCAGTAGTCATAGCTCAAAGGAAACATTGTTTGTTGAAATCAATGCTCAAACTACAAACATTTTACGAGTATTGTATAGTAATTAATTGATTAGTTAAAGTTAATGTTCACAACATGCGTTTAATTTCGCCATTAGTATTATTTTAGAACGAATACATTGTTGTAATGACAACACGGATGATAAACCCCCATATTAAGTACTTCGACTGCAAGAATGTTCTTACCTAAATAATCTACAAACTTTTCCATCATCATGTCTCAAATGTCAAACATTAGTTAAATAAAAATGATTTCAATGATCTATTATAGAATACACTTCTAATCTAATGGTAAACAATTAAGTCATCAGAGACCCAGTAATCAAATGCTAAATATCTTCGTGCATTCACTGTCACGTAAAATCTGACTATTTTATCGTATTTTTAATTTAGTAGTTTATTTATTAGACATGCTATTTCATATTGGCATTTATTACAGTACCTGATGACAACGACTAACACGTGCTATCTATAAACATTCCAAATTTACAACTTTCTTTGTTCCTTATTTCAGTATTTTGTTATAATCTACTTTTACGTATAAGGTAATTAATATTGATTCAAGAAAATTTAAAAGAGTACACCATTTTACTAACACCTATGAAAGACCATATGTACTCTATGTATTTGGTATGCATCCAACATACAAAGTGCATCGTAACAAAAACAAAATTGGTAGAATGTGCATAGAAAAAATTGAATTATTGTTATCCTGTCAAAAAATTAACTGATATGTTCGATCGTTTGTAAAGATATAGTAATCCATCGGAATTCAAAAACATAATTTTTATTAAATTTCGCGTTATATCTAACTCTGATCGTCTACTTGCCAAATCAGATATCAAACAAAGACGTAAATAAACACAATATAGATATCATTGGCAGCATTTGATATCATACCACATTTCATCGATACGCAACTATCCACATAACAGCTAGTTATCAATTTAAAACAATAATTTATAAAACTTCGTATCATGATTAATGAACTGAAATAAATACAACAAGATCAGGTAGTTTTCTTATATTCGATATGCAAATCTAAGTAAGTGATAGGTATGCATTTATATGCGTAGAAAAAATCAGCGTATATTGTCTCGTTAAACGAATATATATGCCATTATTTATGCAATTATATAGTCGTGAATAGGCCATTACACTCTACAAGAAGAAAATTTTATAATTTCATAGTTACGAAGCAGACTGAATATTATAAATTAAATAATTTTATTATAATTTAAGCTTATATTTGACGTATATTTTCTTTTTAGGGTCCGTATCTAAATAAAGTTCCCCTCATAGCTATACTTTATGCTGTAAGGTATATCAAATATTAATATATGGTTTGTAAATAGAGTTCCATCTCAAACAATATTTTAGATAATGGCTTGGAAACATAAGGATTGTACTTAACTAGAAGTTTGTACTCAAAATAGTTCAAATAGGTTATTTCAGTACACTACAGAAATAGTACAGACTTAAGACATATTGTTACAAAATCTTAAATATCATACTAGTAAGTTTTCGTATAGTTTGATACATAAAAATATCCTCCCCCCCCCCCTACAGATAAATCACCATCGTCAGGCTAACTTTGTAATATGTAACAAGAACAAAAACTAATTTGACCAAGGGTAAATAATAATAAAAGATGTTATAATGATTAGGTTCAATTAATATGTTTTAAATAGTTGATATTACTTCACTCAGTCTGTATAAATTAAGGTAAAGTTCTGTTTTAAGAATATTTTCAGGTCATACAATGATTGATGACATTGATACATTTTTAGCATCTGGCTAACTTTCATTGTGTACATGTACAGTCTATAACAGAAGAAGCAAACCGTCAAGTTCTCTGGTATTTTCCAATTTTGATATAGTTTTTATTGGCAAGGCGTGGGAATAGGACACAAAGCGCGTTAAAATTATTCAATAGGCATATACGTACATGCTGTGTATTTTATGTTTATACACATATGTTTATGAAAATAGGCTGCAATCATTTTATATAACGACTGTGCTAAATATTTCGCGAGATGTTTGCCTTTCCAGGATCGGAATGTAGGTTGAGTGACCTCCGTTATGAAACCTACACGATTTTTGCTACGGCGTTAAACCAAACCAAAAAGTAAAACCTTTTATAGATTCATCATCATTAAAGATTCTGCTCTGACTTTTTAAAGTCTACAATTTATTGCTTATGTTAAAAGTTACTGTCTGGACATGATATAAATATATTTCATTGTCTTGTCAGAAGGCATATTTTATCTTTGTTGTCTCAGACTGATATTTGTTTCTCTAATTTATCGTCAGTCGTAAAATATTTTATTTAAAATCAGAGAAGTATATTCCTGTCGATTTGTTGTTAAGTTAAATGTAACCGAGACACTTTGCAGATTTTTTGTATATTTTGTGGCGTCGTGAAGATACTGCAAGTAGTTTAAAGGTAAAAGTTGTTGTGTGTTAAATGACAATTTGAATACACTATTAATTAAAGGGCTTTTTATTTGGTATTTAAAGACTATTTATTGAAATAAAGAAACAAAGAGAATACTGATACTGGTCTGTATTATCTATAACATAGATACCCTTCCAAAACATAAGTTCTTTTCTTTATCTAGCTTGTGAGAATGTATTTTAGATTGACACGTGATAAAAGGAATTGAGTAAATTGGTTTGTATAATTTTGAGAACTATTGTATCACTATCTAAAATACATTATTAGTACTTTGTAACCTTTTACTGATATGTTATTTCAGTCGACGGGGTTTTATTATTTATAAATAAATCTTTAATATCTTTCTGCAGGTGTATTTCAACTGTTTGTGTTCGGTTTCATCGTGCATGATTGTAACGTAACCGTGGTTGTCAGGAGACAACTTTCTGCGTTAAAGTCATAAAAGTGACGAGAAATAAGAACCATCATGATATCAAATAAAGCAAAAAAATTGCATAATAGTGATCTTTGGTCATTAAAATTACTAACTATGAATTAAAAATGCAGCGATTACCATCCATCACACAGATGACGACGGATGAAATAACCCAATTTTCCTTTCAGAGGCCATTTCACGGAAATGGCCGATAAGACTCGTACGTCATCGGAAAATTACGACAGTTGCTAATTTGCATATTAAACGGTGTTCCGGTAAAAAAAACGTAATCATGATAAATGTCAAAGCTTGAAATATGCGGCACATACTTTGGTTTACCTCATTAAAGACACAACTTATCGCAAATTTTGACATCTGTGTTGCACGCTTTTTTCGGGCTAGATATAACGGTAGTATTTCAGTATGTTACGATTAATGAACATACTTTCTGAGGCCCTGCAATGACTACATGAACCTAGTTCAAATGCAGTGTTGATAATGATCGTTTCATCACACACTTGAAAAATATTCATAATTGGCAATGATATTTGCTGTTTTGGGTTTGAGTTAAAATCTTTGATGCAACTGAAGTGATTTAAATCTGTCAATACAAACGGCGAGCAATCGGGTACAGCCGCCCGATTAGCTAAGTTGGTAGCTCGCAAGTCTACTGATTTAGGGGTCGTAGGTTTCATTTTAGAGCGGGGCATACTCTCGTGGAGCTTGGTTATGAAATTATTTCTACGGCCATTCTCCCTACTACCAATTATTTTTAATAATGTAGCGCAGTTGTCAGTCCCTGACGAAAGTATGCGCTTAGTAGGTGGTTAAAAGCTAAATCTAGAGATTTAGCCTTTCCTGGAGTAGTGAGCCGGTTGACTGACCACCGTGATATAACTTATATAATGTGAGCAACGGCGTTAAACCCCCCAAAAAAACAAGCAATCGAGTGCTGATACCACAGTGGATAAACAATTATGTTTTCCCGACTTGTTTTATCGCCATTTCTGACCCATATATGGACGGTTTAGAGGGTTTGGTAGCCAAGTTTTGCACTGTGCAAGTACGCACTCAGGTATCAGCTCACGCTGATGAAATCTGGGGTTGCCTCGTGCCAGTCTCGCAAATGCCCTCCTGTCTATGTATCTTGGATCCCTCCAAACTCCCCGATTGCATAACATAGCCAAGAAACACACTTAGAGGCATTTTCTTTATATGTCTATCTTTATTCCCTTTAGGCCACCAGTCCTAAGTGCTCATTTGTTATACATAGTGAACAGAATCATTCAGGACAATCAATAAACCCCTGAAAAAGCTGTGTTCTAGGTGGTGGAGGAAGTTTTACAACTTCAATAACAACATCCCAATTTCTGTCACGAACGAAAGACCTTAGTACTTCATGTTGATCATTTGTGACAAACATAACTATCCTTCTTCTAGCCATTTTACTTGGCTGTATTTTGTTTTATAGTAGGATAAAATGAGTTTATACAAGAGCAATGATTATTTCATAAAAAATGTATAGTTTGCATAAACATGTATAATTTATATTTACCAAACAACCAAATTCAAAATTTACCTATGAACGGGCCTCAATTTATTTCACCTGCCTGCAAACACGAGAAAGTCATGAAACATGTAATACTTGAAATTTTCACAACTATTATGATATAACCACTATACTACAATTTTCCTTTGATGTCCAGGATTTATAAGTTGTGTCTTTAAATATGCGAGTCACGTGACTTACGGAAACGATCGGTAATTTTCGGCGCGGATTTTAAATCTTTTAGGACATGGCATGTCTTAAAATATTTATGAAATTTCATAATTGAATTAAATCAAGAGGCGGATACTTTTTAATTTTTTTAACATGTCAAAAACTATTTAAATTTAAATACAATATGTCAATAATGTTTTTTTTGCAAAATTAATTTTCTTTAATTTCGTCACTTATATATCTTTAAAGTTGATATATAAATTGTGAGTCACATTATTAGACGTCACGATTATTGCGTGATGTTTGTTGTTGCTCGTTACTAGTAATTTTGTTTTAATATTTATTATTCTCGTAAAAAAGCTGATGATGCAAAAATAAATAGAACTTAGATGCTAGTACATGCTGAGTTTTGACATAGTTAAAAATAGTTTGATCACGATAAAGAAAAATATCATATTTCTATCAAGCAAATAAGAAATTATATTAAACGGTCTGTGTTTTAGCAGAATATAGAGTTATAAATAGCCACTGCATATAGTAAAACTCATTTCAGATTTACACACTTGTCCCTGTAATCTCAATAATGTTTATTTTGTAATAATGCACGCTGCATCCGGATACACAATACATGAATTTTCAAACGACTATGAATGATAAAACCACACTGCAAACCATTTAATATCGATTGAAGATGCTTTTATAAATTATATGATAAATTTTATCATTTATATACGATAAAATCAAATTATCTGGAATAGTTTATATTCAATTTAGTGAGAAGAAAATGCCGTGTTTAAATGATATACTTAAATTCATCTTTGTTCCGACATATTATATCCCTAACTACCTAAGATAGTACATATAATATTTTTATTAACTGATTTTAGTCAAATAATTATCGTTTACATGGTGTTCAATTTGAAATAAATCAACTAATATAAGTACGGCAGATAACTGAGAATTGTTATTTGGACTTCTTAAAATCAAGCTAATGTTGTAATTACTGACAAAATGGAAAATAAAAATACAATTTGCAATTCATAGTTACAGATGTACAGATATGAGAGATTTTAGTTCGCTCATTAACAAAACCAAAATGTCAACATACAAACATCGTGAATGTCATTATTGTTGCTCTGCAATGTAATGATGTACTGCGCTCTATTCTAGAAAATAGCAGGGTTATTGTTTTAATTAATGACTTAACTAATAGAGAAGAAACAAAAATTGATGACAATAAAAATTTAAGCAATATAATAATAGAAATAATGAGCGTTCATCTATCTAATACAAATAGAAAAGTAAGTCCAAATTTGTACGATTAACAGAAATAAACTTAAATGATTAATTGAAATGTTAACAATAGGTTCAAAACATATTTTATTTTTATTTTTTTAGTGTAATAATAGTTCTGGAAATAAGATGCGGCAAATCCAATAAACCAAATCGATTTAATTAATATGCATGAGCTTAGTTTGTGTCTTTAATCATGCATGGTATTTTTTAGCTGATTCAAAAATGTTCACGTTTGGTAATGTATTAAATATATACACTGTATTTCGGTCAGTTGAAATTAGTTTTTTATTCCAAAAATATTTTAAGTTCATCACAAAATAAAATCTACCTGGCGGCCTAATCTCGTTTCTGCGAGGGGTCATTCATGCATTTCAGAACACATTATTACTCCTTAAAGAGATAAGATATGATAATTGATTCATATATTAATTTATAAGGATTTATATAGGAAACACATAAAAGAACAGCCTTACTGGTTGTAGTCGCGTGATTAATAATCATTTATATCAATATGTTGTTTTATTAATTTTAGATATAAAAAAGATATTTGAATATGCGTGCAGGTTAGTTGAATTAAAATGTCAACAGAGAATACGCGCGCTATAAAATATATCATGCTCATAATTCAGAATCCTTCCTTAGGATACTTGTATATCTTAGATGTGTATCTTTATAAGATATTAACAGCTCTTTTATGTTTGCAAACAGCTATGATAACTGACATTTATCCCTGATTGTAACTCTATGACAGTTTTATTGCTATTTATTGGTTTTGTGATAAAAACAAACTACACACAACTGATCTGAACGCATATATGTAGAAGGAATAAAATTTCTTTGAATATTTTTATTTGTTGTCCGGGTATTAGTAGTTCAGGTTTTCAGAATTTAAACACACCATGTTAATAGGAAAACCTAAATGAAACATTTGTGTATAGTTATTCATTAAATATAAAAATAACTGTGCAGAACTTTTTCATTATCTGATTTGATTTCTGAGTTTTAAACAAGAACTACAATATATGAACGACGAATACTTGTCAAAAACTGTTGTTTTGCATATATAATCAGTTTTTTACCATTTTTATGTTCTTATAGATGTTATCGATAAACATGATATTAACAACTTCCTAAAGTTGTTAGATTAAGTAGTTTCTGTTATCAAATGTCACGTAGAGATTTACATGAAATAGCTTACTATTTAAACATGGCATGTCCTTTGAAATACACGTAATGTCGACTTGACATGATTTCAGCACTTTATATTAAACAAAATTTATTAAGCTAATTATGAAAATCGTGTAACAAGAATAATAGATAGTTTTGAGAATTTTACGGACATCTTGCTATTTTCAAAACATTGCCACTACCGCAAGGTCCACTCATTTTTGGAGGTTCAGACAATCAATTTTACAAAGAGTTAATAAATTCCGGGAACATAGTTTCCACCAAAGATTAGACTATATGGTGTTTTAATTATCCAGTGATAATATTGATGTTATGGTACAAACAATTCAAAAGCAGTATACTAAAATGTTCAGGTCAAACCAATTACGAAATATAATTGTTGACAACAAATGAAGGTGCAAATTCATCCTTATCACACAATAATAAATATTTATTTCCCACTCTTTCTTATATGTGACGTAATTCCAATATTATTGCCGACAGACGTGGATGTTTGCTTCTGTGTCTGCGACCTAATTGCTTTTTGGACAACGTGTAAACAACGTAAATAAAAATGTCTGGGTGACAAATTATAATTTTTCGCTTAGACTGGTTACATAATGACATAATTGTTTTCCTAAAATGAACTATGTGCAGCTGTGTCACAATAAAAACCGGTCCAAGTTTTATTTTGATATGTAAGTATCGGATATACGAACACGAGAGTCAGATAAAATGTAAACCAAACAAAAACAAATAATACAAGTTAAACAAAGGTTTGGTTACTAGTATACATTTGTACTCACTTGCATTAAAGTTAGCTTTAAATGGGATGTGGTAGAGAGTCAGTTCACAATTTGATTAGTCGTGGGTTAGATTTTAGCTTGGACTTTAGATTTTTGGGGGTTAAACACGTACAATGTATACGGAAGGCTTAATCCAGTGAGTACATCTAGATATTAATACAATTTTTGTTGTATATAGTTCCGTATTAAAAGCAATCAACAAAGTAACATAGATAAGTATCCCACAATTTTAGTTTAGAAGGAATGGCCAAGAGCAATATTTGATTTATCTTCTTTTTTTGTTAGTTTTCACCGCAACGCAAACAGAAACTTATTGTTGGATTACTGTATAAAGAACTTCTAATAATTCCACTAAGGGAAAATTAAACCAAACAGTTGCCATAAACAAAATGCTATCTGCTGTGTTACTAAAACTAACTGACTCAAACAACATTCGTCTCTCCTATGATCAAGAATTCAACTGTCAAACACTATCTGGCTCATGAGAAATTAACTGCATTATATGGTCTTTGGAAAATTCAAGCATTGTCACTGCTTTTACAGCTACCTAATCTTACAATCAATTCATAAGAAGGTAATTCTGTAAGAAATCACGTACATCATCATCTTCACTTGCTCTTGACCTTTTACATACATTTAACAACAGTTATATTTGATTATCGTGTAAGACAATTTAATGTCCAACTGTTGTGATCTAAACGACAAGATACTTGTATATAGCTGCATTTGTATAAAATTTTGTGGGGTTACATGCCATGGGAATTTACAAATGGAATTATTGTAGCTGTTGATTGTTTTAAAATCGGTGGAATAAGTAGACTTTTTTATTGTGTCTGTTTAGTTTGTTAGCACGGGGTATACGAAATGCGGTCAATGAAATCTAAAAGAAAACAGATTCGAAATAATATATTCATATACATAATACCATTTTTGTTAGGTAAAATGTACTTAAGTACGCAAACTGAACAGGTTAATACGATTTAAAGTAATCAATATCCAGTAAAAACTGCTTACAAGTATATCTTCAGAATCAATTTGAGTCTTAAACATTTGTATTTGTTATACTTACATATAACACGGTGCATATTGTTCAGTTTTGTTTATTTAATAATGCTCAGCTAAATATGAAACCATAACATTGCGACGTAAATCATAGTAAAGTTTTGTTGAGTTTGAATTTTTCTGCCAATCAGTTACCTTGTTTCTAGTAACATTTTTAGGTTTTAAGTAGATATATGATAATTATAAATGCGGATCTGACATAATGAAATTTAGAGATATTGTTTAACAATGTATGTTTATTGTCTGGACATCATTCGTATGTTTGTTAACCGTTACGGAAATCTGTTGTTGTAATGTATCTTACAAATACTTACTTATGTTATTTTAAAAAAATCTGACATTGCAATAAACGTCGGAATGCTGCAAGAGTTGTAAATAAAACATGAAAAGTCCGCAAGAAATAGTTTGAACTTTTCTGAAATGTTGTGATCAGGATTTTAATTCACTTCATAACATTTTTCTCTGGCATGAAATATTGACTGTTCTAAAATCAAAATGTTCTTGTACATCAACACATGTATTGTATATGACGTAAGTGAATGAGACTTTAATGAGATAAATGTATTAAAATAAAACTTAAAATCATGAATACAAAATACAAATGGAAAAAAAAAATCTTAGATTCAATATCATATAATGCAAACGCCTTATTTATTATTTTAACAGTTCTTGCAAACTGACAATTACTATTTAAATAATAAGATTTAACAATTGTAAGATACTATTTGTCAATTTGTTTTCCTGATTTGCAAAAGTATGAGGAATAATATGTTTTATTAACTTTTATGGAGAAAACTTTAAGACATGTGTTTCCTAATAAAGGATCGAAATAGTACATAAAATTTGCTATTCAATTTGATCTCTGATTACTCTCAAGTTGTCGTATGATTAACGTCTTACTTTCATAATTATATATGATAACACTATTTATTTCAGTTTTTTCTGTTCTAACCACGATCATGAGCTGTCAGCAATTAATACTAATCTACTGATGCAATGTTATCTCTATTTGAATGTTGTGTTAGCACACATTTGTCATCTTAAAAACAAAGATAGGCAGAAAAATAACAACAAGGTTCATCTGATGTTTTCAATTTGTAACAGAAACATGTTATAATATAGTTCGTATTGATAATTGCTTTTTTAAGTAATGAGGCGTCTTTGATTAGTCATTCCTTATTGGTAACATAACTTTACTACATGTATTCTAGGTACAACAACTAAGTGCTTTTTTGTAAAGCAAGGTTTTTTACCAATCAGTTACCAGACTGTAGACCTTTCCATATTGTTCAGATTTTAGATTCCAATAATTCTATAAATTAAATAAAATTATTATAATTTTAGAGGAGAACGGTCATTTAGTGTTCGTCTTTTTAAAGTCAAACCTGGGTGTTAATTAGCTTCATTGTCGGAACTTGTCAACAAACAATCTTCTCACGATTGTTTACTGATATTGATATGTTTTATTTTGAATTATCCTTCAAAGAACAAACTTTTTATGCCACAAATAATTGAATAGTCAGTCAACATAATTATATGTAAGATCGTAGTGTCTATTCTTCAAAGGTCAAGGTCACTGGAATTTATGTGGGAAACTTTTGCATGGTAATAACATGACGACGGCTGTACCTTAAACCTCCATTTCCTACAGTCCCTTGCCTGGAAAGAATACTGATGTATAATGCCCCGCCCAGCGGCGGAGCTTTTGTTGTGTTTTTGTTGTATGACTGGAAATTTGTATATTGGTATTATCGTTAGGGAGAATCTTTTCTAATACAATTTTGTACATTCTTTTACCAAGCCGTGAAATAAATATAAAAAGTAATAGACTTCAGTGTAGTAAAATATAAGACGTTTAACAGAATATATATTTTTTATACCTAACATTGTGAGTGTTTGACTTCGCCAAATCAGATAGCTTCTAACCCTGCCAAAAATAAACAGAGCAATTTTAGATAGCATCAGTATCGGTTTTAAAATTATTAGAGTTGTTGGTAAATCTCACCGTCGATAAGGAACAATATTAGAATTGTAACATTTTTACAATTCACTGATTAGCTTCACAAAAATCGTAAGAGTAACAGTAATGGTTTAATAAACAGATTTTCTGAATCTGAATTATGACAATTATGATAATTTTACAATTTAATGACTCTGGGGTCAATAATTTTTGTCCCCAAACAAAGTTAACAATCAGAAATTGTCTTCCATCCTCTTGTCTTTTCCTCAGTTTTGTTTGTTTGAACATGCCTTTTACAACTGATATTTGTATCATGTTACTTTATTGCATGTTTTGAATAATTAAGTTAACAAAATCATATTAGGAAACACGAGTTGTACTTTATCGAGATTACATCTGAACAAAACACTAATTAATATCATTGTAATGATATAACATTACCAAAATTAATACATCGTCTAAAGGATGTGAAACAAACGACTAGGATGCATGATATCATGATCTTTTATGTAACAACAATGTTTGGTACCCAATGGTGAAAACAATTGTACGACACATTATTAAGCTTAAATACACTGATTTGTTGTATAACTCTTTAAATCACAATTCTTAAACCCTAAATGGTAATGAAAGTATCATGCAATTATGTAATTATTTTAGGTAATCACCCGTTTTACAAAATCACGTTTTATAGGCAAATCATAAACATTCTTTCATCTTACAATTTCATTTTTAAACATTACACATAACCTTTGCAGTCATTGCTCAAAGGAATCATTATTTATTGAAATAAATGGTCAAACTTACAAAATATTACGAGTATTGTATATTAATTGGTTTGTTAAAGTAAATGTTCAAAACATGCTCTTTGTTCGTCAACAGTTTTATTTTAGAACGAAACAACTATTGTAATGATAATGGTTGATTAATCCTACATTTAGTACGTCGACTGCAAGAAGCGTCTTGCTGAAATAATCTTCGAGCTTTTCCAACATAATGTCTCAAATAACTCAAATTAGTTATATAAAAATGATTTAAACAATCAATTATGTAAATTTGATCATGGAATACACTTCTAATGATAACAATTAAGTCACCAAAGACCCAGTAATTAGTGCTTAAAATGTTAATGCATTCACTGTCACGGAAAATCTGACTATGGTACGTATTTTTTATTAAGTAGTTCACTATTAGACATGTTCTCTCGTATGGGCATTTATGATAAAAGCTGATAACAATTACTAACACGTGCTATCTATTGTATTTTACTGTGTTCCGTTATATCATTTGTCAAAAAAGCGTGTCTGATTCTGTCAATTTGATGTACATAGAATATGACTTGAAACCTAGTGACCAGTAATTGCCCGGTCCCCGTCTTGACATGTCTCTTGTTATTGAAGTACCTATTTATTTGCTACAAATGACTATTGATTATATTACAATCCCAACGTATTTGGTACACTTCCGCACTGACAAAAACAGTTTTGTAGAACATGAAGGGAAATTATTTTAATTATTGTATTCCTGTCAAATGATTTACTGATATGTTCGATCGTTTACAAAGATAAATTTATTCATCGGAATTCAAGAACATAATTTTCATTAAAAGTCGTGTTTTATCTAACACTGAATGTCTACTTGCCAAATCGGATAACAAAACAAAGACGTAAATAAACACATTATAGATAACATTGACAGCATTTGATATCATACCACATTTCAGCGATACGCAACTATCCACATACCAGCAATTTATCAATTTAAAAGAATAAACTAAAATCTTCATATTATAATTAATGTAACCAGATCAGGGAGTTTTTTTATATTCACAATGCATATCTAAATAAGCAGCAGGTCTTATGCGTATGCTTAGAAAAACGTTAGCGCAAAGTGTCTCCTTAAACGTAGTGTTTATAGCGGAGCTGTAAACATTATGCGTTTATAATAATTTTATTATATCTATAGCGTGACTTTGACGTCTATCCGTTTCTAAAAAACTTCGTCCCTATAGCTATACTTTATGCTGTAAGGTAAATAAAATATCTATATATAGTAAATAGAGTTTTGCCTCAAACATTATTATAGATAATATCTTGGAAACATTAAGACTGTAGGTAACTAAGTCTGTATGCAAAAAAGTTCAAATATGTTATTACAGTACACCACAAAAAGTACATACTTAACAGATAAAACGTCAGGGTCAGGGTGTATGAACTTTGTAGTATGAGACAAAAAGCCAATACTATTTTGACCTAGAATGAATTATATTTCACTAGGATATAATAATACATAATACCTAGTGCTTATGTAAGACCAATATGTATAAAATAGTTGATAACACTTCACTGTATAATAAAGTAATTGTTGTGTTAAAAGACAGCTGTTAGGTACAAAAATTACTTGAAAGTGTCAATTTTTAGCATCTGTCCTACTAACATGTTTGAAACCTATAACAGAGGAGGCAAACATTTGGGTCCCTATTCCCCCCATTTCATATAGCTTTTATTAATAGATGCTAGCATAAAGCACGTAGTGCGTTAATTTAAATGCATTGCACATATACATGAAGTGAAACACTGCTATTTACAGCATTTATTTTGACAAAAACTAAGTAACGTTTTTCCATTCCGTGTTCATTTTGAAAATGCTCAGCAACCAATCATTAAACGACAAAGTAAGCTAAATATTCTAGCTTTAAAAAATTATGAAATATAATCTTTAATACATTCACCATCATCATCTAAGACAATGACCTGACCATTTCAAGTTTACAATTTATTGCGTGTGTTAAAAGTGATTGTCTGGCCATGATATAAATAGATTTCTTTGTCTTGTCTGAGGACATATTTTATCTTTGTTATTTAAGACTAATATTTGTTACTCTGATTTATCGTTAGTCGTTCATTATTTTCATTTAAAATTCCAATGAAAAATATCCCTGTCGATTTGTTGTGATGTTTAATGTAATTTATAGATTTCGTTGCAAACGTTATATATTTTCGTGGCTTAGTGAGGATACTGCACGTTGTTTGATGGTTGAACTTTCTTTGCATATGATGAATTGATGAATTTGATGAAGTTCTCAGTACTTGTTACGTATAGCCTCTCATCTAGATTAAAAACAAAGAAAATACTGACTCTGTCTTGCATTACCTTTTAACTAAACAAACTTGCAAAAAGTCAATGTTGTCTTTATCTTACTGATAAAAACAATAAAAACATGAACTTGTATTTTAGATTGACTTGTGATGAAAGGAATTGAGTAGATAAGTTAGTAGATTTTTTTCGCAATCAAGATTTTTTTGTCAATTTGGTGATTAGTTTTTTCAGTCGACGGGCTTTTAACATGTCTGAATAATCTTTTATATCTTTCTACAAGTGTATTTAAACTCTTTACATTTGGTTCCGGCGTGCATGATTTTAACAACTTTCATGAGACAACTTTCAGCACTAAAATGATTTATAATCTATGAGCCACATAATCGGACGCCCCGATTTATTTCGAGACACGAAAACTTGTTTGAAAACAAATTGAAACATAAGAGTTGTGAAGGTATTAAAGCATTGTTCGGCTAACTACTGCAGCATGATTAAAATAAAATATACTAGTCCTTTGTTTTATCTACTCTTCTAAAAAGCTGATAATACAATAATTGAATAGAATTTGTATGCTAGATAATGAATTCATAATGTCGAAAGGTAATGAGTGCATGCTGATTTTATACACACGGCTTAAGCTAGTTTGATTACGATACAGTTTGGTATCTAAGAAAGTGTCTAAATGATGTTTATATTTACGGTGAATTATTATTATTGTACAGATTTCTAGCTTACAATGGTTATATGGAAAATAATATATGTGTTTTGTATATGTGCTCGCTAATTTGCACCAAAAAAAAAAAAATACTTCTATCAAGCAAAAAAAAAGAAAAAAAATACAATGTTACAAAAAATAGGTTTAAGCAGAATTTATTATTATATATAGCCATTATATATGCGAAACTGATTTCAGATTCACGTAATTTCTCTTTACTGTAAATAATTTTCATTTTAATAACGCACGCTGCTTCTGATACACAGTAAATTAATTTTTATTAAACGATGATCTATAAAATCTCAAAGCAAATCATTCAATGTCGCTTGAAGATGCATTAATCTAATTAAAATAGTTAACTTTTAGGAAGGCAAAAATGCAGCGTTAACATGATATACTTAAATTTACCTTTCTTCCGACATAATATATCTATCGCTAGATGGTACTTATATGTATTACATTTGATTAAGCATGGCATGTTGTAAAATCCCGGCTTGGGACGGAACTGATTTCAATCAAGTATTAATCGTCCACATAGAGGTAACGTTTAATTTAAAACTAAATAAAGTACGGCCTAATAAGCCAGAAAGCTTATGTGTACTGCAAGTCTTAGTTACAGATTTACAGCTATTAAAGAGATTTTAGTTCACTCGTTAACAAAACCTAAATGTCAACATACGCACATCGTAAATTGTAAATTCACATTGTAAATTACGGTTTTTGCTCTGCAATATAAAGATGTACTACTCTATTCTAGCAAATAGCAGGGTTATTTTAAATTAATGACTTAACTAAAAAAGACGAAACAACTATAGACGACAAAAAGCAACATAAAAATAGAAGTAATGAGCGCTCAATTAGTTTAAAACAAATGGAATTTAAACATTCAAATGGAAAAATACTTAATGTATTGATCTTCAATGTATGTTAGACCAAATAAGTACGATGAACCGGGTTATTAAGGATTTGTTGATAGGTTAAACTTAAGTTAAAAATAGTTTATTTACTCTAAGATTTATTTATGCATAACTTTTAAAATCCTATTAAAATGTTCAGGTTTGATAATGTATTTAAAATATATTTCGTTCCAGCTTAAGTAAAATTTAATTTTATCACCAATTAAAATCTACTTGGCTAACCTTGTTTCGGTACTCATGTATGTAAGCCGTAAGGGGTCCTTAATACATCACAGAACACATTATGACTCCTAAAAGTGATAAGCAATGATAATAGATTTATTTATTTATGTATAGGGAGATATAACCATTGATATAGAAGCACATAATATAACACACAGCACTAATACTGGTTGCAGTCGCGTTATTAGTCATCAATACATCAATAATTTGTCATTTAAATTCTAAATATAATAAAATATGATAATGAAATATGCGTGCTTGGTAATTAATTTAAAAGGTCAACAGAGAATACACGCTCTATAAAATATATATTGATAATAATTCAGAAAGATATGTCTAAGGTGTGTATCTTTATATGAATATAACAGCTTTTTTATGTTTTCTAACAGTTATGAAAACTGACATTTATTTTAAACTGATAAAGTATAACACTTGTAAACTATCAATGCAAAATAAACTTTTCGCTATTTCCTGATTTAACACTTTGACAAATATATTGCTATTTATTTGTGATGTGATAAACAGAATTGATCTGAACACATAGAAGGAAATAAGTGAAATGAATTGTGTACCCTCAGCTTGAATTTGTTTGAATACTTCAAAATATTGAGTTTTGAGTAAAACAACACTAATCAGCATATTTTCGTAAAAGGTTTTAAAAAGATAACAATTTGTTTGAAGAATTATGTATGTTGACGGGGAATTTGCAGTTCGGGTATCAGTATTTAAATCCACTTTGTCAAGTGAAAAAAAAACATAATATTTATGAAACATCTGTGTACATAAAAGTGCTTCAACAAATTTAAAATTATCTAGTATGCAAAAACAATTTCAATTCAGATTTGATTCAACCAAGTATAGAATTATTATCCAAGATTCTAGATCAAATAACAACCTGACATTTAAAATAGGAAATAAAAATATTGAAATAGTAGACTCATACAAATATCTAGGTACATTATTTTCCAGAAATTGCAATTTCAAACTAATGAAAAATCACCTTGTGAGTCAAGCAAATAAAGCCCTTCATCTATTATATAAACGTATTAATAACTTAAACTTACCCTTTGACCTAGCAATAAAATTATTTGACAACACTATCGTCCCAATACTAACATACTCATGCGAAATATGGGGATATGAAGACATCACCCTGATAGAACAAATACATAAGGATTTTTTAAGATATATCTTTAAACTCAGAAAAAGTACACCATTATACATGATTTATGCAGAAACAGGCAGATATCCACTATCTATAACAATAAAAACCCGCATACTACAATTCTGGAATAATTTACTGATAGGTAATAGAAACAAATTAGCTTTCAAACTTTACCAATGCATGTTAAATACTCCAAACTTCGAATCTAAATGGATAAAAAATATAAAAACAATATTATCCCAAACAGGTAGAGCAGACTTATGGCACAACCAAAGACAAATTAACTCTATAAATGCAGTAAAATCGATTAAACAAATACTAATAGACCAAAATTTACAAGAATGGCATAACAATCTAACCTCATCAAACAAAGCAAAAAATTACTCGACATTTAAGGACGATATCAAATTTGAACTGTAGTTGACAAAACTAACAAAATGTAATGCTATACAGCTTATCAAGTTCAGAACAGGAAATCATTATCTCCCTATAGAAACTGGTAGATGGCAAGGAATCTAAATATATAACCGGAAATGTCCACTTTGTAATATCAACAGCGAAATTGCAGACGAATTCCATTACTTACTAAAATGTCCCCACTTTATAGACCAAAGAAAACAATTAGTGAAAAGATATTACCATTCTAGACCCAACATCTTAAAATTTAAACAACTACTGTGCACTACATCAAAAACAGAACTTGATAAATTATGTAAATTTATAACCCATATACTCTCTTTTTTCAAACGATAAGCAAATTAAAATATGACTTACTCACCTGTTAAGCATTTGGTATAAATTACACCCTAACCTAACTATTTACATATCTCATTGATTAGCATAAGCTTATTATCTTTCTTATTTTTAGTTTATTTTTTACTCTTTGTTATTATTTTGTTTGTTTGTTGTCGTTTCTCTCTTATCATTTGATGTTATGATATGTCAATATACTGTGTCGTGGCGACTAACTGTAATGTAAACTATTATATGTCTGTCAGTGTATATTAACTTTTATATACATATAAAAGTTATACATGTCTGATAATAAGAAATGTTACACTCTAATTTTATATATTCTTTATCAGATCAAAAGTATTTATGTACACTCATTGATGATTAAGTGTACCTATACAGGATGAGCTCTATTTGATATGCATTCTGACACCAAACACTAAATGCATCATTTCCTTTTCTCCATTTCCATTTATAATTTATGTGTATTATGGAACAACAACCTCAAATGGGGTATGATCTTACGTAGATTATTCACCAATGTTGTTTTATATTATTGTATTAATTATGATAGACATACCTTAGGCTTTAAATCTACCATCACTTATCTTCTTAGGTACCATGGTCCTTGGCCTTAAACACCTAACTATGTAGTATGTTAAACTTGATGCTTTGTCAACCAATATGTATCAAATACCTAGTTTGACTGGTGTAAATCGAACAGCCAAACATAGATAAAAGTATATATTGGGCTGACTCAAATTCCTAATCCTCTGTATGAATCCTAGACCTTGTATAAACTGTTTGTCATCCTTATACTCCACATGTTTGAACTGTTTCCTTGTTTCACTCCTTATTATCATGCTTACAAATAAATACTTTTAATCCAATTAATAATTACATCCTGAAAATGATGACCAGTGAAGTATTTAAATCAATGCAGTGCATCCTTACATCACATTAACCATTCATAAATGAATTAAAATATCATTAATTATTGTAATCCTTCCACTTAATCCGATGTGCTCTTTTATTATTATCAGAATCATAAGACGCTCGCAACAAAATCCATATATCAAGCGTCTATGTGTAAAAAATCCATTTTCCGGTACAGTTCCGGTAATTATAATAACATGTAAAAGTTGTGGTTCTTTGACAGTCAAATGTTTAACTTTCTTATCGCTCCCCCTCTCTTTCTCTCTTTCCCCCCTAGAAGTGTTAATATTTCTTATATATATATACATGTATTTTTTTTTCTTCTTTTCTTATATTTCTATTGATAAAATGTACTTATTACTCATGTATCATGTATCATGATTTGAGAAATAAAGGTTTGTTCTGTTCTGTTCTGTTCTATAAAACAAGAACTACACTATATTAACTAAATATACTTGTCAGAGACTGCAGTTCTTATCTATAATCAGTTATTCAACACTCTGATGTTCTTATAGATGTTAATAATAAACAGGATATTAAAAACGTCCTACTTGATTTTCAAAACGTTGCCATTTCAGAAATGTCTACTAAAATCTTTCAAAGGTTCAAACAATCAATTCAACAATGAGATAATAAAATTGCGGGGACTTAGTCCTAGACTAGGCTGTATGGTATCCTTATAACCCATAACATAAACAGTGATAATATTTATGTTATGGTACAATCAATTCAACAGCAGGATACTCAAATGTTCAGGTCAAACCAATTCTATATTATAACTGTTAGCAACAAAAGAAGTACAAATGCGTCCTCGTCACACAATACTAAACATTAGTTTCTCACGCTATTCAATTTGAGACGAAATCGCAATATTATAAGTGACAGACTAGATATTTTGTTTCTGTGACAGCGACATAATAACCTCATCTATTAAGTACAAACAAGTTAAATTTTGATATCTGAGTGACAATTATTATTTTTCGCGTAGACTGGTCACATAATGACATATTTGTTTTCTTTAACTTAACTATGTGCATCTGTGTCACTTCAAAAGAGAAAGAAGTTTAACTATTGATATGTAAGTCTCTAATATACAAATACGAGACACAGATAATATGTTAGTTGAGCAAAGAATAATTAATACAAGTGTAATTAACAAAGTAACATAGATTATTAACCCCCGATTCTAGTGAATAAGAAAAGACCAAGGGCAATGTTTGAATTATCTTTTCTTTTTGTTATGTTTTACATCAACATAGACAGTAATTTACGATTTCGTTAATCTGCATGACAGCAGTATCTTTGTTAAGTAAATTGGCTGTTATTCCAAACTTTATGGATTATCATAAACTTAAACTCTACAAACTCAACAAATGGAAACAGAAAAAGTTTGCTATGTAGAATCATCACGCTGATGTCTGATATATTACTAAAACATACCAGTCTAAAACAACACACTTCTTTTTCATAATCAAGAATTCAACTGACACTACACTGGACAACAATTTCACAACCTTACTCAAGATACACACTTTAATTCGTTTTTAGAAAGTTCAAAACTGTCACTCCTTTTGCATCTATCTATTAAAAAAAAACACTATTACAAGTAGATCACTATAAGGTTACTCTGTACAGTCCTACAGCTTTAGTGGTATCACGCACGTTGACAATGGTTTTACTTGTTCGATGACTGTATGGTAAATATGGTACAAACGTATTTGTTTAACATCTTGAAGAAATATAACAAAGTTATGTTCTCGTTGTACATGTATTGCAAAGCTGACAGTCAATTAAAATGAAAATTGTCAAGTTTAAGAAGGTTAAAACTTTCGAAAATGATCGGCAATGTCACCCGTATGTAAAAGAAACGTATTTCTGTGATAAATAACAGAATATCATTAAAATAACACATTTTAATTAAATATAAATGTATATATTACAAGAGAAAATCCCAATTGATTGTATCATAATTCCTATTTTATCACTAAATTTGCTAGTATCTTAGTCTTACAATGCGTTTACGTTCGCGGAATCTGACGGAAGTAAGAATAAGAATAAGACTTTCATGTGTTGAAATTGTTAATGTGATTTTAAAACACAAACCACTATGTACGTTGTAGATCATAAAATTTACGATGCTAAATGCAACAACAAAACCAATGTACACATATATGTCTGTTTTTTAAAAGTTTTTTTCACTTTAGATACTAGGCAATAATTGTCGAAAACTACGTACACTCGAAAAAAAATATTTATATTAATAGTAGCCGCGAGACAGGATTTTTAAAAATTCACAATTTAATGTTAGTATTTTATTTAGCAAACTGGATATAACTTATTTCATTATCGTAACTCATACTTGCCTCATCCTGAGTATGCCTGTTAACCGTTTCTGAAATAGTTCATTCTGAAATATACGTCAATATAAGTACCATCAATGTTTGAAAGAATTGAAACCTGTATTCTTAATTTTTGTCGTGATGTTAGTACGAGAAAAGGTAATAAAGGAAATACATTAAGTGTTTTTTTTCAGGATGGCTTAGGGCTCGGTGCATGAGTTGAACACCAGCCTGTGTTTATTATCAAAGAAAACTAAGAATATCTTAAGAATACAAGAGTATCATTTTTTTAATTACTACATTAGTTTAAGTTAGAGTATTTTAACTTAATAAAGCAGTCTAGACAAATATGTTTAATGTATAGTTTCATGCCAAATGTTTCAAATAAACAATCATATTACATGTCTCAGTAATATTGTTTTCTGTGATATCTTACATTTCAGATATTATTAACTAACCACGGACTCTTTACAGTTATTGATCTTAAAATTTGAGCCAAACTGACAATATAGTACTGAAATGTTTGTAAAATTGATGTAAATCACAATACAAAAAATTCTTATTTCCTCTGAAAGTGTCATCTTATATGTCACTGACAACATTCAATGAAAAGTTGGATACATAACTAGTTATCAATAATATTATTAAGTCAACATACAGCATATTCTGAACATCTCAATTCACACTGTAAAAGTATTCGATTTAAATGTCCATACTATACCAACATTGCCTTTATAAATCATTTGCATCGATATAAGGCACGTTGTTTACATTTATAATAACGATACAGGTATTTGTATTTCTAACACTATATCGTACACGAGTCGTGATTGAAATGTAATTGCATTGACGACTATGAAACAAAAAGGTTTACTTAAATTACTCGTTTGACAATGCAATCATTTGTATGTAAATAACTTTTATCTTTTCAGAGAAGTGTGGTGATACATACCATGGGGATTTACAAATGGAACTGTTGTAGCTGTTAATTGTTTAAAAATCAGTGGATTTAGTTTTTTATGATTGAGTCTGTTTGGTTCGTTAGCACGGAGTAAACGAAATGCGGTCAATGGAATCTATTAGAGAAAATTATTCGAATTTATACATCTTATACATGAAACCTTTTTAAGGTAAAATTTACCCAATTGAGCAGGCCGATTTGGTTAATACGATATAAAGTAATCGATATCCAGTAAAAAAACTGCTTACGAGTATATCTTCATAGATCATTTGAGTCTTAAACGCTTGTATTTGTTATATTGACATATAGCACGGTTTAACTTTTTTCACATTTCTTTGTATATTATCCAGCCAAATTTGAAACAACAACATTTCGATGTAAATCATTGATATAGTTTCGTCGGCATTGACATGTTGAAATTTAGAGATATTGTTTAACGATTTATGTTTATTGTCTGGACAAAAGATAGACACATCATTTGTATGTTTGTTGTTCGTTACTGAAATGTGTTGCTGTAATGTATCTTACACGTACACACCAATGTCACTTAAGATAAATCTGACATTACAATAAACGACGTAATTTGCCATTGGTGTATGTAAAATATGTAAATTCTGCTAGAAATAGTTCTGAAAAATTAAGAAATGTTCAGGGTTTTAATTCACTATATAACAATACTTTCTTTGAAACATAACACTTTTAATTATTAATTCAATTGACGTTACTGGCATGAAATAATGGTAATTATAAAACTAAAATGTTCGTGCACAAAGAGAAATGAATTGGATATAACGTAAGTGAAAGAGGTTTTCATGAGATAAAAGGTTTAAGATAAAAATTAAGGTCATGATTACAAAATACAAGTGGTAATGAATTCTTAGATTCAAGTTATCTTATAATGCTATCATCTGATTATTGTAACAGTACGTGTAAATTGACAATTACTACATATTAATGATTAGATTAAACAATAATTATTGTAAACTTTTATTTGTTCCATTTTGATTTGCATATGGTTAAGGAATGAAATTATTTAATTCAATTCTTATTGGGAAATTTTTAAGACATGTTTCACTGAAAACGGATCAAAACAAGACATGGAATTGAAATTTATTTCGACTATAACTTTTTCTCAGGTTGTTCAATAATTCGCGTCATACTTTCAACATTAGCATAAGATTACACCATTTATTTTTTGGTAAGGTGTCTTCTAACCACAGTAATTTGATAATGAACGTCCAGCAAATGGTGTTAATATACTGATGCCATGTTATCTCTGTTTAACATTTCTGTAAGTAAATCTTTAAATAAGGAAAGGCTATACATTAGACACCAGAACTCTTGGTATATTCAAATACAATCTTCTCTTGCAGTATATAACCGCAAAAATCAGATTTATAAAACTTTAGCTGACGTTTACAAATTATAACAGAAATCTGGTATGTTATAGAATGTTTTGATAATATGATTTTAAGTATTGATGCTATCCTTATCAAGTTACTCCTTATTGCAACCACAACTTTTCAACTTTAACTATTCTAGGAACAGCATATTATCAACTCACTGCTTGTTTTAAGTGCCAATATTCTTCACATCAGTAACTAGACTTGAACATTTCTATATAACTCATATTTACATTTCAAAATAATATTCTAAAGTTTAAATACGAGAAATATAATTTCAGACGCGGAACTGACAATTTATGATTTATTGGTCGTCTTACCATAGATCGTCGAAACTGGGTGTTAATAACCTTCATTGTCGGAACTTGTCAAAGACACAATGTTCTCACGCTTTTAACTGATATTGATACGTTTTATTCTGAATTATTATACTTCCTCGAACAAACTATTGGTACGTAAAATAATGGAATAGTCTGTCAACATAATTTTATGTCAGTTTGTAGTGAATTAGTTAGCAAAAGTAAAATAAGGTTTTGTCAATTCTTATTTAGGTTTGGTTAGGACACTGTACACAGGTGAAAGATCCGTTTGTGTTTAATTACGAATCAAAGTTATAAGAATAGCTAACATATAATTACAAGGAATATCAATATTTACTAAATTTAATCGAGAGACAATGCATTGTTTGTGTTTCAGTTATTCATTAGTTCAGTTTCTCGCTTAGTTTAAACGTCTAGACGATAATCGTTTGTACTTTATGTAAATAATCAAATAATAGCTGTCTTCGTTTTGTATGCTATGATGCCACTCAAAATATTCCATAGATAGATATATCTAGAAATTCACACTTATCTTTACTAGACACATTGATTTGCTGAATAGATTGTTTCTCGTTTATTATTGCAATACGAAAATAATACATTTAGTTTTGGAGCTAATACGGGAATATATTGGACGGTCACTTGGTACAAATGCAGACTGTCGATTAGTTAGATTTATTAGATATATGATAGAGCTTCATATTATAATTTTTATTTAAAAATCTTTATTAATTCTATGGCAAACTTTTCATGTTAGATCAATTTTATATTGATATAATTGGTACACATTTTCTTTGCTTCGATCTTTACCATGTGTCAAGATATTTGTAACCCTGGCTATAACCCTGTAAGCTTACACTATATCAGTCATGAGATGTGCTTGTAATGTAATTCTGAGTTATGAAAGTCTTTGGGGAAATAGCTTGATGACAAATTGCAAGTATTTGATTATTCGACCGATGTGATTGTAATGTAAGGTTGAGTTGTCAAGGTCTTTGGTGTAAATAGCTTGATAATAGATTACAAACTATTGTATGTCATTTGATTGACAAACCTTATCTATTCTATCTATGTACTGCCTGTTGTTATGTACCATGGGAATTTACAAATGGAATATTTGCAGCAATTGTATGCTTTAAATTGATATTATTTGCAGACTTATTATGACTTTATTATCTATATGGCATTGTTGACTTGCGGTATGTCTGGTAAGAAACATAGATATGTTTCCAGGATAACGAACAGACGAAATATATTCGAAAATATGTTAAAATATATTCAACTAAATGTTTCTTTTTTCATTTGGTTATAATTTAACTGATACTTGCACAAGTTTTTAAGGTTAGTACTATTAAAAAGACGAAATAAGTCATTTAGTTAGTAACTTAGATTAACATCTTGTACAGACGGCGTTTTGTAAACATAGTAAAGACAGTCAATATTTGTGTTGTTCATATTAGCACTCTTGATGAGTAATTTTGTTCACTATATTTCGTCAATCGTTCATTAAACTTTACTGTTGAATTGTGAAATTGCTACTTTTTTCATAATATTCTAAGAAAATACATAAATATTACTTAATTTGGCATAAAAACGAAATACCACTGTCAACAAAACCAAAATGTAATTGGACTAAAAGCGTAACAAACCAGACACTACTAATTAATAGCAAGACTTCTTTTCAATATTTTTGGAGAGATATTCTTATTGTCGAGTTGGCATCTGTGATAAAGGTTCGCCATAGTAGATTAGTAAAGGTTGAAGGGGATGTAATTCATTGTTTGAACAGTTAGAATTTATATGCAATACTTCATATTAAAATATAGCAAATATAACAAATAAAGTGAATTTCTTGCTGGAGTTGTGCAACTTGGTATTTGCTTTCAAATAGTAACCCAGTAGACATTGATGTTGCAATAGCTTAATAAGACATTATTTAGTTACAGTTCAAATTTTATGGATTGAAACCTCGTAAGGAGTGTATTAAAATATCTATTCATGACATTTATATGAATGAAATCCCTAAAGTTTACGATGCCCACACGAAATTTACAGCCTTATATGAGACTCAAATAAAACATAGAATAACATCCACAGCAGTGCAAATATAATATGCTATGGTACGTAGAAACACCTAGACAGTTTTCTAGGGTCAAAGATGTTTATACTTATATTTCGTACATATTTAAACATACATATATTGTTGTATACAGCAAACATATGGGAAAACTTGGCCTGGATCATAACTTGACAACTGTTGTTCCTTTGTTCACTATATTTTAATTGCCCTTGGAACATGGATGTTGCCTATTGATTTTGATGTCCTGGTGTCAAAGGTCATGGCCAATGGACTTTAAATGGGAATACTTTGCCCGAAAAATAAATTACAACTGCTGTACCTAAGTTCACCTTATCTCTATTGTGGTCAGCCCTTGTGTCAAGGATACAACTGTCTATTCTTCAAAGGTCAAGTTCACTGGAACTTATGTGGAAAAAATTTGCATGGATAATAACATGACGACGGCTGTACCTTTGTTTCACTATATCATTTATGTGGATAGCACTCCATTTTCTAAAGTCCCTGGGTTGGATGGCCCAGCGGCGGAGCTTTTGTTGTGTTTTTATTGTACCACTGGATATTTGTATATTACTATTGTCGTTAAGGAGGCTCTGTTTTCCAATACAATTCGTACATTTTTTTTACAAAGTCGAGAAAAAAAGATAAAGATAATAGGCAATCTAGTTGACTAATCATTATTTTACGTCCTTTTAGTTATAATAATCAAACGACTTCAATGTGGTAACCAATAAGAGATTTAACAGAATATATATTTTTCATACCTAACATTGTGAGTGTTTATACTCGCCAAATCAGACAACTTCTAACCCTACCAAGAATAAACAGAGCAATTTTAGATAGCATCAGAACCTGTTTTGAAACTATTAGACTTCTTGCAAATCTCACCGTCGATAAGGAACTGATATTAAAATTGTAACATTTTTACAATTCACTGATTAGCTTCACAGAAATCGTAAGAGAAATGTTAATGGTTTAATAAACAGTTTTTTTTTGCATGTTATGAATAATTGAAGTCAACAAATTCATATAAGGAGACACGAGTTGTGCTTATCGAGACATCTGAACAAACCACTAAATTAAAGTTAAAAAGCAAGGATTTTTTGAGTCTACAATTAGTATCACTATTCAGTCGACTCTTGACATTAACTTCCCCGATCATCGAGTCATACACCAACTGTTAACACACGGCGCAGATTGCTGCCACAGCATACAGTGCATAACTCTTACCGGTACCCATTTACACCTGGGTGGAGTGAAGCAATCACAGGTAAATTTCTTGCCCAAGGAAATTAGCAGTGCCCCTAGTGGGATTCGATAATACCATTGTAATGATATTACATTTCCAAAATTCATACATCATCGAAAGGATGTGAAATATAATGTAACTAGGATGCATGATATCATGATATTTTATGTAACAACAATGTTATCACGTAGTTTTCTTATATTCGAAATGCATATCTAAGTAAGTAATAGGTCTGCATGCATACTCTTAGAATAAAGTTAGAGAATGCTGTCTCGTAAAGGAACACATATAGTTTATAGCGCAGCTTTTTAGTCATGAATTCCACAATTTTAGTATGCAAGAAGAAAGTTTTATGATTTCATTGTTACGTGACAGATTTAATATTACACAGTAAATAATTTTATTATAATTAAAGCGTATTTTGACGTTTATTTTTTTCAGGATCCGTTTCTAAGAAAATTCGCCCTCATAGCTATACTTTATGCTGTAAGGTAAAAAAATATCTATATATAGTTTGTTAGAACTCAAATAATATTATAGATAATATCTTGGAATCATTAAGATTGAAGATAATAAGTATTATTACAGTACTCTACAAAAATTGTACAGACCTAACAAATAAAACGGCTGCGTCAGGGTATATGAACTTGGTAAAATGAGAGCAAATACTTATTGGTCCCAGGATGATTCAGAATTCGTAATAATATATTATGAAATAATACTTAGTGCTTATGTAACACCAATATAAATTAAAATATTTGATATAATTTCACTATATTATGAAGTAATTGTTGTGTTAAAAGACAACTGTAAGGTACAAAAGTAATTGAAAGTGGATACAAGTTTCCCAGTACATTACTCACTCTGTAATGGCGTGATAACATCACTTATGGTATACAATGATTCCGGAGACATGTCAACTTTCAGCATCTGTCCTACTAACATGTTTATAAAATATTACAGAGGAGGCAAAGTTTTTTTCAAATAAATTATTTTATGTTAGTTACAAACTGAAATCTACTTAGCGGCCTACTCTCATTTCAGTACACATGAATGTAAACTGTAAGTGGTCATTATTGCATTTCAGAACACATTATTACTCCTTAAAGAGATGAGATATGATAGCTGATTTATAGATTAATGAATAAAGATATGGAACTATTTATATAGGACACACATAAAAGAACAGCCTTACTGGTTGCAGTCGCGTGGTTATTAATCAATTATATCAATCAATTTGTAAATTCTATATATAATAAAAACTGATAATGGAATATGCGTGCTGTGTAATTAAATTAAACTGCCAACAGAGAATACAGGCACTATAAAATACATCATGATCATAATTCAGAAACACTTCTTAGGATATGTCTAAGATGTTCATCTTCATTTGATATTGACTGTTCTTTTATGTTTACAAACAACTATGAAAACTGACATTTATTTTAAACTGATAAAATATAACAATTGTAAACTATAAATGCCAAATACACTGTTTGGTTTTCCTTATTTTAACACTATGACAAATTTATTGCTATTTAGTGGTTTTGTGATAAAAACAGACTACACAGAACTGATCTGAACACATGCATGCAGAAGGAATAAAATGAACTGAATTATGTAACCTTGGCTGGAATTGGTTTGAAAGTTTCTAAAATGATGCGTTTTGGGTAAAACAAACACTTGTCAGTCTAGTTTCTTGAAAGGTTTTAAAAAGATAACAACATTTCTTTGAATGATTTTATTTGTTGTCCGGGTAATAGTAGTTAAGGGTATCAGAATTGAAACACACCATGTCAATAAGAAAACCTAAATAAAATATTTGTGTGCAGTTACTCAATAAAGTTAAAATAACTATGCATAACTTTTTCATGTTCAGATTTGATTCAACTTAGTACATTTATCAAACAAGGACTACAATATATGTACTGATGAATACTTGTCAGAGACTGTAGTTTTAATCTCTCATTCTTTATTCTACATTCTGATGCTCTTATAGATGTTAACAATAAACAGGATATTAACAACGCCCGTATATTGTTACGTTAAGTAGTTTCTGCTATCAAATGTCACATACTTACTTTATTTACATGAAATAGCTAATTATTTAAATATGGCACTGCTTTGTAAATAAACATAATGTCGACATGACTTCATTCCAGCACTTCATACCACAAACAAATTTTATTAAGCTTGTTATAAAATCCGGGTAACAAGAGTAATGGATATTTATGAGAAGTTTACGGACATCTTGATTTTTTCAAAACGTTGCCACTACCAAAATATCTACCTAAATGTTTTGACGGTTCGAACAATCAATTCTACAATGAGATAATAAAATTCCGCGGAGCTAGTTTCCCCCCAGACTAGACTATATGGCACCTTAATAATCCAGAGCATAGACAGTGATAATACTTATGTTATGTTACAATCAATTCATCAGCAGGATACTCAAATGTTCAGGTCAAACCAATTACGTATACATTTATAATTGTTGACAACGCATGAAGATGCAAATGCATCCTTGTAACACAGTTATAACTATTATTCTAATATAATAATAATTATTATTTCATATTCCACTATATTAAATATGAGACGTGATTGCAATATTATTGCCGACACATGAGACTGTTTGCTTCTGTGTCTGCGACTTAATTGCTTTTTGAACAACGTGTAAACAACTTAAATAAAAATGTCTGTGTGACAATTATAATTTTTCGCGTAGACCTGACACATAATGACATAATTGTTTTCCTAAATTGAACTATATGCAGCTGTGTCACAATAAAACAGGTCCAAGTTTTACTTTTGATATGTAAGTATCGGATATACGAACAAGAGAGTCAGATAAAATGTTAACCATGCAAAATAATACGAGTTTAACAAAGGTTTGGTTATAAATTTGTACTAACTTGCATAAACGTTAGCTTTTAATGGGATGTGGTAGAGAGTCAGTTCACAACTTGAAAAGTCGTGGATTAGATTCTAACTTGGACCTTAGATTTCTATCGGGTTAAACAAGTACAATGACTAAACTTAGATATTTAACATATTTTTCTTGTATATTGTTCCGTATTAAAAGTATTCAACAAAAAAAAAAATTATTTTCCCACTACTTTAGCTTAGAAGGAAATACCAAGGCCAATATTTGATTCATCTTCCTTTATTGTTAGTTTTCATCGCAACACAGACAGTCACAGTAAACTACGATTTCGTTAATATCAGCACGACAGCAGTATCTTTGTGAAGTAAATTGGCTATTATGCACCTATCCAAACTTTATGGATTACTGCAAAAAGAACTTCTAAAAATTCCATCAAGGGGAAATTAAACAAAAAGACTTGCTGTCAACAAAATGATGTCTGCTGTATTAATAAAAATTGTCTTTAACATCATTCGTCTCTCGAATAATCAAGAATTCAACTGTCAAAACACCATCTGGCTCATGAGACATTAAATGCATCTTAGAAAAATTCAAACATTGTCACTGCTTTTATATCTACCTATTTTTACAAGCAGTTCACAAGAAGGTTAATCTGTATTCTGTAATCATGTGCAGCATCATCCTCGCTTGCTCTTGACCTTTTACATGCATTTTGCCAACAGTTTTATTTGATTATCGTGTAAGAAAATTTAATGTCCAACTGTTGTGATCTAGCAGACGGGATACTTGTATATAGCTGCATTTGTATAAATTTTGTTGGAAATTTTGTTAAAATTATTATAAACATAGTTCCAGTGGTACAACGCACATTGGCAATGTTTTCTTCTTGTTTAATGTCTTTTGGCTTAGATATGGTATTTATTCAACATCTTAAAGAAATATATTTAAATTATATTCTCGGTGTACATGTATTGCAAAGCTGACAGTCATGCGACTCTCCTGCATATAACAGAAATTTATTCATGTGATAAATAACATGATAACATTAAAGTAACACACTTTAATTGAGTATTATTGTATATTTTGCAAGAGAAAACCACGATTGATTGAATAATAATTCCTATTTATCACTTAATTTGTAAGTATCTCAGCCTGAAAAAAACTTTAATTGTATGTAAGGGGAATCTGGCGGAAATGGATAAGACTTTCATGCGTTGAATACAGTGTTAAGGTAATTTCAAAACATGAACTACAATGCTCGTTGTAGATCATAAAATTTACAATAATAAGTGCAACCAATATAACTAATCATACATGCCTGGTTGTTAATAGGTTTTCTTCATTTCCGATACTAGACAATAATTGTCGAAAATTATATTTTACATTCAAAATGAAATTAATTTAGAATTTAAATTATATTTATAATAATTGTTGCCGAGGATGGCTATTTTTAAATTCACAATATATTGTACGTCTTTCATTCAAGAAACTTGATATGAATTCTTTCAATGTCGGAACTCACACTTGCCTCATCCTTAATATGTCTGTATAACGTTTCTAAAATGTACGTCGTTTACGTAACATGGATGTTTAAAATAATTGAGAATATGTCATCATAATTTATGTCGTGTTGTCGTGATGTTAATTAGGAAAATATATTTAGTGTTGTTTCTTTTCAGAATGGATTAGAACTTGGTGCACGAGTTAAACATCCGTATGTGCTAAATATCAAAGAAAGCTATAAAAAGTTTAAAATAAAAAAAATTCAATATTTATTTGAAGTATTGCATTAGTCTGAAATTTAGTATTTTAACTTAATAAAAAAGTCTAGACAAAACATGTTGAATGTGGAGTTTCAAGCCAATTGATTTAAATAAACAATCATATAACATGTCCCATCAATATTTTTTCTGAAATATCACACAAGTCAAATATTTCAAGGTGAATAATCGAGAGAATTTAAATTTATTAACTGATAACAGAATTTTCAAAATATTGATCTTACAATAGTATTGCAGTATTTGTGAGGTTGATGCAAATCATGTGACAAACACTTCTTGTTTTCTCTTAAAGTATCATACTATATGACAATGAAAACATTCTGTGAAAATACGATGATATTAATAGACAGTTATAAATAATAATAGTTAGTAAACATATATCAAACCCTGAAAAACTCAATTGAATGTATTATGCACTTTTTTCAATTAAAATGTCGCTTCTAGACTAGCCTTGCCTTATAAATCATTTTCATCAATAGATGCACGTTGTTTACATCTTTACCAACGATACATTATTTCTAACACTACATCATAAATGAGTCGTGATTTAAATGTAATTGGACGGACGATTTTGCAATAAAAAAGGTTTATTTTAAACACTCGTTTCATAATAGAACCATTTGTATAGAAATAACCTTTATCTTTTCCGAAGAGTCTGGGGTTACATGCCATTGGAATTTACAAATAGAACTATTGTAGCTGTTGATTGTTTTAAAATCGGTGGAATTAGTAGACTTTTTTATTGTGTCTGTTTAGTTCGTTAGCACAGGGTTTACGAAATGCGGTCAATGAAATTTAAAAGAAAAAGATTCGCAATAATATATCCATATGCATAATACCTTTTTTGTCGAATAAAATGTACTCAAGTACGCAAACCGAACAAGTTAATACGATTTAAAGTAATCAATATCCTGTAAAAACTGCTTACAAGTATATCTTCAGAATCAATTTGAGTCTTAAACGCTTGCATTTGTTATACTTACATATAGCACGTTTCATATTTTTAACAGTTTGTTAATTTAATAATACCCAGCTAAATATGAAACCATAACATTGCGACGTAAATCATTAGTAAAGTTTTGTTGAGTTTGAATTTTTCTGTCAATCAATAACCTTGTTTCTAGAAAAATTCTAAGGTTTTAAGTAGATGAATGATTATTATAGACGCGGATCTGACATAATGAAATTTAGAGATATTGTTTAACAATGTATGTTTATTGTCTGGACGTCATTCGTATGTTTGTTAACCGTTACTGAAATTTGTTGTTGTAATGTATCTTACAAATACTCACTTATGTTAATTAAAATAAATCTGACATTGCAATAAATGTCGTAATGTTGCAAGTGTTGTATGTAAAACATAAAAAATCTGCTAGAAATAGTTTGGACTTTCTGAAATATTGTGATCAGGATGTTAATTACAACACTTTATAACAATATTCTCTGACATGAAATATTGACTGTTCATAAATCGAAATGCTCTTGTACATAAACAAATGTATTGTATATGACGTAAGTGAATGAGACTTTAATGAGATAAATGTATCAAAATAGAAATTAAAATCATGAATACAAAATACAAGTGGAAATAAATTCTTAGATTCAAATTATCGTATAATGCAAACGCCTTATTTATTATTTTAACAGTTCTTGCAAACTGACAATTACTATATAAAAAATTAAATTTAACAATTGTAAGATACTATTTGTCATCTTGTTTTCCTGATTCGCAAAAGTATGAGGAATAATATGTTTTATTAACTTTTATGGAGAAATCTTTAAGACATGTGTTTCCTGATAAAGGATCGAAATAAGACATAAAATTTACTATTCAATTGGATCTCTGATTACTCTCAAGTTGTCGTATGATTAACGTCTTAATTTTCATAATTAAATATGATAACACTATTTATTTCAGTTTTTTTTTGTCTTCTAACCACGATCATGAGCTGTCAGCAAATAATACTAATCTACTGATGCAATGTTATGTCTATTTGAATGTTGTGTTAGCACACATTTGTCATCTTTAAACAAAGATAGGCTATACATAAGACACTAACACTCTTGCATATATAGCAGAAAAATAACAACAAGGTTTATCTGATGTTTTCAAATTGTAACAGAAACATGTTATAATATAGTTTGTATTGATAATTGCTTTTTTAAGTAATGAGGCGTCTTTAATTAGTCATTCCTTATTGGTAACATAACTTTACTACATGTATTCTTGGTACAACAACTTAGTGCTTTTTTGTAAAGCAAGGATTTTTACCAATCAGTTACCAGACTGTAGACCTTTCCATATTGTTCAGATTTTAGATTCCAAGAATTCTATAAATTAAATACAATTATTATAATTTTAGACGAGAACGGTCATTTATTGTTCGTCTTTTTATTGTCAAACCTGGGTGCAATAAGCTTCATTGTCGGAACTTGTCAACAAACAATCTTCTCACGCTAGTTTACTGATATTGATATGTTTTATTTTGAATTATCCTTCAAAGAACAAACTATTTATGCCAAAAATAATTGAATAGTCTGTCAACATAATTATATGTAAGTTCGTAGAGTCTATTCTTCAAAGGTCAAGGTCACTGGAATTTATGTGGGAAACTTTTGCATGGGTGATAACATGACGACGGCTGTTCCTTAATTCTCCATTTCCTACAGTCCCTTGTATGGAAAGAACTCGGGTGTGTAATGCCTCGCCCAGCGGCGGAGCTTTTGTTGTGTTCTTGTTATATGACTGGAAATTTGTACATTGGTATTATCGTTAGGGAGACTCTCTTTTCCAATACAAGTTTGTACATTCTTTTACCAAGCCGTGAAATAAGGATAAAATAATAGAACATCTCCAGGCAATCTTGTTAATTATGGTTATATTACGTCCGTTTATAGTTCTATTTATCAAACAATTAACGACTTCAGTGTAGTAACAAATAAGACGTTTAACAGAATATATATTTTTTATACCTAACATTGTGAGTGTTTGACTTCGCCAAATCAGATAGCTTCTAACCCTGCCAAAAATAAACAGAGCAATTTTAGATAGCATCAGTATCTGTTTTAGAATTATTAGATTTGTTTGTAAATCTAACCGTCGATAAGGAACGGATATTAAAATTGTAACATTTTTACAATTCACTGATTAGCTTCACAAAAATCGTAAGAGTAATGTTAATCGTTTAATAAACAGATTTTCTGAATCTGAATTATGACAGTTATGATAATTTTACAATTTAATGACTCTGGGGTCAATAAATTTTGTCCCCCAACAAAGTTAACAATCAGAAATTGTCTTCCATCCTCTTGTCTTTTCCCCAGTTTTGTTTGTTTGAACATGCCTTTTACAACTGATATTTGTATCATGTTACTTTATTGCATGTTTTGAATAATTGAAGTTAACAAAATCATATTAGGAAACACGAGTTGTACTTAATCGAGATTACATCTGAACAAAACACTAATTAACATCATTGTAATGATATTACATTACCAAAATTAATACATCATCTAAAGGATGTGAAACAACCGACTAGGATGCATGATATCATGATCTTTTATGTAACAACAATGTTTGGTAGCCAATGGTGAAAACAATTGTACGACACATTACTTAGCTTAAATACACTGATTTATTGTATAACTCTTTAAATCACAATTCTTAAACCCTGAATGGCAATGAAAATATCATGCAATTATGTAATTATTTCAGGTGATCACCCGTTTTGCAAAATCACGTTATATATGCAAATCATATACATTCTTCCAACTTACAATTTCATGTTTTAAACATTACACATAACCTTTGCAGTCATTGCTCAAAGGAATCATTATTTGTTGAAATAAATGGTCAAACTTACAAAATGTTACGAGTATTGTATATTAATTGGTTTGTTAAAGTAAATGTTCAAAACATGGTCTTTGTTCGTCAACAGTGTTATTTTAGAACTAAACCACTATTGTAATGATAATGGTTGATTAATCCTACATTTAGTACGTCGACTGCAAGAAGCGTCTTGCTGAAATAATCTTCGAGCTTTTCCAACATAATGTCTCAAATAACTCAAATTAGTTAAATAAAAATGATTTAAACAATCAATTATGTAAATTTGATCATGGAATACACTCCTCATGATAACAATTAAGTCACCAAAGACCCAGTAATTAGTGCTTAAAATGTTAATGCATTCACTGTCACGGAAAATATGACTATGGTACGTATTTTTTATTAAGTAGTTTATTTATTAGACATGTTCTCTCGTATTGGCATTTATTATAAAAGCTGATGACAATTACAGTAAGGCGCGCGAATAACTAGACTTTTTTTGCGTATTTCGTACGTATTTCGTAAGTATATGGTAAGTATAACGTGCGTAAGAATCGCAGCGTATAAGCCGTACGTGCGTATAATTCGTATATCGCATCGTATCGTATCGTATGATCGTATTAATACATGGTATAAATCGTATGGTAAACATCGTATGAATAGTATAAGCGTCATCTTCGTATGGCATCGTACGTAAGACAAATATTAGCTCACGAAATATTGAATTATTATTATTCAACGGGGTATTTTCCCGACATTAATCATTTATTAATTGCCGGCGAGTGATTTTCACAATGAAATGGAAAATACGAACACCATAAAATTTGTCCATCATGAAAATCGCTTTTTGTCAGCAATGAAGCAAGATATCATTCTTTTTCATCGGAAAGGAATGGCAATTTCTGATATAAAAATAAAGAAAATTGGCCTACATAGCATATAAGATGCTCGTACCAAGAAATAAAAAATATTTTGAAACGATACAGAAAACTGGCTCTGTCTCTCTCAAAAGATTGATAAGTAAAGATAATTTATTTTCAGTTTCAACTGGTGTAATTCGTATGTGGATCTACATTTTTACATACATGTAGTGTCTTTAGTCTTACAGCATATACTTACTATTCAATAAAAAATAAGTAAGCTTCAGCTTTCGATGTGCATGTACTATGATATTATTGTTTTTTAAATTTAATGCCATAGCGACACATCATTTAGTTCATATAAATCTGGTCAGTCAACCTACTCACTCCTACTGAAGTCTTAATCTCTGGATTTAGCTATTAACCAATTACTTAGTGCATGCTTTCGTCAGTGACTGACAACTGCCCTACATGATTACAAATCATTGGCAGGAGGGAGAATGGCTGGAGAAATAATTTCATGATCAAGCACCACGAAAGTATGCGCTGCCCAGAATCAAACCCACGATCAGTAGACTTGCATGCTACCAAATAAGCTAGCCGGGTGGCTATGTACTATGATATAATTCAGGTAAAAAATAATAATATATCTGTCGTGTGCCTGTAATTAGCTAGCTCAGTTCATAAGTTGTTTGTGTAAATCTGAAAATGAATACAATAGGAAAAGGTTTGATTTCCTAAAACACTGTCTTCCTCTGATATTATGTAATATCCTTTCTCTGGACTTGTCCGATAAGTATTCATATGAAAATATATGGCCCTTACTGAGATTCATACCCACATACAACCTCTTTAGTCATAAGCGGACAACCTACCATGTTGACACACCAACTAGTTTCATGGCATGGAGTATAAGTGCTGTTATTTACCTCTGCTACATAAACCTCTCCTTAACAAAAATCTATGAGCTAGACAATCTTAGTATGCGAGCACACAATCCCTTGTGGGTTATTAACTTGGTGTGCCAAATGTAACCCTCTGAAAATCCCTGGTCAGAACTGAAATCTGAATCCTCAACTACTCAAATATTCAGCAGACTCTCAACCGTGTTGCTATAAATCTAGCTTGCAAGGGAGTACAAATACATTAGTTAACCACTGCTACACAGATTTGTTCACAAGGATGAATTTGCCTCAAAGGCAGATCTAGAGGGGGTCAGGCTAGGGGTTCGGACCCCACTGGAATTTCCAAAATGTATCTGTCCATATGTTTATTTCTTGACTGTAACTCATTTTTAACTAGCAAGAAGCAGCCTTTCTTGGTTCAACTTGACATCTGTTGTTTATCATATAAGATGTATATATAACACATTCATATGAATTTAAGTAGGAATTGGAGACTCAAGAAGAAAAACATTTATAAAATTCAATCTTTTAATGGTCAACAGAAAAAATAATTGAAAATATAGTAGTTTAAATTTCTATATCAGCTACATATGTATGATTAAAGCCAGAATATAATTATAGGGTAAAATACTATAGTTGTTCTTATTGTATTATGTTGAATTCTTGTCTCAAACACTTTCTAATACAAATACAGTACCCACCAAAAGTTTGGAGAATAAGGAAATATGTTTTTTACTCTAGTGATTGGTTATTTTAAACATATTACTTTCCATACTCAAATCAAGGATTATATATGATGAAATGAAGGCATATTTCATGAATGCATCACAATTAATAGGTTCAGCATCTGATATTTCAAAACCTCCAAAATAATGATAAGTAATTTTGTAAATCTTTCCTAAAAAATACTTTTACTTTTCAGCAACTTTAGTTGGATCTATATAAAACAAGAATTAAACAAAACTGATAAGAACTTAACAACAAATAGTAAATAAAATATTTGAAAACCGCTATTCAGTAGGCCTTTAAAGTTACAATGTCTCCAAATTTTTGATAGGTACTGTACGGACTGGGACAACTCAACCCAAAGATAACTCAACCCAGTACAACTCAACTCATAAGCCCCGACAACTCAACCCATATGTAAGGACAACTCAAACCGTGGAAAACTTAACCCGTATGATATAGTATAGTATAATTATTATTTATTCATGATATATAGTCGGAATAAAATAAACATTTTATATTGATATAAAATTTATCACTAATGAAAGATATCCAAGTATGAAAATAACGATGACAATTTTAACCTAATGTTAGTAAATTAAATTGGAAATATGTCATTAAATAAGGAGCTCTCCAGTTTGTCATTCTTAGTGCAATTCTCCAATTCTCCACTCAGTCACTGAGTAAGTAAAGCTGACTGCAAAAAAAACTGGGCAAATCTTGCTACATTTTTTACTTTTCTTTATATACCCTTTTTTCAAATAAAATTTGTCAATGGGTTAAGATGTTTGATCTTTCTGGTCGAGTTGTCTAACTTCAGGGCAGGTTGTCCATGGGTTGAGTTTTCTACTGGTTGAGTTGAACCGGACCCGTACAGTGCATGTCACTTATATAGCACAAATAGGTGTTAAAATAGTCCATCTACTTGACAAACAATGTCTCCTAATTATCCATGGAATAAACATTGAGCTAAATATTAAGTCTTTAGAATTGGTCCTAATCAGGTGTTGTAGTCTATCATCTAAATGTGCTCAGCCTGAGGAAATAGTTCTTGGAGCTACAACAAATGGAAATCTATCTGCTTTTATTGTTCGCCACACAGGAATATGAAAAGTTTGTCGACTTCAAGATCTTGTTGAGAGGAACACACTTGTACAACCTTTAGCTGCTATAAAATCTGCATATTGTCATCTGAAATAATTAAAATGGGAATTTTAATGACATAGATCTAATCATACAAATAACATTCTAAAAATTCTGATTTGAAGATCAACATATCATTGCATATCCTCAGCTGAATGCAACTCGGCAGGAAATAGACATGGCCCAGCATTTATAACGTTGGACTGGTATTATTAGCTACTCAGCTCTGTGTTGGTTTGAATCCCATCTAAAACCTATCCAGTTGATATATATCAATCGAGGATATGCTTGGTGTGAGTGTTCTGAAAAAACTGTCATTCAATTTCTATTTATTGTAATAGAAGGGAAGTTTTTTTAATTTAACATCACAGTAATTACCAGTTAATTAACATTATGGGAAGAAGGATATGTAAGCCGCCAGATAGCCCAGTTGCGAAAGCACTCTTTTTATATACCAGATTATATACCGGTTTTATATACCGGATTATATGCACTTTCCCTGTAAAGCAAGAGGTCCTAGGTTCGATTCCCAGTCAGACTGCATATTTCTGTCTGACATTTGACATCCATTGTCGGTCCATGACAATAACTTGCTCAGTTGCGAAACACTTGTAAACAAAATAAATGTTCCTAAAACATTTGAGACAAATTTCAAATTCACAGGGTAGTTTGTCACAGCCCTTACCTGTTCACATTATTGGAAGAAGTATAGTGGCAGCATAGCTAAGTCGCAAGAGCACTCACACTGTGAGTAAAAGGTCCAGGGTTCGAGTCACAGACAGGCTGAATATTTTTCTTACCCCGTGATGTCAACAAATAAAGACATAATTAGTAAGGTAAAAAAACAACACTTTTTAATGGGTCGAAATAACTGGGGACGAAAAACATTGAGCAAACTGTGAGACTGACGTTGTTATCACAGTTATATTATGCAGACTACAATCACGTTTACCTTTTCGATCAATATTGATGAATTGTTGAATATTGACACATGTGACATGTCTGTCCATCGACTCCATGCGATTCGGCAAGTCGTTTTTACATCAGAAATCTTAAGATTTCACCTTGTCTTCACCAAGCGACCACGTTGTTGTTTAGATATTGACGACTGTTGGTCATTATTGGCTGTCCCCGCGTCATTTCCCATTATTTTGTACAGTGAAAGGTTCCAACTTGACAGACCTGTCAGTTGAAGTGTTTAGGTTGCCGGACATAAAATAACTTTCGGCTACTTTTCGAATATGTACTAATCCGGAGGGCAAAATCATAACCATTGAGACTGATCCCGCCCACATTTATCATTGGAACCCGCCTTAAAATAATACCGATAATCAAAGAGTTGAATGAGAACCGGTTGTAATTTGTGTATTTTTATTGCATCATGGCTACCTAAGACATATAGAGATACAAGCAAGTCGGACTGATCGCAAGATATATATCGTATCATTCGTATCGAACGTATGGTATAAAACGTATAGAACGTATGGTATAAAACGTATAGAACGTATGGTATAAAACGTATATGGTAAGAACTTCGTACAGATCGTAATACGTATCGTACGCATTCGACTTTGGGAATGGTATAACGTACGAATGGTATGCGTATTGTCTTCGTAAATGGTAAAGATCGTATTTCAACTATTACGCGCGCCTTACTGTACTAACACGTGCTATCTATAAAAATACCAAATTTACAACTTTCTTTGCTTCATGATTTTAGTATATACATTTAAATTATTTTTATAAGGTAATTAATATTGATTCTAGAAAATTAAAAAAATGATTGAGTATAATATTTAACAAACATACGTTTGTACGGTATCATATTCCCTATAACATAACCCATGCCTTGTTAACTTTAATAGCGTTTAAAAAATAACTAGTTAACTTGTGTCAGTTAACACAGCGTAGGGCAGTGTGCGTGGACTGACTCTCCACAGTAAGGAAGTTTGTACTTTACTGTGTTACGTTATATCATTTGTCAAAAAAGCGTTTCTGATTCTGTCAATTTGATGTACATAGAATATGACTTAATACCTTGTGACCAGTAATTGCCCGTTAACCCGTCTAGACATGTCTCTTGTTAATGAAGTACCTATTTATTTGCTACAAATGACTATTGATTATATTACAATCCCTAAGTATTTGGTACACTTCCGCACTGACAAAGTGCGTTTCAACAAAAACAGTTTTGTAGAACATGAAGGGACATTATTTGAATTATTGTATTCCTTTCAAATGATTTACTGATATGTTCGATCGTTTACAATGATAAATTTATTCATCGGAATTCAAGAACATAATTTTCATTAAATGTCGTGTTTTATCTAACACTGAATGTCTACTTGCCAAATCGGATAACAAAACAAAGACGTAATTAAACACATTATATATATCATTGACAGCATTTGATATCATACCACATTTCAGCGATACGCAACTAGCCACATACCAGCAATTTATCAATTTAAAAGAATAAACTAAAATCTTCATATTAAAATTAATGTAACCAGATCAGGGAGTTTTTTTATATTCACAATGCATAGCTAAGTAAGTAGCAGGTCTTATGCATATGCTTAGAAAAACGTTAGCGCATACTGTCTCCTAAAAACGAAGTGTTTATAGCGGAGCTGTAAACACTATGCGTTTATACTTATTTTATTATAACTATAGCGTGTCTTTGACGTGTATTTTCCATGCAGGATCCGTTTCTAAAAAACTTCGTCCCCATAGCAATACTTTATGCTGTAAGGTAAATAAAATATCTATATATAGTATATAGAGTTTTACCTCAAACATTATTATAGATAATATTATGGAAACATTAAGACTGTAGGTAACTAAATCTGTATGCAAAAATGTTCAAATATGTTATTACAGTTCACTACAAAAATAGTACAGACTTAACAGATAAAACGTCAGGGTCAGGGTGTATGAACTTTGTAGTATGAGACAAAAAGCCAATACTATGTTGACCTAGAATGAATTATAATTCACGAGGATATAATAATACATAATACCTAGTGCTTATATTAGACCAATATGTATAAAAATAGTTGATAACACTTCACTGTATAATAAAGTAATTGCTGTGTTAAAAGACAACTGTTAGGTAAAAAAAAAAAATTACTTGAAAGTTTCAATTTTCAGCATCTGTCCTACTAACATGTTTAAAACCTATAACAGAAGAGGCAAACATTTGGGTCCCTATTTTCCCCATTTCATATAGCTTTTATTAATAGATGCTGGCATAAAGCACGTAGTGCGTTAATTTAAATGCATTGCACATATACATGTAGTGAAACACTGCTATTTACAGAACTCATTTTGACAAAAACTAAGTAACGTTTTTCCATTCCGTGTTCATTTTGAAAATGCTCAGCAACCAATCATTAAACGACAAAGTAAGCTAAATATTCTAGCTTTAAAAAGTTTTGAAATATAATCTTTAATACATTCATCATCATCATCTAAGACAATGACCTGACCATTTCAAGTTTACAATTTATTGCGTGTGTTAAAGGTGATTGTCTGGCCATGATATAAATAGATTTCTTTGTCTTGTCTGAGGCCATATTTTATCTTTGTTATCTAAGACTAATATTTGTTACTCTGATTTATTGTTAGTCGTTCATTATTTTGTTCATTAAAATTCCAATGAAAAATATCCCGTCTATTTGTTGTGATGTTTATTGTAATTTAGAGATTTCGTTGCAAACGTTATATATTTTCGTGGCTTAGTGAGGATACTGCACGTTGTTTGATGGTTGAGCTTTCTTTGCATTTGATAAATTGATGAATTTGATGAAGTTCTCAGTACTTGTGCCTCTCATCTAGATTAAAACAAAGAAAATACTGACTCTGGCTTGCATTACCTTTTAACTAAACAAACTTGCAAAAAGTCAATGTTGTCTTTATATAACTGATAAAAACAATAAAAAACATGAACTTGTATTTTAGATTGACTTGGGATGAAAGGAATTGAGTAGATAAATTAGTAGATTTTTTTCGCAATCAAGATTTTTTGTCAATTTGGTGATTTGTAATTTCAGTCGACGGGCTTTTAACATGTCTGAATAATCGTTTATATCTTTCTACAAGTGTATTTAAACTCTTTACATTTGGTTCCGGCGTGCATGATTGTAACATAACTTTCATGAGACAACTTTCAGCACAAAAATGATTTATAATCTATGAGCCACACAATCGGACGCCCCGATTTATTTCGAGACACGAAAACGTGTTTAATGTTGCATTTAACTTAAAGCAAATTGAAACATAAGAGTTGTGAAGGTATTAAAGCATTGTTCGGCTAACTACAGCAGCATGATTAAAATAAAATATACTAGTCCTTTATTTTATCTACTCTTATAAAAAGCTGATAATACAATAATTGAATATAATTTGTATGCTAGATAATGAATTCATAATGTCGACAGGTAATCAGTACATGCTGATTTTATACACACGGCTTAAGATAGTTTTATTACGATACAGTTTGGTATCTAAGAAAGTGTCTAAATGATGTTTATTTACGGTGTATTATTATTATTATACAGATTTCTAGCTTACAATGGTTATATGGAAAATAATATATGTGTTTTGTATATGTGTTCGCTAATTTGCACCAAAGAAAAAGTATTATATTTCTAACAAGCAAAAAAAAAGAAAACTGTTACAAAAATAGGTTTAAGCAGAATATATTATTATATATAGCCATTATACTCGTATATGCGAAACTGATTTCAGATTCACGTAATTTCCCTTTATGTAAATACTTTTCATTTTAATAATGCACGCTGCTTCTGATACACAGTAAATTATTTTTTATCAAACAATGATCTATAAAATCTCAAAGTAAACCATGTCGCTTGAAGATGTATTAATCTAATTAGATTAGTTAACTTTTAGCGAGGCGAAAATGCAGTGTTAACATGATATACTAAAATTTATCTTTCTTCCGACATAATATATCTATCGCTAGATGGTACTTATATGTATTACATTTGCTTTAGCATGGCAAGTTGTAAAATCTTGGCCTGGGACGGAACTGATTTCAATCAAGTATTAATCGCCCACATAGAGGTTACGTTTAATTTGAAACTAAATAAAGCACGGCCTAATAAGCCAGAAAGTTTATGTGTACTCCAAGTCTTAGTTACAGATTTACAGCTATGAAAGAGATTTTAGTTCACTCGTTAACAAAACCTAAATGTCAACATACGCACATCGTAAATTGTAAATTCACATTGTAAATTACGGTTTTTGCTCTGCAATATAAAGATGTACTACTCTATACTAGCAAATAGCAGGGTTATTTTTAATTAATGACTTAACTAACAGAGACAAAACAAATATAGACGACAAAAACCAACATGAAATAGAAGTAATGAGCGCTCAATTAGTTTAAAACAAATGGAATTAAAATATTCAAATGGAAAAATACTTAATGTATTGATCTTCAATGTATGTTAGACCAAATAAGTACGATGAACCGGGTTATTAAATGATTTGTTGATAGGTAAAACTTAAGTTAAAAATCGTTTATTTACTCTAAGATGTATTTATGCATAACTTTTAAAAAGCCTACTAAAATGTTCAGGTGTGATAATGTATTTAAAATATATTTCGTTCCAGCTTAAGTAAAATTTAATACATCACAGAACACATTATGACTCCAAAAAGTGATAAGCTATGATAAAATATTTATTTATTTATGTATAGGGAGATATAACTATTGATATAGAAGCACATAATATAATACACAGCACTAATACCGGTTGCAGTCGCGTTATTGGTTATCAATACATCATTAATTTGTCATTTAAATTTTGAATATTATAAAAAATGAGAATGAAGTATGCGTGCTTGGTAATGAATTTAAAATGTCAACAGAGAATACACGCTCTATAAAATATATATTGATAATAATTCAGAAAGATATGTCTAAGGTGTGTATCTTTATATGAATATAACAGCTTTTTTATGTTTTCTAACAGTTATGAAAACTGACATTTATTTTAAACTGATAAAGTTTAACACTTGTAAACTATCAATGCAAAATAAACTTTTCGCTATTTCCTAATTTAACACTTTGACACATATATTGCTATTTATTAGTGATGTGATAAACAGAATTGATCTGAACACATAGAAGGAAATAAGTGAAATGAATTGTGTAACCTCAGCTTGAATTGGTATGAATACTTCAAAATATTGAGTTTTGAGTGAAACAACACTAATCAGCATATTTTCGTAAAAGGTTTTAAAAAGATAACAATTTGTTTGAAGAATTATATATGTTGTCCGGGAATTTGTAGTTCATGTATCAATATTTAAATCCACTTTGTCAAGTGAAAAAATCTAATATTTATGAAACATTTGAGTAAATAAAAGTGTTTAAACAAATTTAAAATTATCTATGCAAAAAAAATTCAATTCAGATTTGATTCAACTAAGTATAAAACAAGAACTACAGTATATTAATTAAAAAAAAACTTGTCAGAGACTGCAGTTCTGATCTATAATCAGTTATTCAACACTCTGATGTTCTTATAGATGTTAATAATAAACAGGATATTAAAAACGTCCTACTGTTGTTACGTTAAGTAGTTTCTGCTATCAAATATCACGAAGAGTAGGGTTACAACATTTACTTGAAATTCCATTTTATTGAAATATGGCATTGCCTAGGAAATATACTTCATATCGCAATACATAATTTCAGCATTTTATCACAAACATAATTGATTAAGTTAGTTATAAAATCCGGGTAAAAGAGAATAATTGATATTTATGAGAATTTTGTGGACATCGTGATTTTCAAAACGTTGCCACTTCAGAAATGTCTACTAAAATGTTTCGGAGGTAAAAACAATCAATTCAACAATGAGATAATAAATGTGCGGGGACCTAGTTCCCTCAGACTAGACTATATGGTATCCTTATAACCCATAACATAGACAGTGATAATATTTATGTTATGGTACAATCAATTCAACAGCAGGATACTCAAATGTTTAAGTCAAACCAATTCTATATTATAACTGTTAGCAACAAAAGAAGTACAAATGCGTCCTCGTCACACAATAATAAACATTAGTTTCTCACTCTATTCAATTTGAGACGAAATCGCAATATTATTAGTGTCAGACTAGATATTTTGTTTCTGTGACAGCGACATATTTACCTCATCTACAAACAACTTAAATTTTGCTATCTGAGTGACAATTATTGTTTTTCGCGTAGACTGGTTACATAATGACATATTTGTTTTCTTTAACTGAACTATGTGCATCTGTGTCATTCAAAAGTGGTAGAAGTTTAACTATTGATATGTAAGTCTCTAATATACAAACACGAGACTCAGATAATATGTTAACTGAGCAAAGAATAATTGATACAAGTGTAATTAACAAAGTAACATAGATCATTACCCCCAATTCTAGTGAATAATAAAAGACCAAGGGCAATGTTTGAATTATCTTTTCTTTTTGTTATGTTTTACATCAACATAGACAGTAATTTACGATTTCGTTAATCTGCATGACAGCAGTGTCTTTTTTAAGTAAATTGGCTGTTATTCCAAACGTTATGGATTATCATAAACTTAAATTCTACAAACTCAACAAATGGAAACAGAAAAAAGGTTGCTATGTAGAATCAACACACTGATGTCTGATATATTACTAAAATACCAGTCTCAAACAACACACTTCTTTTTCAAAATCAAACATCCAACTGACAAAACACTGGACAACAATTTCACAACCTGAAGAGACACACTTTAATTCTTTTTTGGAAAGTTCAAAACTGTCACTCCTTATGCATATCTCTATTCTAAAAAAACACTATTACAAGCAGATCACTATAAGGTTACTCTGTACAGACCTACAGCTTTAGTCGTATCGCGCACGTTGACAATGGTTTTACTTGTTCGATGACTGTATGGTAAATATGGTACAAACGTAATTGTTTAACATCTTGAAGAAATATAACAAAGTTATGTTCTCGTTTTACATGTATTGCAAAGCTGAAAGTCAATAAAATGTAAATTTTCATGTTTAAGAAGGTTAAAACTTGCAAAAAGTATCGGCAATGTCACCCGTATGTAAAAGAAAGATATCTCTGGGATAAATAACAGAATATCATTAAAAATTACTTTAATTAAATATTATTGTATATATTACAAGAGAAAACCGCGATTGATTGGATGATAGTTCCTATTTTATCAATAAATTTAGTAGTATCTTAGTCTTATATTGCTTTTATTGTACGTACGCGGAATCTGACGGAAGTACATAAGACTTTCATTTGTTAAAATTGTTAATGTGATTTTGAAACACGAACCACAATGTAGTAAATAAAATTTACAATGCTAAATGCAACAACGTAACTTATGTACTCATATATGTCTGTTTGTTTAAAGTTTTTTTTCACTTCAGATACTAGACAATAATTGTCGAAAATTATATTCTATATTCGAAATAAATTTAATGTATAATTTCAATAATATTTATAATAATTGTAGCCGCGGGTGGGCATTTTTAAATTCACAATTCATTTTTAGTCTTTCATTTAGAAAACTGGATATGTGTTTCCTTGTCGGAACACGTGCTTTCCTCATCCTGAATATGCCTGATAAACGCTTCTGGAATAGGTTATTCTGAAATAAATGTCAACGTACATACCATCAATGTTTGAAAGAATTGAAACGTGTCTTCATAATTTTTGTAGTGATGCTAGTAAGAGAAAAGGTAATAAGATAAATATATTTAGTAGGGCTCTATATCGGTCAAAATGATCGATACGATATTCGTATCGATACAAAATGATCGATATTCGATATATCATATGATATTTTAATAACAGATTTTTATAAAACTGCAAAACAATGATATTTTATTAATTTATTTTGAATGTGGCAACACCATACTACTCAATGCACTGTCTCATTAATATTTTAAATGTTAAAGTCTTTGACGTTTTCATTTTTTAAGAAATATCATTGCATCTAGTGAGTCTTATTCTAGTACCCAGAGGTTATCTTCTCGATCTTAATAGAGAATTTAGATACATGTAGCCTTTGGGTATGAGAATGAGTGAGTATGTTTCTAGACATGATCTGTCTGCTGACAGGGTGACATGCACTGCCAAGTTTGCTGTATTGCCTCCTTTGCTTAAAACATTTTTGCAGCATATACAGTAAAAGTTCGCTGGCTCGAACTCGAGGGGACATGAAAAATGATTCGAGAGAGCCAAGTCTATGACCCGGCCGACTTTCGTCCAAGTATGACGTTATTACATCCCCTTGTTTCGTAATTGTTTCGTAATTTGTTATCTCCCTTGGTTTAGTATATAACCCGAACACACGGTTCATTCATGTGGCATGTATACGTAGTTAGTAATTACTGCAAATTAAATTGCCAACTACATATTTGTTGTGCGTTATTTTTACATTTAAGAACATGATAACGATATAGGTTAGTAGTAGTAGATGAATTGATCATTTCTATAATGTGATTACATGTAAGTGAGAAAGGTTCGATGTGACCGGGTCCTCCAGTAAGTTTTTTTCTGCCGTTGTATATGTGTGTATATTCTGTTCTAACATTTTGATCCTTAATTTGGACTTATTTTTTACCGAAATTGCACGAACTTTTTATCAGTTTTTATTAATTAAAACTAACATACACGCTGTATATGCGCTAATTAATTTTTTAGCGAGACCTTATTTACTCGTTTTATCCTTTAATTTTAATCATACCATGACATTTTATAATATGTGCCTGTCTTCAAGTTGCAGTCAACAAACAATTCTATTGTTAAGCAATTTTTATGCAATATTATAAACAATATATTTACTAATCACAATGTGTTGGGCAAATTAAATCACTTAACAAATCTATTGTTAAGCGATTAAAATCAATTAACAAATCTATTGTTAAGCGATTTTCACGCCCTGTTATTATCACGCGTCACAAACAATGACTACGGTCAAGATTTTACGGCCGATGTGTGAAAATCTATTGTTCGAGAGAGACAATTGAATGTAAGTGTATTTGTAAACACGGGACCAAGATATTGGTTCGAGAGTTCGACTCAGTCCAACAGAGGTTGACTAATATAGATATAGAAGGAAAATTGATCGGTGCCAGACAATGTGTTCGACTCGGCCAATTAATTCGACCCGGTGGTGTTCGAGTGAATGAACTTATACTGTAGTACAATTTGGTCAGTGCATCTTTTAGTACAATACAATAACCCGAAACTTTTTTTTTGAAGGCAGCATATTCTCGGACAAATGTTATGTCGCAGACGAGTTTTGGACACGAAAAGTCTGTGTATTAACATCAACATTGACTGAGTGCGTTCGAAAATTGATCGTTTATGTACTTGTGTGCAGGATTTACATAAAAAAATCATTTTCTTGATGTTTGGTTCTAGTTATATTTATCTCCAGTAATTCATATTCACATGACACTAAACAAAGATCGGCAAAAGGAAAATCATACTCTTTCAGAACTTCAGCTATAAACAAGAATATCGTTTCTGATCAGTCAAGTTCTCTTTACATTGCGGATCTACCCGAACAAATCCAAGAGACTTCTGGCTCCAAAACTGAGCTGTATTTAAAATACTGATAGTTAAGGGTTCCTGGACTAATTGAAAACGAAAGTACATAAATTGTAATGGATATTCTAACCGCGACAGTTGTACTTCCCTTTGATTGAAAAAGGAATGCCAAATTATGATTTTGTTCGTCCACATAATTATTACAAACCGAATTGGAAGCAAGGAAATGATGATTTGGCGATACAAAATATCAAATGATTTGCAGACCATGGATTTTGTTTGTATGACCGTCATTGATCGATATTTTGTTCGATACGGAAACGTTCGATCCGATATATCTATCGAACCTACAATACCGGTATTTGATATATATCGTATACCGGTGTAGAGCCCTAATATTTAGTGTTGTTTTTTTTCAGGATGCCTTAGGAGTCGGTGCACAAGTTGAACAATACCCTTTGTTAAATAGCAAAGAAAAGTAAAAATATTTTAAGATTTAAAGAATGTCAGTATTTTAAAACATTAGTGTGAGTTAGAGTACTTCAACTTAATTAAACAGTCTAGACAAAACATGGGTGATGTGGAGTTGTTTTAAATAAACAATCATATTACATGTCTCATTAATATTGTTTTCTGATAATATCATACAATTCAGATACTATTAACTAATTACAGACTCTTAAAAGTTATTGATCTTAACATTTGTGCCAAACTGACAATATAGTACTGAAATGTTTGTGAGATTGATGTAAATCTCTAGAAAGAAAAAATCCTCTGAAAGTATCATGTTATATGAAATTGCTAACATTCTGTAAAATATTATGATATAACTAGTATCAATAATAATATTAAGTAAACCTATATCAGACACTGAACAACTCAATTCACAATGTAGAATTATACAATTGTTATGTCCATGCTATACCAACATTGCTTTATAAATCATTTGCATCAATGGAAGGCACGTTGTTTACATTTATTATTAAAAACGATACAATTATTTGTATTTCTAACACTTTATAGTACACGAGCCGTGATTGTAAATATAATTGCATTGACGACTTTGAAACAAAAAAGTTAACTTAAAATACTCGCTTGACAATACAATCTTTTATAGAAATAACTTTTATCTTTTCTGAGAAGTGTGGTGTTACATTCCATGGGGATTTACAAATGGAACTATTGTAGCTGTTAATTGTTTTAAAAATCGGTGGATTTAGTAGACTTTTTTTTAATTGAGTCTGTTTAGTTCGTTAGCACCGAGTATACGAAATGCGGTCAATGGAATCTAGTAGAGAAAAATAATTCGAAATTATACATCCTTATACATGAAACCTTTTTAAGGTAAAATTTACCCGATTGAGCAGTTGGATTTGGATAATACGATATAAAGTAATCGATATCCAGTAAAAAACTGGTTACGAGTATATCTTCAGAATTCATTAGAGTCTTAAACGCTTGTAATTGTTGTACTGACATATAGCACGGTTCAACTTTTTCACATGTTTTATATATTATCCAGCTAAATTTGAAACCACAACATTTCGATGTAAATCATTAATATAGTTTCTGACAATCAGTTACCTTGTTTCACAAAAATTTCTTACGTTTTAAGTTGATGGATGATAATTATAGACGCGGCACTGACATGTTGAAATTAAGAGATATTGTAAAACAATGCATGTTTACTGTCTGGACAAAAGATAGTCACACCATTTGTATGTTTGTTATCCGTTACTGAAATGTGTTGCTGTATTGTATCTTACACGTACACACGAATGTCACTTAAAATATATCTTACATTACAATAAACGACGTAATGTTGCCATTGTTGTATGTAAAATATGTAAATTCGGCTAGAAATAGTTCTGAAAAATTAAGAAATGTTCAGGGTTTTAATTCACTAAATAACAATACTTTCTTTGAAACACAACACTTTTAATTATTAATTCAATTGACGTTACTGGCATAAAATATTGGTAATTCTAAAACTAAAATGTTCGTGCACAAAGAGAAATGAATTGGATATAACGTAAGTTAAAGAGGTTTTCATGAGATAAAAGGTTTAAAATAAAAATTAAGGTTCAAGTTATCTTTTAATGCTATCATCTGATTATATTAACATTTCGTATAAACTGGCAATTACTACATAAATAAGTGAATTTAACAATTGTAAACTTTTATTTGTTCCATTTTGATTTGCATAAGTTTAGGAATAAAAATATTTTTATTCAATTTTAACGGGGAAATTTTTAAGACATGTTTCACTAAAAACGGATCAAAAGAAGACATTAAATTGAAATTCATTTCGACTATAACTTTTTCTCAGGTTGTTCAATAATTCACGTCATACTTTCAACATTAACATAAGATTAAATCATTTATTTTTGGTTAGGTGTCTTCTAACCACAGTAATTTGATAATGAGCTTTCAGCAAATGATGCTTATTTACTGATGCCATGTTATCTCTATTTGAATATTCTGTTTGCACGTATTTACCATCTTTAAAATGAAGATAGGCTATACATTAGACACAAGAACTCTTGGTTTATTCAAATACAATCTTCTCTTGCAGTATATAACCGCAAAAATCAGATTTATAAAACTTTAGCTGACGTTTACAAATTATAACAGAAATCTGGTATGTTATAGTATGGTTTGATAATATGATTTTAAGTATTGATGCTATCCTTATCAAGTAACTCCTTATTGCTACCACAATTTTACTATTCTAGGAACAGCGTATTGTCAACTCATTGCTTGTTTTAAGTGCCAATATTCTTCAAATCAATAACTAGACTTGAACATTTCTATATAACTCATATTTACATTTCAAAATGATATTATAAAGTTTAAAATACGAGAAATATAATTTCAGACGCGGAACTGACAATTTATGATTTATTGGTCGTCTTACCATAGATCGTCGAAACTGGGTGTAAATTAACTTCATTGTCGGAACTTGTCAAAGACACAATGTTCTCACGCTTTTAACTGATATTGATATGTTTTATTCTGAATTATTATACTTCCTCGAACAAACTATTGGCACGTAAAATAATGGAATAGTCTGTCAACATAATTATATGTCAGTTTGTAGTGAATTAGTTAGCAAAAGTAAAATAAGGTTTTGTCAATTCTTATGCTAGGTTTACATCTGGCCACGATTACCCCGATGTCCCCGATTCCAGAGCATCGTGGCGAACGTAACAGAGCGTGGAGTCGAATCGGGGTGATCGTTGGGGAGCGTAACGGAACGTGGTAGAATCGGGGATATCGTGGGCATCGGGACAGATTTAAAATCAAACTTAAATTTCACCACGATTGCCCCGATTCATTTACTAATCGTGACAGAGCGTGGCCTTCGTAACAAAACGTAACGGAACGTACCGAAGCGTAACAGAACGTAACAGAACGTAACAGAACGTGGAGTGCAATCGCAACAGATCGGGACCAGCGTGGACACATTTTTTCATCCCGCGTCGCTGGGAAAGAATTATTTCTTGTTTAAATATCAAATCGTGACGTAAAACGTGGAATTTGTCTCAAATCGTAGGTCAAATCGCAGGAGATCGCAACAAAGCGGCTTTGTCGTGCGAGATCTTAACAGGACGTAACGGAACGTGGTGGAGCGTGGACGCCAATCGTGTTGATCGCAACAAAGCGTAACAGAACGTGATGCAAATCGTGGGCTCGATCGTAGCAAAGCGCAGAAGAGCGCAACAAAGCGTGCTGATTTCGTAAGGAAGCGTAACAGAACGTGGAGTATACCATTTAATCGTAGAGCTCCCCGATTTTTTAGCCTCTGGCTAATCGGGGAGATCGTGGCCAGATGTAAACCTAGCATTATTTAGGTTTGGTTAGGACACTGTACACAGGTGGAAGATCCGTTTGTATTTTATTACGAATCAAAGTTATAAGAATACCTAACATATAATTGTAAGGAATATCAATTTAATCTAAGTTTAATCGAGAAACGATGAATTGTATGTGTTTTAGCTATTCATTAAGTTTCTCACTTAATTTAAGCGTCTAGACGATAATCGTTTGTATTTCATGTAAATAATTAAATAATAGTTGTCTTCGTTTCCATGATATGATGCCATTCAAAATATTCCAAAGATAGATATATCTAGAAATTAACACTTATCTTTACTAAACACATTGATGTGCTGAATAGATTGTTTCTCGTTTATTATTGCAATACGAAAATAATACATTTAGTTTTGGAACTAATACGGGAATATATTAGACGGTCACTTGATACAAATGCAGACTGTCGATTAGTTAGATTTATTAGATATATGATAGAGCTTCATATTATAATTTTTATTTAAAAATCTTTATTAATTCTATGACAAACTTTTCATGTTAGATCAATTTTATATCGACATAATTGGTACACATTTTATTTGCTTCAATCCTTACCATGTGTCAAGATATTTGCTATAACCCTGTAATCTTACACTATATCAGTCATGAGATGTGCTTGTAATGTAATTCTGAGTTATGAAAGTCTTTGGGGAAATAGCTTGATGACAAATTGCAAGTATTTGATTATTCGACCGATGTGATTGTAATGTAAGGTTGAGTCGTCAAGGTCTTTGGTGTAAATAGCTTGATAATAGATTACAAACTATTGTATGTCGATTGATTGACAAACCTTATCTATTCTATCTATGTACTGTCTGTTGTTATGTACCATGGGAATTTACAAATGGAATATTTGCAGCAATTGTATGCTTTAAATTGATATTATTTGCAGACTTATTATGACTTTATTATCTATATGGCATTGTTGACTTGCGGTATGTCTGGTAAGAAACATAGATATGTTTCCAGGATAACAAACAGATGAAATATATTCGAAAATATGTTTAAATATATTCAACTAAATGTTTCTTTTTTCATTTGGTTATAACTTAACTGATACTTGCACAAGTTTTTAAGGTTAGTACTATTAAAAAGACGAAATAAGTTATTTAGTTAGTAACTTAGGTTAACATCTTGTACAGACGGCGTTTTGTAAACATAGTAAAGACAGTCAATATTTGTGTTGTTTATATAAGCACTCATAATGAGTAATTTTGTTCACTATATTTCGTGTATCGTTCATTAAACTTTACTGTTGAATTGTGAAATTGCTACTTTTTTCATAATTTTCTATACAAATACATAAATATTACATAATTTGGCATAAAAAAAGAAATACTGCTGTCAACAAAACCAAAAAGTAATTGGACTAAAAGCGTAACGAACCAGATACTACTAATTAATAGCAAGACTTCTTTTCGATATTTTTGGAGAGATATTCTTATTGTCGAGTTGGCATCTGTGATAAAGGTTCGCCATAGTAGATTAGTAAAGGTTGAAGGGGATGTAATTCATTGTTTGAACAGTTAGAATTTATATGCAATACTTCATATTAAAATATAGCATATATAACAAATAAAATGAATTTCTTGCTGGAGTTGTGCAACTTGGTATTTGCTTTCAAATAGTAACCCAGTAGACATTGATGTTGCAATAAATAGCTTAAAAACATTGTTTAGTTACAGTTCAAATCTTATGGATTGAAACCTCGTAAGAAGTGTATTAAAATAACTATTCATGACATTTATATGAATGAAATCCCTGAAGTTTACGATGCCCACACGAAATTTTCAGCCTTATATGAGGCTCGAATAAAACATACAATAACATCGACAACAGTGCAAAATATAATATGCTATGGTACGTAGAAACTCCTAGACAGTTTTCTAGGGTCAAAGATGTTTATACTTATATTTCGTACATATCTAAACAGTGTTGTATACAGCAAACATATGGTAAAACTTGGCCTGGACCATAACTTGACAACTGTTGTTCCTTTGTTCACTATATTTTAATAGCCCTTGGAACATGGATGTTGCCTAATGATTCTGATGTCCTGGTGTCAAAGTCATGGCCAATGGACTTTAAATGGGAATACGAGAGGTGTTCAGCTTATATTTGAACACTTTTTTGATGGGATAAAAATCAATTTCTGACTATGAATATCCACATTTTACTTGAATATGTTACAAGTGGATTGTCTATAATCGACTGGCATATTACAATTAAAAATTTGAAACAACATAAGGCTGTTATTAAACATTAATGAAGGGACCGTAGTTTTAGTGTTTTGAACATAGCGAAATCTTAAGTAAACGGTCACTTTAGAAGTTGTTATTCATCTTTATCCCATAAGATTTTGCAAAATCGTTTCTTTCACAATTTGTTCATGTATATTTCTACTTCTTAGTGATTTTTGCATTTCGAAATGTGCGTAAAATTGCATTTTATTTGTCTGACAACAACATTATCTAAATGAACGTTGAGCTGGATCAAGTGCATGATAAATAACATTATTTATAAATGTTTCTGCAACAACGAATTCATTTGGTATATGTATATGTTTAGTTTATGTGATAAAGAAACACATTCCCAAAGTTCTACTTCAAAACCTCTACACAGGCTTTGAATGGGGCTTTTATATTTATGTTATGTGACATCATATCAAGCAATGAAAGCTAAAGTAAGTACTTCTAAACACGGTCATATCAAAGTAACTACAACTATTAAGCAAATCATGTCTATGAAATTGGTGTATGACTATATTATTAAGCAACTTCAATAATAAAAAGTGAAAATATAGTGTTTTATACGTTACTAAATTTGACCAAAACGTGACGACTTTCTCTAACTTGTCTTTGAATTACCCTACAAAGGATCACTTTTTGACCCCTTAAAACATCATTGATTATTGCATTCCTTTCAATTTACTCACTTTGAACATTCAAGTTTTGATAAGGATATGTTTAATTAAATTATTTCAAAATCTATCTTGTAAAATTAATGAATGTATGATATATCCTCTCAAACACTGATTTCGGACTAACGTCTGAAATGACAAAATGCATATTTTTTTGTTAAAAGACGTAATTTTGTTTTATCAAATTACACATGCTATTGGGATACAAAAAGGTAATTATAACATTTATAACACATCCAACAGGCCATATCTAAGAGCAAAATAAAATGTGGTAAAACTCTAAAAAATGATGTTTTGGGGTGGTCAACTAATATGCTATAAATATGTTTGATAAAATAAGTTTGAATAATTTTGTTTCATAGAACATGATTATATACATAACAATACATATAAAAAGCAATTTCTAGAGGAAACAATCCGGTTATGGGCTTCAGAATCAGAGTTCAGATCTGTTCAAATATAAGTTGAACACCTCTCGTACTTTGCCCAAAAATAAAATTAATTCTCCTCAAATAATATTATAGATAATATCTTGGAATCATTAAGATTGTAGTTAACTAGTTTAATTACAGTACTCCACAAAAATAGTACAGACTTAACAGATAAAACGTCTGCGTCAGGGTATATGAACTTGGTAAAATGAGACAAGAGCAAATGCTTATTGGTCCCAGGGTGATTCATAATTCGTAATAATACTTAGTGCATATGTAACACCAATATAAATTAAAATGTTTGATATAATTTCACTATATAAAAAGGAATTGTTGTGTTAAAAGACAACTGTAAGGTACAAAAGTAATTGAAAGTGGATACAAGTTTCCCATCACATTACTCACTCTGTAATGGCGCGGTAGTATTACTTATGGTATACAATGATTCCGGAGACATGTCAACTTTCAGCATCTGTCCTACTAACATGTTTATAAAATATTACAGAGGAGGCAAAGTTTTTTTCAAATAAATTATTTTATGTTAGTTACAAAATGAAATCTACTTAGTAGTCCGGCCAACACCAAGGATGACCTTGCAAGAAATGATGTAGAAAATGTTATTCAATTTATTGACAGACATGGTCTTACTGATTCCAAATCCGATTGATGCCACTTTGTCATCCTTGGGCAACTCCCAGAATCCAAGATGGCGACCAAGATGGCGGCTAGAAGCTTAATTATACATGATATATAATACATAATACAAAATGTATTTTTACACATTATGGTCTTGAAATGAAGGACAAAAGTGATTTCAACATTTACAGATCGAGTTGGTTAAACTTTGTTATTCTTATACAAACTTTTAAATTCAAAATGGCGGTCAAAATGGCGGTCAAATAGCGGATATAGACTATTTTCCTAGTATCTAAAGAACAAACTGACAGAAAGATACTGAATGCTGTAGAAATTTATTTACTTATAGAATAGTTCATGATATTAAAGAAACCGATTGATTTCACTTAGTTATAGTTTATTATTAACAATTATAAATCCAAAATGGCGGCTAAAATGGCCGATATGATCTAATAGTTCAGTATATAATATACGAGTACATACATGGACGGAAACAAACACATTTGGGTTTAAGTTTCAATGTTTGTTATATGTTTTTTTGAATCCTTATAAACTCTCAAGTTCGTAAAACTAGTTAATCCCACCTGATTATCAATAAGCAACTCAAGATTCAAGGTGGGGTCAAAGATTACGATTACGAAGCAAATTCAACCAGTTCTATTTTTTTAGCAATATTGTATTGTAAATAATAAAGTGTTTTCATAATGGCCAAGTTATTTGGCTAAAAACAGTCATATTAGCCTTCGCCTGTGGCCTCGGTTTATAATAACTGTCTTCAGAAGAAGACAGGCCGTTATGAAAACACTTAATTCACCATTGTCGCAGATAGGGTCCCAGTAAAAACGCTCAGATTGTACCAACATTCAAAATGACGTCATTTTTGTGGAAGAAAAAAACACGGCCTTCATGAGAAAAATCGGTCACTATGAGATTCGGAAGCAATCAAAATGCCTGAATCTCATTAAAGCCGAGGTTTAAATGAAATGAAATTTTGATAAATAATTCGAGGGTTGCCCGCAAGATACTAGCTCTTCAACGCAATGTACTTATTACAGTTTTGCTGGCAACCCTCAAATTGTGATGGACAAACTAATTTAATTTCCAAAATATAAGCCATTTAAATAAAGAAAAACGGGAAAATAAAATTGGGTTAATATACAATTTACATTTAGGATTATTATGAAGTGCTATCATTTTGTTTAAGATTGCAATATGTGTGGATATTTGAAAAGCTTATAATCCTTTTAGTTGAAATATTTCGATGCAGTGAAAATAAACTGAAACATGTCAAGAGCAAAATAAGCATGTGCCAAAAATGAGGAAGAAACTAATTGACTGAGCTATATCAATATCATTACACAAACAATGATACAGTCTGGCTGGACTAAACTTGACTTAATTAGAATATGTGCTTAAATGTTTATGTTTGCTTCTGTCTAATAATATTACATGACGATAGCACAATTTCTCTGATCGTTTTGTATGTTGATAACAACATGTTCAAGTGACGACACAAATTATTGTTGACAGAGTATTTTGAACTCAACACTCTAAGCTTATGCAATGGTAAACTAAACATATTAATGATTATTATCTTTAGAAAGTATCCAAGCGGGTACTAGCTTATGGCCAAAAGATATCATAAATGTCTTCACTTTTGATGTAGAATATGTGAACTAGCTTTAAAAGCATATTTTACACCCATGCTAATAGTGTAATTTCTTTACATTGTCAAAACTGACTGACTTGTAACATTACATTTTGGACGAATGTCAGTTGACCGCATTGTTATAGTGTCACTCCAACAAGATAGATATCTGAAAAGAGTATCAGCACACCAATGTCGTCAGATATTTTTAGTGCTCAGCAAATTGCAGCAGAAGTGATCATTTGTTGAACAATTTTGTTGTCTGTGTTTCTCGTACCAAGTCTTAAAGGTTTATGCGATTAAATATATATGTAATGTTACCGAAAAATTGAAGAATCACCATATCTTGCAATTCATCGTCTATAATGTTTGGAGTGGAACATATTTAAATATTACATACAAGATCGACAAGTTGTCTCAACGTACCATCCTTCTTTGGGGGAGTCTTTGATAGTGAATATACTCCAAATGTGTTTAGTAATCAGACATGTTTAAACTTTTGGCACTGATGCATCAGATCTGCTATGTGTTCTTTCGAAATATTTAGTGTTAAGTGGAACAATACATTTTTAAATTTTCTACTTGGCCACGTTTTGTAATTAATGAATCCCTTAAAACCACCATCTTGCACAGTGTAACACTATTTGCTAAATCATGAGCTAGACACTGGGTTCAAATAGCAGTATATACACTTATAATGAGAATTGGCATCTACGCCACGTAATTTCTCTCAATCCTTGTAAATAAAACCAAATTCTACTACACACTTTTGATGGAAATGTGCTTTTTTATTTCTCCATTTTTTATCAATGGCCAGAGTCACTTACAATTAAATAAAGAACATTCATGATTCAGTTGTGATATCTGATGTCTTGGTCGAACTTGAAATGATCCTATTGCAATTTCTCTTATTTACTATCAAAATATGTTACAGTGTCAACAGAATTTCTATCAATTGCTTTGGCAAAAATATACTCTTGAAAGATAATAGAACATGCACATAATACTTACAATGTCATTAGTTTTTTTTTTCTTTTTTATAACCTCCTTTAAATATATATTGATTTTTATTGAAGTGGAAAACATAATTATTGGGAAAGTAGTCGCTATTCTAAGAGTGTCACAATGTTGTTCAATCAATTAAATATTACCATAATAGTGTCTCTAAATTGCCATCTTAGAAACAATTTGCTTCCAGAGTCAACTGACAAGCTAACAAGTATCAACGATTTGATATACGCAAGACCAAGAGATATAAAAACCTAAACATAATGCTGTATACCCATTAGTTAGCATTTATGTCTTTCAATGTGAATTGAAATTAATTTTCAAACTCTAATCATTCATTTTGACCACCATCTTAAATTCTTGAAGTTATCCAAGAATACTAATATGGCATCAATCGGTTACATAAACAAAAAAGGATTAACTACGAAGTAAAATGCATTGAAATCATTTTGTATACCCCAGTCTATGACTTAGCTCATTGTGGTTGATATATACTTGACAGTTAGTTATTTACGCCATTATAACCGCCATCTTGGATTTTGGAAATTGCCCAATGATGCCAGTGTGGCATCAACCACTTTTATTGATATTCCCGACATATGTAGCTTTTATCCGCCATTTTGTCCACCATCTTGGATTGGATAATAAACGAGGGGTACCAAAATTTCATGAAATAAAATTGCAGATAATGTTAGACTAATTTCAGCTATTTAAATGATCAGACTGTAAGTAAAGAGGTATTTATTATACAATAATCAGCTTTCCTCCGCCATTTTGTCCGCCATCTTGAATTCTGGGAGTTGCCCAAGAGTGCCGAAGTGGCATCATTCAGTTTCGTAAACTACAATGTCTTAGCTTCAAGAAAATGCAAAAACGTTTTCTACATCATTCCATGCACGGTTCAGTCGATTTTTGTAGTTTATATACCGGACAATAGCGGCCTACGCTCATTTCAGTACACATGAATGCAAACTGTAAGGGGTCATTATTGCCTTTCAGAACACATTATTACTCCTAATGTTAATGTATAAAGATATGGAACTATTTATATAGGACACACATAAAAGAACAGCCTCACTGGTTGCAGTCGCGTGATTATTAATAAATTATATCAATCAATTTGTAAATTCTATATATAATAAAAAACTGATAATGGAATATGCGTGCTGTGTAATTAAATTAAACTGCCAACAGAGAGTACAGGCACTATAAAATACATTATGATCATAATTCAGAAACACTTCTTAGGATATGTCTAAGATGTTCATTTTTATTTGATATTGACTGTTCTTTTATGTTCACAAACAACTATGAAAACTGACATTTATTTTAAACAGATAAAATATAACAATTGTAAACTATAAATGCCAAATACACTGTTTGGTTTTCCTTATTTTAACACTATGACAAATTTATTGCTATTTAGTGGTTTTGTGATAAAAAAAACTACACAGACATACAAGCAGAAGGAATAAACTGAATTATGTAACCTTAGCTGGAATTGGTTTGAAAGTTTCTAAAATGATGCGTTTTGGGTAAAACTAACACTTGCCAGTCTAGTTTCTTGAAAGGTTTTAAAAAGATAACAACATTTCTTTGAATAATTTTATTTGTTGTCCGGGTATTAGTAGTTCAGGGTATCAGAATTTAAACACACCATGTCAATAAGAAAACCTAAATAAAATATCTGTGTGCAGTTATTCAATAAAGTTAAAAAAACTATGCAGAACTTTTTCATTTTCAGATTTGATTCAACTTAGTACATTTATCAAACAAGGACTACAATATATGTACTGATGAATACTTTTCAGAGACTGTCGTTTTAATCTCTCATCTGTTATTCTACGATCTGATGCTCTTATAGATGTTAACAATAAACAGGATATTAACAACGCCCGTATATTGTTACGTTAAGTAGTTTCTGCTATCAAATGTCACATAGTTACTTTATTTACATGAAATTGCTAATTATTTAAATATGGCACTGCTTTGGAAATAAACACAATGTCGACATGACTTCATTCCAGCACCTCATACCACAAATAAAATTGAATAGGCTTGTTATAAAATCCGGGTAACAAGAGTAATGAATATTTATGACAATTTTACGGACATCTTGATTTTTTCAAAACGTTGCCACTACCAAAATATCTACCTCAATGTTTTGAAGGTTCGAACAATCAATTCTACAATGAGATAATAAAATTCCGCCGAGCTAGTTACCCCACCCAGACTAGACTTTATGGCACCTTAAAAATCCAGAGCATAGACAGTGATAATACTTATGTTATGTTACAATCAATTCAACAGCAGAATACTCAAATATTCAGGTCAAACCAATTACGTATACATTTATAATTGTTGACAACGAATGAAGATGCAAATGCATCCTTGTAACACAGTAATAAATATTATTTCATATATAATAATAACTATTATTTCATATTCCACTATATTCAATATGAGACGTGATTGCAATATTAGTGCCGACAGATGAGACTGTTTGCTTCTGTGTCTGCGACTTAATTGCTTTTTGAACAACGTGTAAACAACTTAAATAAAAATGTATGTGTGACAATTATAATTTTCCGCGTAGACCTGTCACATAATGACATAATTGTTTTCCTAAACTGAACTATGCGCAGCTGTGTCACAATAAAACAGGTCCAAGTTTTACTTTTGATATGTAAGTATCGGATATACGAACACGAGAGTCAGATACAATGTTAACCAAGCAAAATAATACGAGTTTAACAAATGTTTGGCTATACATGTGTACTCACTTACATAAAAGTTAGCTTAAAATGGGATGTGGTAGAGAGTCAGTTCACAACTTGAAAACTCGTTAGTTAGATTCTAACTTGAACCTTAGATTTTTATCGGGTTAAGCAAGTACAATGTATACGGAAGGCTTAATCCAGTGATTAAACTTAGATATTTAACATATTTTTCTTGTTCCGTATTAAAAGTATTCAACAAAAAACATCATTTTCCCACTACTTTAATTTAGAAGGAAATACCAAGGCCAATATTTGATTTATCTTCCTTTATTGTTAGTTTTCATTGCAACAAAGACAGTCACAGTTAACTACGATATCGTTAATATTAGCACGACATCAGTATCTTTGTGAAGTAAATTGACTATTATTGACCTATCCAAACTTTATGGGTTACTGTAAAAAGAACTTCTAAAAATTCCATCAAGGGGAAATTAAACAAAAAAACTTGCTATCAACAAAATGATGTCTGCTGTATTAATAAAAAAAATGTCTTTAACATCATTCGTCTCTCGTATAATCAAGAATTCAACTGTCAAAACACTATCTGGCTCATGAGACATTAAATGCATCTTAGAAAAATTCAAACATTGTCACTGCTTTTACATCTACATATTCTTACAGGCAGTTCACAAGAAGGTTAATCTGTATTATGTAATCATGTGCAGCATCATCATCGCTTGCTCTTGCTCTTTTACATGCATTTTGCCAACAGTTATATTTGATTATCGTGTAAGAAAATTTAATGTCCAACTGTTGTGACCTAGAAGACGGGATACTTGTATATAGCTGCATTTGTATAAACTTTTGTTGGAAGATTTTAAATTATTACAAACATAGTTCCAGTGGTATAACGCACGTTGGTAATTTTTTCTTCTTGTTTAATGTCTTTTGACCTAGATATGGTAATTATTCAACATCTTAAAGAAATATATGTAAATTATGTTCTCGGTGTACATCAATCTCTCATACAGAGTTGTCGATCCTTACAGTGATCTATATCTCTGTAAACGTCTCGGGTTTTACAAGATTCTTGTAAAATAGTAATATAATTTAGATTTTGTATCTAAAGCGTATTTCGTCTTTTATATATATTATCCCAAATTTGTACGTGAAATATAATTTTATTACAGGCGAAATCCAATTTTTAAAGAGTTATATTTACAAGAACTATTTTCTTGTGAAACGTCTTCCTATTCTGAGTAATTTGGCTTTTTTACTCATCCGCAAAAAATGTCAACAATAGATGATATTGCTAAAAATTATGACAAAAATTTAGTGCTAAGGGACTGTCATCGACAAGCCTTTGAACATCTTACAAAACAAGAAAGGTGATCTGTTATTTAGCTTGTCTGTTGCGTTTGGACAAAATTCAAAAATTGTCACATGATCGTTTTAAACGATCACGTGTTTGAGACTACTTTCGAGACGTTAACAGAGATAAAGATCACTGTAAGGATCGACAACTCTGTATGAGAGATTGGGTGTACATGTATTGCAAAGCTGACAGTCATGCGATTCACCCGCATATAAAAGAAACTTATTCATGTGATAAATAACATAATAACATTAAAGTAACACACTTTAATTGAATATTATTGTATATTTTGCAAGAGAAAACCACGATTGATTGAATAATAATTCCTATTTATCACTTAATTTGTAAGTATCTTAGTCTGAAAAAACTTTAATTGTATGAAAGGGGAATCTGGCGGAAATAAATAAGACTTTCATGCGTTGAATACAGTGTTAAGGTAATTTCAAAACATGAACTACGATGCTCGTTGTAGATCGTAAAATTTACAATAATAAGTGCAGCCAATACTCATACATGCCTGCTTGTTAATTGGTTTTCTTCATTTCAGATACTAGACAATAATTGTCGGAAATTATATTTTACATTCAAAATGAAATTAATTCAGAATTTAAATTATATTTATAATAATTGTTGCCGAGGATGGCTTTTTTTAAATTCACAATATATTGTACGTCTTTCATTCATCAAACTTGATATGAATTCTTTCAATGTCGGAACTCACACTTGCCTCATCCTTAATATGTCTGTATAACGTTTCTAAAATGTACGTCGTTTACGTAACATGGATGTTTAAAATAATTGAGAACATGTCATCATAATCTATGTCGTGTTGTCGTGATGTTAATAAGAAAAATATATTTAGTGTTGTGTCTTTTCAGAATGGATTAGAACTTGGTGCACGAGTTAAACATCCGCATGTGTTAAATATCAAAGAAAGCTATACAAAGTTTAAAATAAAAAAAATATCAATATTTATTTGAAGTATTGGATTAGTCTGAGATTTAGTATTTTAACTTAATTTAAAAGTCTAGACAAAACATGTTAAATGTGGAGTTTCAAGCCAAATGATTCAAATAAACACTCATATAACATGTCCCATTAATATTTTTCTGTAATATCACACAAGTCAAATATTTCAAGGTCAATAATCGAGAGAATTTAAATTTATTAACTAATTACAGAATCTTCAAAATATGGATTTTACAATAGTATTGCAGTATTTGTTAGATTGATGCAAATCATGTGACAAACACTTCTTGTTTTCCCTTAAAGTATCATACTATATGACAATGAAAACATTCTGTGAAAATACGATGATATTAATAGACAGTTATAAATAATAATAGTTAGTAAACATATATCAAACCCTGAAAAACTCAATTGAATGTATTATGCACTTTTGTCAATTAAAATGTCGCTTCTAGAATAGCCTTGCCTTATAAATCATTTTCATCAATAGATGCACGTTGTTTACATCTTTACCAACGATACATTATTTCTAACACTATATCATAGATGAGTCGTGATTTAAATCTAATTGCACAGACGATTTTGCAATTGAAAAAGGTTTATTTAAAACACTCGTTTCATTATAGAACCATTTGTATAGAAATAACCTTTATCTTTTCCGAGGAGTGTGGGGTTACATGCAATGGGAATTTACAAATGGAACTATTGTAGCTGTTATTTGTTTTAAAATCGGTGGAATTAGTAGACTTTTTTATTGTGTCTGTTGAGTTCGTTAGCACGGGGTATACGAAATGCGGTCAATGAAATTTAAAAGAAGGAAGATTCGAAATAATATATTCATATACATAATACTTTTTTGTCAGGTAAACTGTACTCAAGTACGCAAAGCGAACAGGTTAATACGATTTAAAGTAATCGATATCAAGTAAAAACTGCTTACAGGTATATCTTGAGAATCAATTTGAGTCTTAAACACTTGCATTTGTTATACTTACATATAGCACGTTTCATATTTTTTACAGTTTGTTTGTTTAGTAATACCCCGCTTAATATGAAACCATAACATTGCGACGTAAATCATTAGTAAAGTTTTGTTGAGTTTGAATTTTTCTGTCAATCAATTACCTTGTTTCTAGAAAAATTCTTAGGTTTTAAGTAGATGGATGATTATTATAGACGCGGATCTGACATAATGAAATTTAGAGATATTGTTTAACAATGTATGTTTATTGTCTGGACGTAATTCGTATGTTTGTTAACCGTTACTGAAATTTGTTGTTGTAATGTATCTTACAAATACTGACTTATGTTACTTAAAATAAATCTGACATTGCAATAAATGTCGTAATGTTGCAAGTGTTGTATATAAACATGAAAAGCCTGCTAGAAATAGTTTGGACTTTTCTGAAATATTGTAATCAGATGGTTAATTCACTTTATAACAATATTCTCTGGCATGAAATGTTGACTGTTCTAAAATCGAAATGCTCTAGTACATAAACAAATGTATTGTATATGACGTAAGTGAATGAGACTTTAATGAGATAAATGAATTAAAATAGAAATTAAAATCATGAATACAAAATACAAGTGGAGATAAATTTTTAGATTCAAATTATCGTATAATGCAAACGCCTTATTTATTATTTTAACAGTTTTTGCAAACTGACAATTGCTATATAAATAATTGGATTTAACAAATGTAAGATACTATTTGTCAACTTGTTTTCCTGATTTGCAATAGTATGAGGAATAATATGTTTTATTAAATTTTATGGAGAAAACTTTAAGACATGTGTTTCCTGATAAAGGATCGAAATAAGACATACAATTTACTATTCAATTGGATATGTGTTTACTCTCAGGTTGTCGTATGATTAACGTCTTACTTTTAAAGTTAATATAAGATAACACTATTTTTTAGGTTATTTCTGTTTGCATGTATTTGCCTTTTTTAAATACAGATATTATAACACAATTTTATATTATTAAAACTTTATTTATTTATACTTTATTCAAGTAAAACTGTCTCTTGTAAACACATATAACAACAAAACTTATTTCTTTAAAGTTTATTTGATGTTTTCAAATTAAACAGAATCATGTTATATAATATAATGTGTTCATAGTACGATTTAAGTATTGATGCTTTCATTATCAAGTCTCTCCTGATTGGTACCACAACTTTACTAGTCTAGGAACAGCGATGTTATTGTAAACTCCTTGTTTGTTTGAAGGGCAAGGGTTACTAGACTGTAGGCATTTCCATATTGCTCAGATTTTACATTCCAAAAACAATCTGAAGTTTAAAAAAACGATTATCATGATTGTAGACGTGAAACTGGCATTTTATAATTCATTCATTGTTCGTTGTATTACGGATCGCCTGAACAGTAATTAATTAAATCAACTGTCGAAACCGTAATAGACACAATCTTCTTACGCTTGGTAACTATTAAAGAAATGTTTAATTCTGAATTATCATTCTACGTCAATACTATTTATACCTAAAGTAATGAAGTAGTCCGTCAACAATTATATATCGGTTTGTGGTGAATTAGTTGGCAAAAATAAAATAATTCATTGTCAAATAGTTTAGGTTTTGTTAGGATACAGTACACAGGTGTAACGTCCGTCTGTTCAAAAATTACGAATCAAAGTTATAAGAATAGCTAACATATAATTACAAGTAATATCAATATTTACTAAGTTTACACGAAAAACGATAAGTTGTCTGTGTTTCATTTATTCATTAGTTAAGTTTCTCACTTAATTTAAACGTCTAGACAATAATCGTTTGTATTTTATGAAAAAAAAAAATAACTGTCTTCGTTTCGTATGCTATGATGCCACTCAAAATATTCCATAAATATATATATCTAGAAATTTACACTTATCTTTACTAGACACATTGATTTGCTGAATAGATTGTTTCTCGTTTATTATTCCAATACGAAAATAATATATTTAGTTTAGGATCTAATTCGGGAATATATTGGACGGTCACGTGGTACAAATGCAGATTGTCGATTGGTTAGATTTATTAGATAGATAATAAACCTTCATATTATATTTTTTATAAAAAAATCTCAATTAACTCTATGGCAAACTTTTCATGTTAGATCAATTTTATATTGATATAATTGGTACATATATTCTTTGCTGCATTTCTTACCATGTGTCAAGACATGTGTAACCCTGGCTATAACTCTGTAATCGTACACTATATCAGTCATGAGATGTGATTGTAATGTTTTTTTGTTTGGTTTTTTTTTTGTAAATGTTTTATGACATATTTGAATAGTGGAATGAATTATTTTATAGATATTATATGACAATCATTATCTATTCTATCCACGTACAGTCTGGTGTTATACAAATTGGGAGTTTACAAATGAAATATTTGCAGCAAGTGTATATTTTAAATTGATAGTATTTGCAGACTCATTATGACTTAATTATCTACATGGCAATGTTGATTTGATGTATGTCTGACAAGATACATAGAATATGTTTTCAGGATAACGATCAGACGAAAGCCAAAAATATCATAAAATTTATTCATCTAATGTTTTTTTTATTGTGTTATAACTTAACTACTACTTCCACGAGATATGAAGATAAATACTATTAAGGACTATGTAATTTACGAATGTCCTTCATGACTTTAAAATAGGTGTGGTTGCAATAATTGAAGTTTACAAATAATGTTCATAAATTTCAGTTTTCATTTTAATCCTAATGAAATAAATAAGTAATTTTAATAGAAAAATATAAAAAAAAGTGGTTTAGTAATATCTATTTTCTATGAAAAAAGTTAGTTTAAACATGTAAACTTTTGTGCAAGTTTACATGAAGTACAGTGAAAACAGTTAAAATAAAATATTCCAATCAGTTTGTGTACACCCCTGTGCAGATGCACTAATAGTTAAAAATACAAATTAATGTATACATTGTCTGAAATCAGTATAATAAAATATCTCTACATACTAAAATTCATAATTTTCAATATGTCCAAAATACAAATTTACACAAAAGAAGTAGTACAAACAATAAGTACAGTGTCCAATAATGGACACAGGTATTGAAAGGTACACACTTAAAATAGGTATAATTCACTAATGTTATTATTGAACGACCTGTTAGCGGAAAACGTTTAAGGCAAACCGCTAACGGTTTAAGTATATAGTACGCGAGTTCGAAACAACCTGAAACAAAATAGTTCCAGTACATTTTGCAAATTAGTAACTGCCATTACAACGAAGTCGGCGGTGTTACTCTCGTTGATTTAGATCAATAAATTTACAAAATGAAACAAATTCCTCCTCTCCGAATTCTTCTAAAAAAATAAAGTAAAGACTGTCTTGTCCGCCATCTTTGTTCATAACGGTAATGATGATTGACTAAAGTTAAAATGCTTACTGAACGCAGGGCTGATAAAGAACTGGGACTGTTTTATAAGAATCTTACGTAGGATGGCGAAATTTCCGTAACTTAGTTACGTACGTTGAACTTACGTTTACGATGAGAGAATTTCAAAGACGCTCTCGAAACTTGAAAATCTTTGCTGACTTAAGTCAACGACAAATGGTGAAGCCCTCAAATTTGGTCACATGATTTGTTGTCAACAATACATTATATACTACAATACGTTTAAAGAATAAACTTCAAAGAACATTTTCACCAACGAAGATAAGAAGCTCTCGAAGAAAATGCACGAGGGCTATACCGAGCCACCATACTCCTGATTTTTCAATACACGGCCAACGCAAACAAAGGTGGTATGACACAATTTAATGGTCATCTGCTAACAAAACATCGGCCAATTTAAGACGGAACCGATGGATGTCATAATAAAGTAATTAGGCACAAAAAAGTTCCCACGTGGGGTCAAATAAATACCTTAAAACAATAAATCATCAAATCTATAGACATACATAATAATAACTTCATAAAAAATAAACCATTCTTAAGACATTTCATTGAAATCTTGCAATCTTTAGATAGAAGTTCAGTTCGCGTATGTACACACGTTTTTGCGATTAGCCCCTGGCTTCCGCAAAGATATGTAATGAATAAGTTTTTAATACACACAAAATGGACGCCAAAATTTTGATTACAGAGCCCACTTGTTTGTTTGTTCACATATGTAAATTCAGTCACAGATATAGAAAATGTAAGCCTCAGTGCATCTAGAGTAATATTAGTTCATTCAATATCTGCATATGTATTCTGAAATTGTTCGCTAGAATAAAAGGAAACTTGCACAGAAAATAACGTATTTATTTGTGTATTCACAGGTGATGGGAAGTACCTACGATAATATTGCCTGGTCAAAAGATTTCAGGCAAGAGGGATAATTAAACATTATGATATTTTTAAAGACGATATGAGATAAGTTGGATATCCTGTTTAGAAGACGCTATTAGCAATCATTAACTATATTCGGGCGATGTTGAGTTAAATTGAATGGTTGAATAATTAATGTTCTTTATTTTATTCTAACATGTAATTAAATATAACTGCCTTATGCTAAAATTGATAGGTAATATCTGTGAATATGTTTAATTATTTTTAGCGACCAAAACTTCCCAATAATTAATTTATCATCATTCTTCAACAAAGTTTGGTAAAAATTCGGAAGTTGTGATATTTACTTCAAATATATAAAGCTCGATAATTATTCAAACAATTTCTTATAAGGCATGATTTATTCATGATATTCGCAATCACTATGTTCTAGAGCCTTGTACACGTAGCCATGAAAATCTATACATTCATTTGTGCATTCTGCCGCACAGTCAGTGTAGTTACCTATCAATTCCGATACAATGCCACTTATAAAACCATCAAAACGAGTTATTCAGGCGTTGGTGCCATATAATAAGTATCCTTTTTATCGTCCACATCGATAATATATGATTTTAGAAGTTTTAAAAATCCAATCCTAAGCACAAAACGTTTGATTTTAATTACTTTACAGGAAATATATAACAACATTATCAATTATCATACTTTGCAACTTCTAAGATAGGCTATAAAATGAAAACGATTAAACTGGCTTTGTATTAGATGCATATAACTCGGCATTAAACGAATTACTGGTGTCAACAAAACCATTTAGTAATAAAACAAACGGTGTAACGAACCAGACACTTCTATTCAGCAGCGGGGAACTTCTATTATATTTCTACTTTGAGAGATATTATTTATTGTCGAGTTTGAGCATTATAGAACTTTATACCCAGCCTTTGACATTAAATATATAGACATGAGTAGAGTTAAATATATCCACATGGTAGTTTCAAAAATTGATATAGATTTAAACATAATACATGCAAAATGTCAGCTCTGTGACAACTATAAGACTTTCTCCAGACACCACAAGCCTGTAAACAAGATTTATTGGCATTAAAAACTAATAAAAAGACAAATACTGACAACGGGATAGTTTCCAAATATAAAAAATATATTCTCAAGCTTCACAACAACTTTGTGTCTGGATTGTCAACGTGGGAACAATGACCGAAAACAGAAGCCACACCTACTGTTTTTAGATTTTACGCCATAGCAACACAACAAGAAAAAAAGACAATCATTATACTCACAAACAAAAACTAATGTGTTGGATACAAAAATTGGCGAAAAACAAAATGAAAGATGAGCTTGGTGTCGCTGCACTAAATTATATCAAAACTATTTTGTTTGTGTTGTTTCAGATGTACGTAGACATTAAAAGATGAACGGGTATTAATGACCCTATTCTATTGAAGTTTAAAAATCTAGATTATTCTAAATATAACGCGCGCTTAATTACCATTACTGTGTAACGTTACCCGAGATTACTGTCAAAATAATACAACTGTTAGCTTGACAATGGTGCGTTTATTTGCCCGTATATTTACATAATCAGAACTGTTCATGCATTATATTGCATATATTACGTAACAACGGCTGAAGAAATAAAGCTCTATTTCAACTTTACATGTTTGTCTGTTTGTAAAGCCCTATTAACAAATATAACACTGTTTTTGGACTGCAAAGAAAATAGACACCTATATATTTCAAAAACCTCTTCTTAACAAGTATTTTAATTAAATGCTATTATTGCTTAAATATGTTTATGTTATTTTTGTGAAACCAAAAGTAGAATTTCGTTCAACAATACTTTTTCAACAAAATCTTTAAATACGAAATCTAGTTATAGAAATAAATCTTCTCAAAATCAAATATTCGAGCTCTAAAACTGTGTTGGATCAGGTATATTAGGCATTAGCGAATAAATAAATATAGTGCGCTATTATAAAAGTATCCTACTTTTTAAAAAAATGGACACTTTGTCAAATTCAATTTTAGAAAGCAGTTTGGTTTGAACAAATTTTGATAACATCATGTATGTAAATCAGTTTTGAAGTCTACAGTTTTCACCAAGCACAAACGTCACGTGGAATGTAAAATACGTTATACATTTTGAACTCGAGTTCTTCATTGTTCCCAGGTAAGTCTGGAACAAATAAAACGTCGGTCTCAAAGTATGCTTCTATATTGAGGATAATATTAGCCTACATGACGTAATTGAGACATCGTATGTTATATGTTGACTATAATATCATTATTATGCACCAACAAATATTTCTAGCAACTTTTAAATCTTATGAATTAATACCTCCGTAAGGAGTGTATTAAAATAACTATTCACGACGTTTATATAAATGAAATCCTCGAAGTTTACGATGCCCACAAGAAATTTACAGCCATGTATGAGACTAAAAAAGAATAGCATCGATATCAGTGCAAAATATAATATTTATGGCACCAGAAACTCATAGACAGTTTTCTTAGTTCAAAGATGTTTATACTTGTATTTTGTACATTTTTAACAGTGTTGTATATAGCAAACATATGGGAAAACTTGGTCTGGACCATAACTTGACAACTGTTGTTCCTATGTTCACTATTTAATAGCCCTTGGTACATGGATGTTGCCTATTGATTCGGAGGTCCAGGGGTCAAAAATCAAGGCCAATGGACTTTATATGGGAATACTTCGCCCGAAAGACAACTGCTGTACCTAGGTTCATCTGATCTTTATTGTGGACAGCCCTTGTGTCAAGGATACACCTGTCTATTCTTCAAAGGCTAAGGTCACTGGAATTTATGTTGAAATTTTTTGCATGGATCATAACATGACATCGGCTGTACCTAGGTTCGCTTCATCATTAATGTGGATAGCCCTCCATTTCCGGTAGTCCCTGGCTTGGACAGCACACAGGTGTATAAGGTTCCACCCAGCGGCGTAGCTTTTTTATTTGTATATTGGTATTGTCGTTAGGGAGACTATCTTATCCAATAAAATTTTGTACATTCTTTTACCAAGCCGTGAAATAAAAGAAAATCTCCAGGCAATCTAGTTGATTAATGGTTACATTAGGTCGATTTAGTTTTACTCGGATTAATCAAACAATAAACGACTTCAATGTGGTTACCAATAAGACGTTAAATAGAATCGTTTTTATACCTTACATCGTGAGAGTTAATATTCGCCAAATCATATAATTTCAACCCTTCCAAGAATAAACAGAGCAATTTCAGATAGCATCAGTGACTATAGTTTTGTAAACTATTACATATGTTTTTAAAACATCAACGTGGATTATAAAAGGATATGAAACTTTTTACAATAAATTGATTTGCATCACACAAATCGTAAGAGTAATGTTAATCGTTTATTAAACAGATTTTCCGAATCTGAATTATGACAATTATGACAATTATACCATTCTATGACTCGGAAGTCAATCACTTTTGTTCCCAAACTAAATTAACGAACCATAAATTGCCTTTTATCCTCTTGTCTTTTCTCAGTTTTGTTTGTTAGAAAATGCCTTTCACAATTGATGTAATATTTGAATCATGTTACTCAATCGCGTGTTATGAATAATTGAAGCCGACAAATGCACATCAGGAAACGCGAGTAGGTACTTAATAGAGATTACATCTGAACGAAACACTAATTAGATCATTGTAATGATATCACATTTCCAAAATTAATACATCATCTAAACGATGTGAAACAAACGACTAGGATGCATGATATCATGATCTTTTATGTAACAACAATGTTTGGTAGCCAATGGTAAATAACAATTGTACGACATTTAGTTACGAACTTACGAGTATTGTAAAATTATTGATTTGTTTAAGTTAATGTTCACAACATGCGCTTCGTTCGTCATTAGTTTAATTTTAGAACGAAACCATTATTGTTGTAATGCCAATAAGTTAGATAAATCCCAAACATTTAGTACGTCGACGGCAAGACGCTTCTGGCTGAAATGATCTACAAACTTTCCAACATAATGTCTCCAATAAGTTGATTACAAGTGATTTTAATTACAATAAATTATACAAATTTGATTATAGAAATACACTGCTACTAATGAAAACAATTAAGTCACCAGAAGCTAAATAATTAGTGCTAAATGTCTGAGTGCATTCACTGTCACGAAAAATTTGACTTCCATAATTTAATTTAGTAGTTTATTTATTAAACATGGTCTTTCGTATTGCCATTTATTATAATAGCTGATGACAATGACTAACATGTGCTATCTATGAAAATGCCTATTTAACAACTTTCTTTGTTTCTTATTTATGTATTTAGCTCTTACTTATTTTTTAAGTACATGATATTGATTCTAGAAATTTTAAACGAATTTTTTAAGTTGAGTACACCATTTAAGAAATATACGTATGTACGACATTCCCTATAACATAACTCATGCCTTGTTAACTTCTATAGCATTTGATATACATAAACTAGACAACTTGTGCGAGACGACACAGCGGTGAGCACTGTGCGGGGACTGACCCTGCACAGTGAGGGCGTTTATCTTTTATAGTGTTCCGATAGATCATTTGTCAAAAAAGCGTTTCTGATTCTGTCAATTTGATGTACATAGAATATGACTTGATACCTAGTGACCAGTAATTGCCCGGTCCCCGTCTTGACATGTCTCTTGTCAATGAAGTACCTATTTATTTTCACCAAATGACTATTGATTATATAACAATCCTTAAGTATTTGGTAAACATTTGGCACTGACAAAGTGTAATGCAACAAAAACAGTTTGGTAGAATATGCTGGGGAAAATTTGAAGTATTTTATACCTGTCAAATAATTTACTGATAAGTCCGATCGTTTACAAAGGTATAGTAATTCATCGGAATTCAAGCAAACAATTTTTATTAAATTTCGTGTTTTATCTAACACTGAATGTCTACTTGCCAAATCGGATAACAAAACAAAGGCGTAAATAAACTCGTTATAGATATCATTGGCAGCATTTAATATCATGCCACATTTTAGCGATACGCAACTATCCACATAGCAGTAATTTATTTATATAAAACAATGCTTTATCAAATTGCATAAACTAATTAATGTACTGATATTAATACAGCCAGATCAGGTAGTTTTCGTATATTCGAAATGCATATCTAAGTAAGAACTACATGCATATGCTTAGAATAAAGTTAGCGAATGCTGTCTCGTAAAAGAACAAATTTATTGTGGAACTATTTAGACATGTATTACGCAATTACAATATGCAAGAAGAAAGTTTTATGATTTCATTGCTACGTAACAGATTGAATATTACACAGTAAATTATTCTTAATAAATAAAGTGTATCTTCGACGTGTATTTTCTTTTCATGTTCCGTTCCAAGTATGCTGACTATTTCAGCTTTAAATTTCACGAAATAAAATCTTTAATACATTCATTATCATCAACTACTCTGACCTGACTCTTCCAAGTTATTAATTCATTGTTTGTGTTAAAGGTGATTGTCTGGCAATTATATGAAAATATTTCATTGTCTTTTCTGAAGACATATTTTATCTTTGTTATCTCAGAATGACATTTGTTACTCTATTTATCGTTAGTCGTACATTATTTTTGTTTAAAATCCGAGAAAAAAAATCCTCGTCGACTTGTTGTGATTTTTAATGTAATCCAGGGACTTCGTTGCATACTTTTGTGATTTTTGTGGCTTAGTGAAGATACATCACGTAGTTTGAAGGATAAGTTGCGTTGCGTTTGATGAATTAAATTCTTAATACTTGTTAGGTAAAGACCTCTCTTGATTGGAATGACATGTGATGAATTAGTTTGTAGAGTTTTTGGAACTACTGATCGCCATAAAGAATTTAATGTTGATTTTTATCATTAACACTTTTGTGATTTGACATTGACAGTCGACTGGCTATTAACATGTCTGAAAAAGTCTTTGACATCTTTCTGCAAGTGTATTTCAACTCTTTGAATTTGGTTCCATCGTGCATGATTGTAACATAACTTTCAGGATACATCATTCTGCACTAAAGATGATTGATCAATTTCGAGTCACGTCTCAGACGTCACGATTTATTTCAATGCACAACAAATTGTTTAATGCAGCATTTTACTTAAGGACTATGTAATTGACGAATGTCCTTCATGGCTTTAAAATAGGTGTGGTTGCAATCATTGAAATTTACAAATAATTTTCATAAATTTCAGTTTTTATTTTAATCCTAATGAAATGAATAAGTAAGTTCAGTAGAAAAGTGTATAAAAAGTGGTTTATTAATATTAATCTTTATGAAAAAAGTGAGTTTAAACATGTAAACTTTTGTGCAAGATTACATGAAGTACAGTGAAAACAGTTAAAATAAAATCACCCCATCAGATTGTGTACACCCCAGTACAGATGCACTAAGAGTTAAAAATACAAATTAATTTAGCCATTGTCTGAAATCAGTATAATAAGATATCTTTGTAAACTAAAATTCATAATTTCCAACATGTCCATAATACAACTTTACACAAAAAAGTAGTACAAACAATAATAACTTCATAATGTCGACTGGTAATGAGTACATGATTCTTTTATGCTCCAGTTAACGATACTTAGATCACGATACAGTTTGGTATCTAATTAAGTGTCTAAATGATGTTAATATTTACGGTGTATTATTATTATACGGATTTCAAGCTGACAATGGTTACATTTGTGTATGGAAATAATATATGTGTTTTGTATATGTGTTTGCTCATTTGCATCTAAAGACACATATTGTATTTTATCAAGCTAAAAAAAGAAAACTGTTACAATATAAATATGTTTATAATAATTATATTTCAACGATCTGTGTTTTAGTATTATATATAGCCATTGGATATAGTAAAACTAATTACAGATTCACATACTTTTCTCTGTACTCTAAATAATTTTCATTTTCTTATAATGCACGCTGCTTCCGGATACACAATAAATGAATTTTCAAACAACTATGAATGATAAAATCACACAGGAAACTATTTAATGTAGCTTCAAAATGCATTTATATATGATAAATCAAATTGACTAGAATAGTATATACAGATTATAATTTAGCGAAAACGCTGTCTTAAATTGACATACTTCTAAAAAATTAAGCTGAGGATATAAATACAGACCAAAAAGAAGATAAAAAAATACAATTGACAAGTGTTAGTTACAGATCTATAGATATGAGAGAAATTTTAGTTAGAAGGAATACAATAAAATGAATTATGTAACCTTAGCTGAAATTGGTTCGGAAGTTCTAAAACGATGTGTATCAAATCACTTATCGCCTATTTTCATGTAAGGTTTTTAAAAGATTACAAAATTTCTTTAAAGAAATAGTTTTCCTTGTATCAGTATTGAAACGCACTATGCAGAACTTATTCATTTTCAGATTAAGTTCAACTTGGTATTAAGCAAGAACTACAATATATGAACTGATGAATACTTGTCAGGGAGTGTAGTCTTGATTTATGATCAGCTATTTTGATGTTCTTATAAATGTTAACAATAAACAGGATATTGACAACTTCCTAATTTTTTTAGGTTAAGTAGTTTCTGTTATCAAATGTCATGTAGAGTAGGGTTACTACATTTACATGAAATTGCTTATTATTTAAATATGGCATTGCCTTGGAAATACACGTAATGTCGACTTGACATGATTTCAGCACTTTATCACAATAAAATTGACTAGTTATGAAAGTCGTGTAACAAGAATAAGGGATAGTTTTGAGAATTTTACGGACATCTTGATTTTTTCAAACGTTGCTACAACCGAAAGTTCCACTTTTTGAGGTTCAGACAATCAATTCCACGGAACTAGCTTCCTCCCAGACTAGACTTTATGGTGTTTAAATTATCCAGGGCAAAGACAGTAATAATATTTATGTTATGGTACAATCAATTCATAAGCAGTATACAACAAAGGAAAGTACAAATTAGTCCCTGTCATACCATAATAAACATTCATTTCCCACTCTTTTCAATATGAGACGTAATCTCAATATTATTGCCGACAGACGAGACTGTTTGCTTCTGTGTTTGCGACTTAATTGCTTTTTTTACAACGTATAACCCCCTTAAATATAAATGTCAGGGTGACAATTATAATTTTCTGTGTAGACTGACTACATAATGACATAATTGTTTTCTTACAATGAACTTGGTAGAGCTGTGTGACAATAAAAAACGGCACAAGTTATACTTTTGATAATTATATCGGATATACGAACACGATAGTCAGATAAATTGTTAACTAAGCAAAAATAATACGAATTTAACAGAGGTTTGGTAATACATTTGTACTCACTTGCCTAAAAGTAAGCTTTTAATGGGATGTGGTAGAGAGTCAGTTCACCACTTTAAAGGTCGTGGGTAAGATTCCAGCTTGGACCTTAGATTTTTATCGGGTAACAAGTACAATGTATACAGAAGGCTTAATTCAGTGAGTAAATTTAGATATTAATACATGTGTTTTTTGCATATTGTTCCATATTAAAAGTAATAAACGAAGTAAGATTATTATCCCACAATTTTAGTTTAGAAGGAAAGGCCAAGGGCAATTAAGATGTATCTTCCTTTATTGTTAGTTCACCGCAACACAGACAGTCACTCTTAACTACGATTTCATTAATATCAGCACGACAGCAGTATTAACCGTATTCAAACTTTATGGATTACTGTAAAAAAACTTTTAAAATTTCCACTAAGGGGAAATTAAACAAAAAAAGTTGCTATCAACAAAATGATGTCTGCTGTATTACTAAAAATAATTGTCTCAAACAACATTCGTCTCTCGTATAATCAAGAATTCAACTTCAAAACACTATCTGGCTCATGAGACATTAATTGCATTAGTTCGTCTTTGGAAAATTCAAACATTGCCACTTCTTTTACATATTATTACAAGCAGTTCACAAGAAGGTTCTTCTGTAAGAAATCACGTGCATCATCATCTTCACTTGCTCTTGACCTTTTACATGCATTTAGCGAACAGTTATATTTGATTATCGTAAAAGAAAATTTTAATGTCCAACTGTTGTGATCTAAAAGACGGGATACTTTTTTATAGCTCCATTTATATAAATTGTTGTTGTAAGATTATTAAATTATCACAAACATATAGTTCTAAATGGTATAACGTACGTTGGCAATTTTTTCTACTTGTTCAATGTTTATTGACCTAGATATGGAAATTTTTTGACATCTTAAAGAAATATAACACAATTGTGTTCTCGGTGTACATGTATTGCAAAGCTGACAGTCAATTAAATTGACAGGTTTAAGAAGGTTAACATGCGAGTATTATCATGTCACACGTATAATGAAGGAAACGTATTTTTTATGTCTGTGATAAATAACAATATTACATTGAAAAAACTCTCTTAAATCGAATATTACTAGAGAAAAACACGATGGACTGAATAATAGTTTCTATTTTATCACTGAAAGTTGTAGCATCTAAGTCTGAAAACGCTTTAATTGTACGTATGCGAAGATGAATTTATTGAAACTGACGGAAGTGAATTAGACTTTCATGTTTTGAATGCAGTGTTAAAGTAATTTCAAAACTTAAACCACAGTGCACGTTGTAGATCATAAAAATGCTAAGAGCAGCAACATTACTTATGTACGCATATATGCCTGGTTTTTAATAGGTTTTCTTCCTTTCAGATACTAGACAAGAATTGTAGAATATTATATTCTACATTCGGAATAAATTTAATGTAGAATTCAAATTATATTTATAATAATGGTAGTCACGAGAAAAGCATTTTTAAATTCACAATTTATTGTTAGTCTTTCATTGAGTTAACTGGATATGATTTATTTCATTATCTGAACTCATTCCAGTTGTTTCTGGTATGCTTTATTCCAAAATATACGTCAACGTACGTACCATCAATGTCTGAAAGAATTGAAACATGGCACATTTATTTTTGTCGTGTTGTCGTAATGTTAGTAAGAAAACTATAGTTAGTGTTGTCTGTTTCAGGATGGATTAAGCCATGGAGTACAAGTTGAACAAACGTCTGAGTTTTCAAAGAAAACTAAGAATAGTTAAACAATCAATTAATATCAATATTCATTTGAAGTATTGCACAAGTTTGATTTGAATTATTTTAACTTAATTAAAAAGTCTAGACTTAACATGTTGAATGTGGAGTTTTATGCCAAATGTTTCAAATAAACATGCCTCATTTATATTGTTTTCTGTTATATTAATCGATTAAAATATTTTAAGGTGAATAATCGAGAGAATTGAATATTACTAACAAACCAAACTCTTTAAAGTTGTTGATCTTATCACCACTTATGATTTGGACCTAACTGACAATATAATAAAGAAGTATTTATAAAGTTCATAAAAACACGTGCCAAACATTTCTTATTTTCTTTGAAAGTATCATCTTATACGGCATTGTTAAATTTCTGTGAAAATATGATGATATAACTAGTTATCAATAATGATATTAGGTTAACATAAATCAGGACCTAAACAACTCACTTAACAATGAATGTTTATAATTTAAATGTTGCTGCTAGTTCAATCTTGCTTTATAAATTATTTGCATTAATAGAAGGCACATTGTTTACATCATCATAAACGATACATGTATTTGTATTTCTGCCATACATGAGCCGTAATCAAAATGTATAGGAACCGACGACTTTGAAACAAACAGGTTTACTTAAATACTCGTTTTACAATACAATCATTTGTATAGAAATAACTTTTATCTTTTCCGAGTAGTGTGGTGTTACATGCCATGGAAATTCACAAATGGAACAATTGTAGTTGCTTATTATTTTAAAATCGGTGGATTTATTTGACTTTTTATGATTAAGTCTGTTTGGTTTGTTAGTACGGAGAATACGAAATGCGGTCAATGCAATCTAGAAGAGGAAATAATTCTAAAATGTACATGAAACCTTTTAAAGGTAAAATTTACCCAATTGAGCAGGCCGATTTGGTTAATACGATTTAAAGTAATCGATATCCAGTAAAAAAACTGCTTACGAGTAATGCTTCAGAATCCATTTGAGTCTTAAACGCTTGTATTTGTTATACCTACATATAGCACGGTTCAACTTTTTCACAATTTTGTTTTTATAACACCCAGCTAAATATAAAACCACAACATTGCGACGTTAATTATTAGTATAGTTTTGTTGAGTTTGATTTTTCTGTCAATCAATTACCTTGTTTCCAAGAATTTTCTTCGGTTTTAAGTAGATAGATGATAATTATAGACGCGGCACTGACATGCTGAAATGTAGATATATTGTTTAACAATGTATGTTTATTGTCTGAGCAAAAGATAGTCACACCATTTGTATGTTTGTTATCCGTTACTGAAATGTGTTGTTGTAATGTATCTTACATTAAAATATATAAAGTCTGCTAGAAATAGTTTGAACATTTCTAAACTGTTGTGTTCATGGTTTTCATTCACTTTATAATAATATGTTTTTGAAACAATTCACTTTAAATTATTTTTCTCACTTGACGTTACTGCCATGCAATATTGACACTTCTAAAATTGAAATGTTTATGCAAAAAGAGAAATGTATTGAATATAACGTAAGTGAATGAGACTTTTATGAGATAAAAGTATTAAAATAGAAATTAAGGTCATAAATACAAAATACAAGTGGTAAAAACATTTATTTTTAAATTATAGTATAATGCTTACAATTGATTATTATAACAGTTCCTGTAAACTTACAATTACTACATAAATAATTTGATTTACCAATTGTAAACATTTATTTGTTCATTTTGCATAAGTTTTAGAAACAAATGACTTAATTCAGTATTTATGGGGAAATCTTTAAGACATGTGGCACTGAAAACGGATCGAAACAAGACATGAAATTGAAATTTATTTCGACCTGAACTTTTTCTCAGGTTATTCAATAATTCATGTCTTACTTTCAACACCAATATAAGATTACATCATTTATTTTTGGTTATATATTGTCTAACCACAGTATTTCGAACGTGAGATTTCAGCAAATAATGATAATGTACTGATGCCATGTTATCTCTGTTTGAATATTCTGTGTGCACGTATTTGCCATCTTCAAATAGAAATAGGCTAAACATAAGACACTAAAACTCTTAATTTATTCAAATACAATCGTCTCATCAAATTTATAAAACTTTAGCTGACGTTTAAAAATTATAACAGAAATGTGTTATATTATAGTATGTTTTATATCATATGATTTTAAGTATTGATGCCATCCTTATCAAGTTACTCCTTATTGCTACCACAACTTTACTATTCTAGGAACAGAAGTATTATTAATTTCTTGCTTGTTTTAAGGGTCAATATTCTTCAAATCAGTAACTAGACTATTAACATTTTTATATAACTCATATCTACAATTCAAAACAATAATCGGAAGTTTTAAATACGATTATTATAAATTCAGACGCGGAACTGACAATTTAAAATTTAATGGTTGTCTTACCATAGATCGTCAAAACTGGGTGTTAATAACCTTCATTGTCGGAACTTGTCTAAGACACAATCTTTTTACGCTTGTTAACTGTTATTGATATGTTTCATTCTGAATTATCCTTCCTCGAACGAACTATTTATACCTAAATTAATGGAATAGTCTGTCAACATAATTGTATGTAAGTTGGTAGTGAAAAAGTTAACAAAAGTGAAATAAATGTTTGTTAATTCTTATTTTGGTTTGGTAAGGATATTCTACACAGGTGGAATGTATAGGGTTTTATTTTTTTTAAATGACCGTACAATAATGTATCCCGACTGTAGTTTGAATTAATAAAATATCCTTCAACTATACTGCACTTTCAAGTAATTTGTTTATGAAGCATGTTTAATTTATAATATTCGCAATCACTATGTTCTAGAGTCAAGTACATGTAGCAATAGAAATCAATCTATACAGATGTGTGTGCATTCTGCCACACAAAGTCAGTGTAGTTACCAATCAATCAATTCCGATACAATGCCACTTATAAAAACCCCATTACGAGTTAATTATGACATAGGTACCATATGTTTTCATTTCAATTACTTAACAGGAAATATATAACAAAATTATCATGCTTTGCCACCACTGTGATAGGCTATAAAACGAAAACGATATAAATTGGTTTTGTTTTACATAAATCGGTATTAAACGAATTACTGATGTCAAAAAACCAATAAGTTATAGAACTAAAGAAGTAACAAACCAGACACTTCTATTCAGCAGCGAAACTTCTATTTATTATATTTCTATTTTGAGAGATATTATTTATTGTCGAGTTTGAACTTTATAGGACGTTATACCCAACCTTTGACATTAATATATAGACATGAGTAGAGTTATATGAATCCACATGGTAGTTTCAAAGATTTATATTTATTATGGATTTAAACATAATACATGCAAAATGTCAGCTCTGTGACAACTATAAGAATTTTTCCAGACACCACAAGCCTGTAAACAAGATTTAGTGGCATTAAAAACTAATAAAAAAATACTGACAACGGGATAGTTTCCAAATATAAAAATATATTCTCAAGGTTCACAACAACTTTGTGTCTGGATTGTCAACGTGGAAACAAAGAACACACATAGAAGCAACACCTACTGTTGTTATGTTTAACGCCGTAGCAACACAAGAAACAAAAATGACAATCATTAAATTCACAAACAAAAACTAATGTGTTGGTTACAAAAAAATGGCAAAAAAGCAATATAAGAAAGGATGAGCTTGGTGTCACTGCACTAAATTATATCAAAAATATTTTGTTTGTGTTGTTTCAGATGTACGTAGACATTAAAAGATGAACGTGTATTAATGACCCTATTCTATTGAAGTTTCAAAATCTAGATTATTCTAAATATAACTCGCTCTTAATTACCATTACTTTGTAACATTGCATGAGATTACTGTCAAAAAATACAAGTGCCAGCTTGACTATGGTGCGTTTATTTGCCCGTATATGTACATAATTATAACTGTTCATTCATTGCATTGCATATATAACGTAACATCGGCTTAAGAAATAAAGCTCTGTTTCAACTTCACATGTTTGTGTGTTTGTAACGCCCCATTAACAAAAAACACTGTTTTTGGACTGCAAAGAAAATAGACACCTACATATTTTAAATACCTCTTATTCAGTTTGGTTTGAACTCTATTGTTTCTCTGATGCATTTCGAATTCTGATAACATCATGTGTGTAAATCAGTTTTCAAGTCTACAGTTTTCACCAAGCACAAACGTCACGAGGAATGTAAAATACGTTATTCATTTTGTACTCGAGTTCTTCATTGTTTCCAGGTATGTCTGGAACAAATGAAACGTCGGTTTCAAAGTATGCTTCTAAATTGAGGATAGTATTAGCCTACATGACGTAATTGAGACATCGTATGTTATATGTTGGCTATAATCTTTCTAAAATCGTCATTATTATGCTCCAACAAATATTTCTAGCAACTTTTAAATCTTATGAATTAATACCCCCGTAAGGAGTGTATTAAAATAACTATTCACGACATTTATATAAATGAAATCCTCGAAGTTTACGATGCCCACACGAAATGTACAGTCTTGTATAAGACTCGACTAATCGACTCGATATCAATATAATATTTTATGGCACGTAAAAACTCATAGACAGTTTTCTTAGTTACAAAATGTTAAACTTATATTTAGTACATATTTAAACAGTGTTGTATATAGCAAACATATGGGATAACTTGGTCTGTATCATAACTTGACGACTGTTGTTCCTATGTTCACTTTTTAATAGCCCTTGATACATGGATGTTGCCTATTGATTCGGAGGTCCAGGTGTTAAAGGTCAAGGTCAATGGACTTTATATGGGAATTCATTGCCCAAAAAATGACAACTGCTGTACCTAGGTTCATCTGATCTTTATTGTGAACAGCCCTTGTGTCAAGGATACACCTCTCTATTCTTCAAAGGCTAAGGTCATTGGAATTTATGTGGGAAACTTTTGCATGGATGATAACATTACAACGACTGCACCTTGGTTCGCTTCATCATTAATGTGGAAAGCCCTCCATTTCCGATAGTCCCTGGTTGGGACAGCACACAGGTGTATAAGGCCACGCCCAGCGGAGCTTTTTTATTGTATGACTAGAAATTTGTATATTGGTATTGTCGTTAGGGAGACTCTCTTATCCAATAAAATTTTGTACATTCTTTAACCAAGCCGTGAAAAAAAGGAAAAAATAATAGAAACTTTCCAGGCAATCTAATTGATTAATGGTTATTAGGTCATTTTAGTGCTACTCGGATTAATCAAACAATGAACGACTTCAATGTGGTAACCAATAAGACGTTGAATGAATCTTTTCCATACCTTACATCGTGAGTGTTTATATTCGCCAAATCAGATAATTTTAACCCTTCCAAAAATTACAGATAACACCAGTAACTATAGTTTTGTAAAATATTAGATATGTTTTTAAAACCTCAACGTCGATAATAGAAGTATATTAAATTTTTTACAATAAATTGATTTGCATCACAAAAATCGTAAGAGTAATGTTAATCGTTTATTAAACAGATTTTCCGAATCTGAATTATGACAATTATGAAAATTAAACCATTCTATGACTCGAAGGTCAATCACTTTTGTTCCCAAACTAGATTAACGTACCAGAAATTGCCTTTTGTCCTCTTCTCTTTTCCTCATTTTCTGTTTGTTTGAACATGCCTTTCACAATTGATGTAATATTTGTATCCTGTTACTCAATCGCATGTTATGAATAATTGAAGCCGACAAATGCACATTAGGAAACGCGAGTAGGTACTTAATAGAGATTACATCTGAACATAACACTAATTTAGACCATTGTAATGATATCACATTTCCAAAATTAATACATCATCTAAAGGATGTGAAACAAACGACCAAGATGCATGATATCATGATCTTTTATGTAACAACAATGTTTGGTAGTCAATGGTGAAAACAACTGTACGACTTTTAGTTACGAACTTACGAGTATTGTAAAATTATTGATTTGTTTAAGTTAATGTACTTAATATGCGCTTCGTTCGTCATAAGTTTAATTTTAGAACGGAACCATTGTTATAATGAAAATAAGTTAGATAAACACTTCACATTTTATATGTCAACTGCAAGAAGGTTCTTTTCGAAATAATCCACAAACTTTTCCAACATAATGTCTCAAATAAGTTGATTACAAGGGCTTTTGATTACAATCAATTATACAAATTTGATTATAGAAATACACTTCACTAATGAAAACATTTTAGTCACGAGAAGCCAAATAAAAAGTGCTAAATGTCTTAGTGCATTCACTGTCATGAAAAATCTGACTTCCATATCGTATTTTTAATTTAGTAGTTTATTTATTAGACATGGTCTTTCGTATTGCCATTTATTATAATAGCTGATGACAATGACTAACATGTGCTATCTATGAAAATGACTATTTAACAAGTGTCTTTGTTTCTTATTTAAGTATTTAGCTCTTACTTATTTTTAGGTACATAATATTGATTCTAGAAATTTAAAACGAATTTTTAAGTCGAGTACACCATTTAAGAAATATACATGTACGTATGTACGTCATTCCCTATAACATAATTCATGCTTTGTTAACTTCTATAGCATTTGATATACATAAACTAGAAAACTTGTGTGAAACGACACAGCGGTGGGCACTGTGCGGGGACTGACCCTGCACTGTGAGGGGGTTTATCTTTTATAGTTTTCCGATAGATCATTTGTCAAAAAGGCGTTTCTGATTCTGTCAATTTGATGTATATAGAGTATGACTTGAAACCTAGTGACCAGTAATTGCCCGGTATCCGTCTTGACATGTCTCTTGTTAATGAAGTACCTATTTATTTTCACCAAATGACTATTGATTATATAACAATCCCAAAGTATTTGGTAAACATTTGGCACTGACAAAGTGTATTGCAACAAAAACAGCTTGGTAAAACATGCAGGGAAAAATTGACGTATTTTATTCCTGTCAAATAATTTACTATTAAGTTCGATCGTATACAAATATATAGTAATTCATCGGAATTCAAGAACACAATTTTTATTAAATTTTGTCTTTTATCTAACATTAAATGTCTACATGCCAAATCGGATAACAAAACAAACTATAACAGTAACAAATACTCATATGGCTGAAGAAAATAGTTTTCCTCGTTTTTTTTCAAGTGGTAGGCACGTTTCAAATTTCCTATTGATGTACTATATGCATGCATTTTTATAAAGTCTTCAGCAAAATAATGCAATAAAATCTAAATAAATTAATGCTACCAGTTATAAAGTAACATTTAAATTAAATCTGCAGAGCAATTTATGTTAGATCAATTTTCCATTAACATAGTCGGTAAACATAATATTTGCATTCATCTTTACCATGTGTCAAGGCCTTTGTTACCCTTGCTGTAATTCTGTAATTATACACCATCGGTCTTGAGATGTGATTGTAATGTAATGTTGAGTTATGAAAGTCTTTTGTGGAAATAGCTTGATGACAGATTACACATATTTGAATAGTCGACCAAATGACAAAACATTATCTATTCTTTTTACGTACAGACTGGTGTCATATACCATGGGAATTTACAAATGGAATATTTGCAGCAATTGTATGATTTAAATTGATAGTATTTGCAGACTCATTATGTCTATGGCAATGTTGATTCGCAGTATGTCTGACGAGACACATTGAATACGTTTTCAGGATATCGACCAAACGAAAGCAACATTTATTTTCACCAAATGTCTATTGCTTATATAACAATCCCAAAGTATTTGGTAAACATTTGGCACTGGCAAAGTGTATTGCAACAAAAACAGCTTGGTAAAACATGCAGGGAAAATTTTGAAGTATTTTATTTTTGTCAAATAATTTACTGATAAGTTCGATCGTTTTCAAAGATAAAGTAATTCATCGGAATTCAAGAACACAATTTTTATTAAATTTCGTGTTTTATCTAACACTGAATGCCTACTTGCCAAATCGGATAACAAAACAAAGGCGTAAATAAACTCATTAAAAATATCATTGGCAGCATTTAATATCATGCCACATTTTAGCGATACGCAACTATCCATATAGCCGTAATTTATTTATATAAAACAATGCTTTATCAAATTGTGTAACATGATTAATGTACTGAAATTAATATAACCAGAACAGTTAGTTTTCTTGTATTCGAAATGCATATCTAAGTAAGTAATAGAACTGCATGCATATGCTTAGAATAAAGTTAGCAAATGCTGTCTCGTAAAAGAACGAATATAGTTTATTGCGGAGCTATGTAGACATAAATAACGCAATTACAGTATGCAAGAAGAAAGTTTTATGATTTCATTGTTACGTAACGGATTTAATATTACACAGTAAATGATTTATAATAACTAAAGCGTACCTTTGAGGTGTATTTCCGTTCCAAGGGTGCTGAATATTTCTGCTTCAAATTCACAAAATGAAATTTTTAATACATTCATTATCATCAAATACTCTGACCTGACTCTCCCAAGTTATTAATTCATTGTTTGTGTTAAAGGTGATTGTCGGGCTATGATATAAATAGATTTCATTGTCTTGTCTGAAGACATATTTTATCTTTGTTATCTCAGAAAGACATTTGTTACTTTGATTTATCGTTAGTCGTACATTATTTTTGTTTAAAGTCCGAGAAAAAATATTCCCGTCGATTTGTTGTAATTTAATGAAATTCAGAGACTTAGTTGCAGACTTTTATTATTTTTGTGGCTTAGTAAAGATACATCACGTAGTTTGAAGGTTAAGTTGCGTTGCGTTTGATGAATTACTTGTTAGGTAAAGACCTCTCTTGATTGGAATGACATGTGATGAGAGGAATTTAGTAAATTTTAGAGTTTTTGGAACTACTGATCGCCATAAAGAATTTAATGTTGATTGTTATTATTAACAATTTTGTGATTTGTTATTTCAGTCGACGGGCTTTTAACATGTCTAAAAAAGTCTTTGATATCTTTCTGCAAATGTATTTCAACTCTTTGAATTTGGTTCTATCGTGCATGATTGTAACATAACTTTCAGGATACATCATTCTGCACTAAAGATGATTGATCAATTTCGAGTCACGTCTCAGACGTCACGATTAATTTCAAGACACAACAAATTGTTTAATGCAGCATTTTACATAAAATTACATTATGAGTGTTGTGAAAGTATTAAAGCATTGTTTGGCTAACAACGACAGTGTTATAATCATGTATACAATATCGTTTTTCTATCTTTTCTTATATAACGCTTATGATAAATAATTAAATAGAACCCGCATGTTGGTTAATAAATTCATAATGTCGACAGGTAATGAGTACATAATTCTTTTATGCTCCATTTAACAATACTTAGATCATGATACAGTTTGGTATCTAAGAAAGTGTCTAAATGATGTTAATATTTACGGTGTACTATTATTATACGGATTTCAAGCTGACAATGGTTACATTTGTGCATGGAAATAATATATGTGTTTTGTATATGTGTTCGCTCATTTGCATCTAAAGACAAATATTATGTTTTATCAAGCGAAAAAGAGAAAACTGTTATAAATATAAATATGTTCATAATAATTATATTTCAACGACCTATGCTTTAGTAATATATATATAGCCATTAGATATAGTAAAACTCATTTCAGATTCACATACTTTTCTCTGTACTCTAAATAATTTTTATTTTCTAATAATGCACGCTGCTTCCGGGTACACAATAAATGAATTTTCAAAAAACTATGAATGATAAAATCACACAGGAAACCATTTAATGTAGCTTAAAAATGCATTTATATATGATAAATCAGATGACTGTAATAGTACTTATTCAGATTATAATTTAGTGAAAACGCTGTGTTAAAATGACATACTTCTAAAATTTAAGCTGAGGATGTAAATACAGACCAAATAGAAGATAAAAATACAATTAACAAGTGTTAGTTACAGATTTACAGATATGAGAGAAATTTTAGTTCGCTCGTTAACACAACCCAAAAACATCATACTTACATCGTAAATGTCATTACGATTTTTGCTCTGCAATGTAATCATGTACAGGTCTATTATAGCAAACAGCAGAGTGTGTGTTCAATTTAATAACTTAACTATTAAAGACGGATCAAATATAGATTACAAAAAGTTTCCAGCAATATAAGAATTGAAGTAATGAGCGTTCAAATATTTTATAACAAAACATTCGAATACAAAATTATCCTTCAACTTAAAGTAATAATATTAAATATAAGGCCAAATTTGAACGATTAACAGGATTAAACTTGAATACTTAATTGAATGTCATAAATTGGTTTAAAAAGTTTACTTTTTATCTAAATGTTACTATAGTCCTGGAAATAGGACGAGACAAATCAATAAATCAAATGTATTTAACTAATATTCATAAGCACAGTTTGTGTCTTTAGCCATGCATGACTTCTTATTAGCCGATCAAAAAGGTTCATTTTTGATTATGCATTAAATATATATTTCACTCAGCCCAGGTTAGTTTTTTTAAAAATAAACTATTTTAAGTTAGTCACTAAATAGAATTTACCTGGCCTAAGCTAGTTTCAGTACACATGTATGTAAACTGTAAGGGGTCATTAATACATCATTGAACACATTATGACTCCTAAAAGAGATAAGAAATGATAATTGATTTATATACCAAAGTATAAAACATAGAAATAATTATATAGGAAACACATTATATAATAAACAATAATTACACTGGTTGCAGTCGCGTGATTGATTTATATAATGAATAATTAGTTTTATAAATTTTAAATATGATAAAAACTGGTAATGAAATATGCGTGCTGGTAATTAAATTAAAATTTCAACAGACAATACGCGCACTATAAAATATATCATGAACATAAAGGTTCCTTTGGATATGTCTAAGATTTGTATCTTCATTTGATATTAATAGCTCTTTCATGTTTACAAACAATTATGAAAATTGACATTTATTTGAAATTGATAAAGTATAACAAATGTAAACTATAAATGTCAAATAAACTGTTCGCTTTATCAAGATTTTAACACTATGACAGATAAATTGCTAATTATCTGTGATGTGATAAAAACAAACCTAACGACTGGCCTGAGCTGAACACATAGAAGAAATACAATGAAATGAATTATGTAACCTTAGCTGAAATTGGTTCGGAAGTTCTAAAACGATGTGTATCAAATCACTTATTCGCCTATTTTCATAAAAGGTTTTTAAAAGATTACAAAATTTCTTTAAAGAAATAATTTTCCTTGTATCAGTATTTAAACGCATTATGACAAGAGAAAAATCTTATATATATAAAATATCTATGAACATACAAGTATTTCAACGTATATTAGAATAACAGTGCAGAACTTATTCATTTTCAGATTAAGTTTAACTTGGTATTAAGCAAGAACTACAATATATGAACTGATGAATATTTGTCAGGGAGTGTAGTCTTTATTTATGATCAGCTATTCAACATTCTGATGTTCTTATAAATGTTAACAATAAACAGGATATTGACAACTTCCTAAATTTTGTACGTTAAGTAGTTTCTGTTATCAAAAGTCACGTAGAGTAGGGTTACTACATTTACATGAAATTGCTTATTATTTAAATATGGCATTGCCTTGGAAATACACGTAATGTCGACTTGACATGATTTCAGCGCTTTATCACAATAAAATTGACTAGTTATGAAAGTCGTGTAACAAGAATAAGGGATAGTTTTGAAAATTTTACGGACATCTTGATTTTTTCAAAACGTTGCTACAACCTAAAGTTCCACTTTTTTGAGGTTCAGACAATCAATTCCAGGGAACTAGCTTCCTCCAAGACTAGACTTTATGGTGTTTAAATTATCCAGGGCAAAGACAGTAATAATATTTATGTTATGGTACAATCAATTCATAAGCAGTATACAACAAAGGAAGGTACAAATTAGTCCCTGTCACACCATAATAAACATTAATTTCCCACTCTATTCAATATGAGACGTAATCTCAATATTATTGCCGACAGACGAGACTGTTTGCGTCTGTGTCTGTGACTTAATTGCTTTTTTGACAACGTATAAACCACTTAAATATAAATGTCTGGGTGACAATTATAATTTTCCGTGTAGACTGATTACATAATGACATAATTGTTTTCTTAAAATGAACTAGGTAGAGCTGTGTGACAATTAAAACCGGCACAAGTTATACTTTTGATAATTATGTAAGTATCGAATATACGAACACGATAGTCAGATAAATTGTTAACTAAGCAAAAATAAAATACGAATTGACCAGAGGTTGGGTTATACATTTGAACTCACTTGCCTAAGAGTTAGCTTTTAATGGGATATGGTAGAGAGTCAGTTCACAACTTAAAGGTCGTGGGTAAAATTCCAGCTTGGACCTTAGATTTTTATCGGGTTACAAGTACAATGTATACGGAAGGCTTAATTCAGTGAGTAAATTTAGATATTAATACACGTGTTTTCTTGCATATTGTTCCGTATTAAAAGTAATCAACAAAGTAAGATAGATTATTATACCACAATTTTAGTTTAGAAGGAAAGGACAAGGGCAATTAAGATGTATCTTCCTTTATTGTTAGTTCACCGCAACACAGACAGTCACAGTATACTACGATTTCGTTAATATCAGCACGACATCAGTATCTTTGTGAAGTAAATTGACTATTATTGGCCTTATCCAAACTTTATGGATTCTAAAAATTCCACTAAGGGGAAATTTAACAAAAAAGTTGCTATCAACAAAACGATGTCTGCTGCATTACTAAAAATAATTGTCTCAAACAACATTCGTCTCTCGTATAATCAAGAATTCAACTTCAAAACACTATCTGGCTCATGAGACATTAATTGCATTAGTTCGTCTTTGGAAAATTCAAACATTGCCACTTCTTTTACATATTATTACAAGCAGTTCACAAGAAGGTTCTTCTGTAAGAAATCACGTGCATCATCATCTTCACTTGCTCTTGACCTTTTACACACATTTAGCGAACAGTTATATTTGATTATCGTAAAAGAAAATTTTAATGTCCAACTGTTGTGATCTAGAAGACGGGATACTTGTTTATAGCTCCATTTGTATAAATTGTTGTTGTAAGATTATTAAATTATCACAAACATATAGTTCTAAATGGTATAACGTACGTTAGCAATTTTTTCTACTTGTTCAATGTTTATTGACCTAGATATGGTAATTATTTGACATCTTAAAGAAATATAACACAATTGTGTTCTCGGTGTACATGTATTGCAAAGCTGACAGTCAATTAAATTGACAGGTTTAAGAAGGTTAACATGCGAGTATTATCATGTCACACGTATAATGAAGGAAACGTATTTTTTATGTCTGTGATAAATAACAATATTACATTGAAAAAACTCTCTTAAATCGAATATTACTAGAGAAAAACACGATGGACTGAATAATAGTTTCTATTTTATCACTGAATTTGGTAGCATCTAAGTCTGAAAACGCTTTAATTGTACGTATGCGAAGATGAACTTATTGAAACTGACGGAAGTGAATTAGACTTTCATGTTTTGAATGCAGTGTTAAAGTAATTTCAAAACTTAAACCACAGTGCACGTTGTAGATCATAAAAATGCTAAGAGCAGCAACATTACTTATGTACGCATATATGCCTGGTTTTTAATAGGTTTTCTTCCTTTCAGATACTAGACAAGAATTGTAGAATATCATATTCTACATTCGGAATAAATTTAATGTAGAATTCAAATTATATTTATAATAATGGTAGTCACGGGAAAAGCATTTTTAAATTCACAATTTATTGTTAGTCTTTCATTGAGTTAACTGGATATGATTTATTTCATTATCGGAACTCTTTCCAGTTGTTTCTGGTATGCTTTATTCCGAAATACACGTCAACGTACGTACCATCAATGTCTGAAAGAATTGAAACATGGCACATTTATTTTTGTCGTGTTGTCGTAATGTTAGTAAGAAAACTATAGTTAGTGTTGTCTGTTTCAGGATGGATTAAGCCATGGAGTACAAGTTGAACAAACGTCTGAGTTTTCAAAGAAAACTAAGAATAGTTAAACAATCAATTAATATCAATATTCATTTTAAGTATTGCACAAGTTTGATTTGAATTATTTTAACTTAATTAAAAAGTCTAGACTTAACATGTTGAATGTGGAGTTTTATGCCAAATGTTTCAAATAAACATGCCTCATTTATATTGTTTTCTGTTATATTAATCGATTAAAATATTTTAAGGTGAATAATCGAGAGAATTGAATACTATTAACAAACCAAACTCTTTAAAGTTGTTGATCTTATCACCACTTATGATTTGGACCTAACTGACAATATAATAAAGAAGTATTTATAAAGTTCATAAAAACACGTGCCAAACATTTCTTATTTTCTTTGAAAGTATCATCTTATACGGCATTGTTAAATTTCTGTGAAAATATGATGATATAACTAGTTATCAATAATGATATTAGGTTAACATAAATCAGGACCTAAACAACTCACTTAACAATGTAGTTTTATAATTTGAATGTTGCTGCTAGTTCAATCTCGCTTTATAAATTATTTGCATTAATAGAAGGCACATTGTTTACATCATCATAAACGATACATGTATTTGTATTTCTGTCGTACATGAGCCGTAATCAAAATGTATAGGAACCGACGACTTTGAAACAAACAGGTTTACTTAAAATACTCGTTTTACAATACAATCATTTGTATAGAAATAACTTTTATCTTTTCCGAGTAGTGTGGTGTTACATGTTATGGAAATTCACAAATGGAACAATTGTAGTTGCTTATTGTTTTAAAATCGGTGGATTTAGTTGACATTTTATGATTAAGTCTGTTTGGTTTGTTAGTACGGAGAATACGAAATGCGGTCAATGCAATCTAGTAGAGGAAATAATTCTAAAATGTACATGAAACCTTTTATAGGTAAAATTTACCCAATTGAGCAGGCTGGTTCGGTTAATACGAGTTAAAGGAATCGATATCCAGTAAAAGAACTGCTTACGAGTAATGCTTCAGAATCCATTTGAGTCTTAAACGCTTGTATTTGTTATACTTACATATAGCACGGTTCAACTTTTCCACAATTTTGTTTTTATAACACCCAGCTAAATATAAAACCACAACATTGCGACGTTAATCATTAGTATAGTTTTGTTGAGTTTGAATTTTTCTGTCAATCTGTTACCTTGTTTTCAAGGAATTTCTTACGTTTTAAGTAGATGGATTATAATTATAGACGCGGCACTGACATGTTGAAATGTATAGATATTTTCTAACAATGTATGTTTATTGTCTGGACGTAAGATACAAACATCATTCGTATGTTTGTTAACCGTTACTGACAGTTGTTGTTGTAATGTATCTTTCACGTACACACTAATGTCACTTAAAATAAATCTGACATTACAATAAACGTTGTCATGTTGCAAGAGTTGTATGTAAAATATGTAAAATCTGCTAGAAATAGTTTTTAAAATTTCAATTTCAAAATTCAATTGACGTTACTGGCATGAAATATTGATAATTCTAAAACTGAATTGTTCGTGCACAAAGAAAAATGAATTGGATATAACGTCAGTGAATGAGGTTTTCATGAAATAAATTAATTAAAATAAGAATTAAGGTCATGAATACAAAAAACAAGTGGTAATGAATTCTTAGAATCAAGTTATCTTATAATGCTAACATCTGATTATTTTAACAGTTGTTGTAAACTGACAATTACTACATAAATAAGTGGATTTAATAATTGTAAACTTTTATTTGTTCCATTTTAATGTGCATAAGGTTTAGGAATTAAATGATTTAATTCAACTTTTTGGGGGAAATCTTTCACTGAAAATGGATCAAAACAAGACATAAAATTGAAATTCATTTCCACCATAACTTTTTCTCAGGTTGTTCAATAATTCACGTCATACTTTCAACATTAACATACGATTACATCATTTATTTTTGGTTAGGTGTCTTCCTACCACAGTAATTTGATAATGAGCTTTCAGCAAATGATGCTAATTTACTGATGCCATGTTACCTCTGTTAAAATATTCTGTTTGCAAGTATTTGCTATCTTTAAAATGAAGATAGGCTATACATTAGACACCAGAACTCTTGATTTATTCAAATACAATCGTCTCTTGCAGTATATACTCGCTAAAATCAGATTTATAAAACTTTAGCTGTCGTTTACAAATTATAACAGAAATGTGGTATGTTATAGTATGTTTTGATAATATGATATTAAAGCCACTAGACGAAGACAAAATCTTCATCGTTAATCTAAAAACAAGTTATTCTATCAAAAAGACAATAAAATATAATTGCCCTAGTGATATGAAAGCGCTCTCCAGCTGTTTTCCTCGAATTGACCAAGTTCGTCCAAATATCAGTTTCTTATAAAAGTAGGGTACTTTTCTAAGAGCTCGGCTAACTCCGTAAAATCGACGATTCGCTGTCGTCATGCTCACGTGACTAGTTCTGTAATCACTTGACGCGCGAATGACTGATTTTGTATTTATACAACATGGCCGACTCAGAGCCTCCAGCTACAAGAAAACGCAACAGGAAAAATATTCTTACGTCGTCAGAAAAGAAAAAAAGACTGTTAAACAGACAACAAGCTCTACAAAAGAGCCGAGTCTATTTAGGAAAAGAGGCGGAAAGATGGAAGCAATTGAAACAAGATGCTGGCTTGCGTACCAACGTCGCAACAGCCAAGTTTCTTATGGACCAGTAAGTTTGAATTTGTTTCAACAATCTATACTGCCTTTGTAATGTTACGAGCCGTTTGTAATTTGTCAACATTTTGTATTTGAATGACTTAATTTTCGCTCGCCTTACAGTGCAAAATTGCACATTTGATTGTTTATTTTTGGAAGCGAGAACTGGGCGATCACAGGTACGTTCGTCCTCGATTCGGTTCTCCCCAATTTGTCCGGAATGAAGTTCCATTTAATTGATAAGATGGACACACTGTGATCTCCAAAAATGATCATGCATTCTCTGTATTATTTAAAATTTAAGTTCATTGTGACATTTTACTCGGCGATTTATTTTACAAATTGTGTAGCAATTGGAGAACTTTATATTGGCCTTTGAAAATAAAAAAAAACTTTTCTTGAACTCTCAGGCCATTTGAGCTCTTTTGGGACTGCTCTTTTGAATTAATTTGATTATGTTTTGTAGCTATTAGTCAAAGGCCAAAAAACATAGATTTTCAACACCAAGAAGTATGACTTTGCAGGTGACTGAAACAACACCATCTGTCTCTGAAATATCTGAAGCAGAATCTGAGAGGTAAGTAAAATTATGAACTTTTATGAGAAACATTTTGTCACCCTCGTTCAGTTTTTAAGTTTGCCCTTTATCTCAAATAAATGTTTACAATATATTATAGTGGCTTTGACAGAGCTGGTCTACTACTGACATGTACTGTTGATTTGTGGTATATTTTGTTTTAATTGATTTAATGGCCAATCTTTTTAACAAACTGAAACTGCACTAGTGTAGACATGAATATAAGTGCAATTAGTCATTGTGTATGAATGTGTATTTTGTATTTGTTTTCCATGAAGAAAATAATACAAGTGAATAATTGATCCCAGTGATAACTTAACAAAAATGCTGTTTCAGAGAACAAAAAATGTCTGGTGTTGAAGAAATTCCTTCTAGTTCTGAGGAAGTCATAGAAGACCCCATAACAATAAGGTGAGTACAAGTGTACTAATTTTTCTGTATTGTTGTATTTAATCCTTTTACATGTACTATTCTAAGTAATTCTAGGTAAATGACTGATTCATATTATTGTACTGCATTTCTTTGTTTGATTCAAATTTGACCGGCCATAAATTCAATTATTGCAATTCTTGCGATCTATGGAATTACTTCCCTGAATTACATGGCCATTATAAACTATTTGATTTGAGAATTTTAATGAGTTGCCTTTAATTTAATAATCTATCATCTATTATATGTTATGGATATGCTATCATCGGGTTAGGGTTCATTCTGAGTTATGTGTATGGTTGTCACTTTAGTACATTTGAATTTGAAACTTGACACAAGCATGCAATGTATAACAAGGTGATCTCTATATACCAACAAATTATACAAAATAAATATGATCCACCCTTTGTGATGTTTCTTGTGTGTACACAATGAAACATTTCACAGAAGTATTCCTTAATACTACATTGGTTACAATATGGATACTTGAATTCATAAATTGTTTCAATGGTTGCCCTTGTGTCAACATTATGTACAATCCTCAAGACAGACAATGTAGCATTTCTTGCACCCATTTATGATTTTGTGTATTTCACTCTTAAAGTCCTCACAACTTTTTTTATCAATGGATTAAGTAATTAGATATTAAAATTTCATGTAATTTTAATTCGATATTTTTAATAAGAATATTGTCTGAACTACGATTTTTTATGGCCAGTAATACAGATAGAGAATCTGAGAAAATAATAAAATTGTTATTAATACTATTTGATATGTATGATAAAGCAAGATCTAATGCTTTGACTTCGGCTGTAAATATGGATGCCTGGTCAGGCAATCGCATTCTTGCAACGAAAGAATTTCCATATGCAGCGCAACCAACTTTGTTACCATCTTTTGAGCCGTCGGTAAATAAATGTGTACAATCTTTATATTTTTCTAAAATGTTTACGAGTTCCGATTTGAAGGCTTCTGGGCTGGTAAAAGATTTACGAAAGTTTGATAGGTCAATATTGACGTCAGGTATGTTGTAGGTCCAAGGAGGGACGTTTTCATCAAAGTTTTGTAAAACGGTAGAAGTGTTGATATTAAGCATTTCTAAATCGTTTTTAACTTGCAGGCCAAATGGTTTAATTTCGTTCGGTTTGTTGTCAAATTTATCAATGTAATTTGGTTTAAAAACAACTTTTCGCGCCGGGTTACTATTGTTAGAAGATATTCGAGTTGCGTATTGTAATGAAAGTTTTTGTCGACGTAATTTTAATGATGGCTCGTTAGCTTCAACATAGAGACTTTCAACAGGTGAAGTTTAAAAGGCACCAAGGGCGAAACGTAAGCCCTGGTTATGTATTGTATCAAGCATTTGTAAGTACGATTCACGTGCTGATCCGTACACAATTGACCCATAATCTAGTTTTGAACGAACAAGACTTCTGTATAATTTAAGTAATGTTTGGGAATCAGATCCCCAATCAGTATGTGAAAGTACTTTAAGTAAATTTAAAGCTTTAATACATTTTGTTTTAGCGACTTTAAGTGTGGTATAAAAGAGAGCTTTTTATCAAATGTAACGCCTAAAAATTTAGCTTCATTTACAACAGGGATTTTTGAGCCAATAATGTTAAGTTCAGGATCATTATGATGCTTTCTTAAACGACAAAAATGTACGCATTGTGTTTTTGACTTAGAAAATTTAAAACCATTTTCTGTAGCCCACTTTTGAATTTTATCCAAGTTTTGTTGTAGTTGGCGTTCGATACTTCGAATATTTTTAGATCGATAACAGATTAAAAAATCATCTACATATAATGAGCAATCTGTATCATTACTGATGTCAACAAAACCAATAAGTTATAGAACTAAAGGAGTAACAAACCAGACAATTTCATTCAGCAACAAAACTTCTATTTTATTATATTTCTATTTTGAGAGATATTATTTATTGTCGAGTTTGAACTTTATAGAACGTTATACCCAACCTTTGACATTAATATATAGACATGAGTAGAGTTAAACGAATCCACGTGGTAGTTTCAAAGATTTATATAGATTTAAACCAAGGAAAAACGTTGTTAATAAACAATAAGAAAATAAGCTATGTGTTGGTAGTGTTTTTAAATTCAAAAGACTATAGATTTAAACATAATACATGCAAAATGTCAGCTCTGTGACAACTATAAGACTTTCTCCAGTAACCACAAGCCTGTAAGCAAGATTTACTGGCATTAAAAACTAATAAAAAAGACAAATACTGACAACAGGATAGTTTCCAAATATAAAAATAAATTTTCAAGGTTCACAACAACTTTGTGTCTGGATTGTCAACGTTGGAACAATGAACGAAAACAGAAGCAACACCTATTGTTGTTAGGTTTTACGCCGTAGCAACACAAGAAGAAAAAACGACAATCATTACATTCACAAACAAAAACAAATTTGTTGGATACAAAAAAATGGCGAAAAACAAAATGAAAGGATGAGCTTGGTGTCACTGCACTAAATTGTATTAAAAAATATTTTGTTTGTGTTGTTTCAGGTGTAAGTAGACATTAAAAGATGAACGAGTATCAATGACCCGATTCTATTGAAGTTTTAAAATCTAGATTATTCTAAATAAACGCGCTCCTTATTACTAGTACTTTGTAACGTTGCATGAGATTACTGTCAAAATTATATAACTGTTAGCGTGACGATGGTGCGTTTATTTGCTCGTATATTTACATAGTTAGAACTGTTTGTGTATTATATTGCATATATTACATAACATCGGCTTAAGAAATAAAGCTCTTTTTCAACTTAACATGTTTGTCTGTTTGTAAAGCCCCCTTATAAAAAATAACACTGTTTTTGGAATGCAAAGAAAATAGACGCCTACATATTTTAAACACCTCTTATAAACAAGATTTTTAATTAAATGCTAATATTGTTTAAATATATTTATGTTATTATTTCTTTTTCAAAGTGAAAGTAGATGGAAACCGAATATAGAATTTGGTTCAACAATAGCTTTGATCACAAAATGTTTAATATGAAGTCTAGTTATAGAAATAAAACTTTTCCAAATTAAATATTCAAGCTCTAAAACTGTGTTGGATCAGGTATATTAAGTATTAGCAAATAAATAAATATAAAATATAATGTGCTCTTATTCAAAGTATCCCACTAAATTAGGAAATAGACACTTCGTCAAATTCAATTTTAGAAAACAGTGTGGTTTGAACTCTTTATTGTGTCTCTGACGCATGACATATTCTCATAACATCATGTGTGTAAAACATTTTTTCAAGTCTACTTTTGATGACTTTCTCCATAAAGTGACTTTAATTACATGTTTTATATATTAAGTTTTTACCAAGCACAAACGTCACGAGGAATGTAAAATACGTTATACATTTGGTTCTCGAGATCTTGATTGTTTTCAGGTATGTCTGGAACAAATTAAACGTCGGTTTCAAAGTATGCTTCTATATTGAGGATATCAGCCTACATGGCGTAATTGAGACATCGTATGTTATATGTTGGCTATAATCTTTCTAAAATAGTCATTATTATGCTCCAACAAATATTTCTTGCAATTTTCCAATCTTATAAATTGATAACCCGTAAGCGGTGTTTTAAATAACTCTATTTATGACATTTATATATTAATGAAATCCTCGAAGTTTACGATGCCCACACAAAATCTACAGCCTTATATGAGACTCTACTAAAATTAGAATTACATCGACATTATTGCAAAATATGATCTTGTAATACTGTATCACGTTGGAACTTCTAGACAGTTTTCTTAGGTCAGAGATGTTTTACTTATATATCGTGCATATCATTTAAACAGTTTTGTGTATAGCAAAATTTTGGAACAGGTTTACTAATATCATTTAAACAATAATGTATATGGCAAAATACATACAAAAATACTTAATTCTACTACATTTATTTTTTGATACGTCGTGAAACCTTAAGGCTGTTAAATGAATTAAGCACTCAATTTCGAGCTTCAGATTTATTATTAAAAGCATTTGTCACGTTAATACTCAGCACAGGTTAATAGAAACATGGCAAACTCTGGCATTAAACTGATAATTCCTATCCAAACCCAAACTAATTGAAAACGTAAAAAACTGAATTTTCTCGAAAACTGATTTAAATAGAGGATATTAGTCAACTTTGGTGTAAGGTCGATTTTTATTTCACCGAGTGACCTCTGAAAACATATTTTCACGAGTGATATAGCCAGACTTAAAATCCAAAAAAAAATCAAATGAACTTTTCACATTACCGATTTGTGAAGAACTCGCAGGTATTTTTCACACAAAATCGACGAAGCTGTGGGATGTAGTGTTTGCTTCAATCTGGATCACATGCCTGCTATCTTTATTTTTATAATTCACTTTGATACGGTTAGAAGCCTACTATCTTTAACATCAAAAACATTTTTGTTATCATTGGCTTTCTCCTAGAATATTAAATCTCATTCTAACCATTCAATAAGTGTTTTAAAATATAAATTTATTGGCACATAAACGCTATTAAACAAGACTTAGAATCTGGTAGACTACTAAATGGTATAATAAAATTTGTGTAAACTTGAAAGATGTTTTGCACTTTGGAACGTTATTGCTGATACTTTCAGTGATAGTGACCGCACAAAGCACGACTTTAAAAGATATGTTAGACAAAAAGTGACTATCTATATAATTAGCTTTGTTTTTTACACTTCACACGCATTTCATAGAAATAAAACATTTATATTAAATTATTCACGAGTGTGATTTCATTTTCCTATTTAAAGGTGATCGTTGAATTAATTATTAATTATCTGAAGTATTATTTCTATTATTTGATGAGTAACAATACATTTTATGTATTTTGTGTCATTAATTGCCTACGACTATCTTGTAGTTAATATGGAAACACAGATGTTTAGGGGTAAAATAATTAAATTTTAATTAATATAGTAAATGCATGGTAAATTCATAATTAAATTCGATACTCTAAAAAAGAATAAATCTGAAGGCTGTGTAGGAATGACCTTTAGGTATATCCGTTTACGAGTGCGCTAACTTACATGGATACGAAGGCTTATATTACATGTCCATGATTTTATGTAGCGAAGACTTATTATGAACTTGATAAATTTTTTGATTGTGGCATAAACTACTCCAAACATACAGATAAAGATACTCGTAATTTTTTTTGGAAAGATACCTTTAGTTAAATGCTTACATATCTTAAGTGCAACACCCCAAATTGTCTAAATCAGGATTAACAAATATGCCTTTATTCTACAATCCTATGATCATGATAGGAAGTACATCAGTGTTCAAGCCGCGGCCGTGGCGTAGTGGTTACAGATATCGGAACGTGCAAGTTGTCACACGGTACGGACGGTACACGCACGTTATACGAACACGGACTGCACGTTACACGATACACGAACACGATAGATAGCTTGATTTGCGGTAAAATACACGATTCCGAGTCTCGATACACGTTTAACACGATTGTTCGAAATCCTCGGCTTTTTTGCCCAGAGAAAAACGTTTCAACGACGACACGTTAAACGAATAATGCGTCTCAAATGTAGATTGAAAACAAAAAAATATTCTTCTGTTTCGTCGTAAATATGTAACTAAACAATATAAGTTTTGTTAAATTTATTGAAAATCGAGTTTACCTGCTCAAATTCTTAAAAACAAAATGTTACAAGTTGGCTTAAATCGAATTTAAATTCACGCACACGATTGTCAACTTCGAAATCACACGATAGACAAAGAAATAAAAATTTAAATATGTTACATTGGTTCATTACACAGTTAAGCTTGATTGTAAAATATAATATTTATCAATAAATTTATTGAATATCGACATTTTAAGTAGAAATTAAGGTACACGATAGGCGGACAGTCAATACACGATAGACAAAAAAGAACACGATTGATAATATTTTGTATAAAAATTGAATTAGTACACGGTGTACAACAAAAATACTAACTGTATAATAAAGAATATTATTACTGTCAAATTAATTTAATGTCATTCTTAGTAAGTTTGTTTTAATCGAATTAAAAACTACGAAAAGCCGATCAACTCACACGATTGATAAAAATACACGTTTAAATTTTTTTTCCTTTGTTTTCTTCAAATCATTCATTGAGAAAAGATGTCATAATTGTATGTGTATATGTTTCAAAAGTTAAACACAGTCTTAGCTTGATTGTAAAAATATAAGCAAGTCATATAGTATAGATTATTTTATTGAATATCGACATTTTTAGTAGAAATAAAGGTACACGATCGGCGATCGTCATTACACGATAGACAAAGAAGAACACGATTGATATTTTTTTATCAAACAAATTATGTAAGTACTTGATGTATAACAAAAATACAAACTGCAGAATAAAGAAAAACATTACTGTCAAAAATTGTTTATGTCATTCTTTGTAAGTTGGCTTTATTCAGATTTAAAACCACACACACGATAGCCGGCGAAACCCACACGATAGAAAAAGAAATACACGTTTCAAGTTTTTTCTCTGTTTTTATTTTCAAGCCATTCATGGTGAAAAATACTTTGAATTAGTATATTTTTTCAAAACACAGTCTACGCGTGATTAAAAAATATAAGCATGTCATATTGTATAATGGTCGCCTTTTTAGTAGTATGTATACAAGTTATAAACGTTTACATGCAGTGCTTGCGTGAAGACGCGGTATTAAGACAGTACACACACCTCGCGTTAACTTACTATTTTATGCCGACTACAAAATCGATATTTAAATAAAAAGTTTTATATATAAATACGCAAATATGAGGGAATAATACGAATAAACTGTAAAAACTAAATGATTTAATTTACTTTAAGAATTAAAACAATGATGACTTTTTTAATCATACAGAGTCGTGATAAACGAGTTCTTGACCAAGTGAGATGTCAATTATAACAGTTTGTTTACTAAACGCTTTAGCCACTGACAAACAAAGAAAATGTTTGATGATTAAGATAAATGAATGCATGTGTTTACATTTTAAATATAATAATATTATAACGATTATTTTAATTTAGTAACAACATTTCGGTTGGGCCGCAATTTAATTGACCGCAGATTGGTCCGGAGTGAGCCGCAGTTTATCGACGTACGGCATTTAAACAGGAATTTCCGGTTTAAACAAAGTCAAAATTTATTCTAAACTCAACTTAATGAATTGCGGTTTTTCTTTTTGTTTATGGATGATGATTAGTCGACAATGCATAAGTATTTAATACATTTATACGTACGGATTTGTCAATATCTCGGGCACACGATACACGGTAATAAAACGCAAAATCACAATATCTCGGACCGATTTTTACCGTGTATTTACACGATGAGCGGTCTACACGTTACACGATTGAAATACACGGTGAATTATACACGCACACGGTATGAATGATACACGCACGTTCACGCACGATACACGCAAATTTCGGAAACTTGCACGATCCAAGATCTGTAGCATGTCTGAGTTCGAATCCAGAGATCGCGGGTTCGAAACCCGGTCGCGGCAGGTCATACCCTATACATGAGTTGTCGGTCTCGTGATAGGGTAAGTTAGTACTGGTAATAGAAAATAAGTGTCCAGGAAACCTATTGTAGGAAGAGCTGGCCGTTGTGTATATGACCTATATATGTGTTCAATGTGATAATAATAATAAAAAAACAAGTCATGGTACCAAACTGGAGTAAGAATTATACTTGACTTAATTATTGAAAACGGAAGCTTCCTAGAAATAGAAGAATTTGATGAGAAGTTTAATGTTAATGCAAAATTTATTTTAATGGACTTGTTATTTTAGTTTTATGTCAGATAAAACAAACATGATGGAGACTTAAACTATTTTCAAGGGGAGAGTAACAGTAACACTAAGTAACAGAACTTGTGGATCAATCCGATTGCCGTATATACATATAGTTATTTGTTATTATTATATTTGTTGTATTTCTGTAGTTGTAAATATGTATTACGGACAATAAAATAAGTTTAAACTAAACTTAAACTTTAAAGAGCAAAGACCATTCAAACCATGGTATTTCAAACCTATATTAAGTATTTTAAAGGTACTAAACCTATGTATAATATTTTATTTAAGAACGCTTGTGATCCTACATAACCCGGGTCGATAGCGCAGTTGGTAGCGCGCCGGGATTTGGAATCTCGTGCCCGAGGGGGAGCGGGTTCGAATCCCACCCGGTGAGGTTATACCCTTCCATGAAAATTTGACAATAATGTCGATTTTCCTCCTTTGATTAGATAATAAGGAGAAGTTTCCGGCCTTGTGGAAGGGTAGGTGAGTACTGGTTATAGACAATGGTCCAGGAAAGCTAGGTTAGGTGCGCTGGACGTCGTAAAGTGGCCTAAAATTGTGTTGACACGGCGTTAAATCTAGTAAAAAAAGATCCTACATGTATAGCAAAATGGTCACAAAAACTTAATCTCACAATTGATAATAACGAATGGAAAGAGCTGTTCTTATATCCATATCAAACAACTACAAATAGCGACATATCATAGTTCCAATATAGAATCATTCACAGAGTACTAGGCACAAACTACTTACTAAAGAAAATGGGTATTAAAGAGTGTATGTTTTTTCTGCAACAAAAATGACGAAACCTTAGAACTTTATCTTGGTCTTCTCCTATTACACAAACATTTTAGTATCAATGGTCCAAAACAATGATCGTTTCACAGAAGAGCTAACGTGTAAAAACTTATTACTTGGAATTTTACAATCATTTTTATTTGTACATTAAAGACCCATTATCAAAACTTAATATTCATGGGCTGCAATAAAGATAGACATTTATCTATTTTAAACACATCTAATGAACAAAAAAATGTATACTAGTATGCAAGTACAACAATATGGCTATATGCTCACGCTATTTATTGAATTTCAATGTAAAAGTCGATTGAAACCGGAATGAGAATTTCGTTTGCAATACTTAACTACAGTTTATAGTAAAAAAACTAACTCCGATTACATAATTTAGCTGTGACACGATTTGGAACATATAGAACCAACGTTACAAAAAGGAATATACTAGTGTCTGTTATACATGGACACCCATTTCTAAGGAATAGACACTTGATCTAACTTAAATTTAGAAAACAGACTAGTTTGAACTATTAATCTCTGATGCATGTTTTATTTTGATAACTTCATGGTGTTAGAATGTTTTATATGTCTGCTGTAAACAAAAATATCTCCATATAGTGGTTTTAAATACATTTAAGGCTTAATACTTTCAAGAACGTACTTATCATGTCAATGGCTTCTTACAATTCATGCTTGTATACTTTGCACCGAATGTTCTTACGCATGTTGAAGAAAACAACACTGATTTTCATGTCTGCTGCATAGGGAATATCTTTAAATAGAGGTTTTAAATGTATTTAAACATTTATACTCTCAAGAGCTTAATTTTATCATTTTCGTGGCTTCTTTATACTTATACATTGCACCATATGTTCTTACGCACGATGCAGGAATACACTAAACCTAACACGATAAAACATCGTAAACACTAGATTTAAAGCGTCAACGACTTTCTTTGATTCTTTATAATATGCGTTAAGCTATCATCACATATGTGATCTTACCATATTTAGTACAAGCAAGTGAAATGTTTGTCTAAAGTCGGTCGTATGCTGCAATGGCTTTGACTGACTAGAATTAGTACAACGTGTCAAATGTAGACAAGTCATTCTGATTTATCGGCTAATGACACCAAGTGTAAAAATATGGAAAGAATTTCAATATAGTAACAGTACAATAAACAATATGGCGGGAAAATAAACCGCTACATTTATACGAATGATTACAAGCAACCAAGGCATCAATGAGTGTAATATATGTGGTCTGGCGTCGGCCAAATATCACTCAAAAACCAGTAGTTTTTTTACCAATTGCACAAGAAAATATGCACTCATATTAGTGATTTTATTAAAACCTAAACAGCGCAGAGAGGGACCAAAGGGAAAAGTTTTATATACATCATTAGCTTCAATCCCTTCGACAAAAATGAATAGAGAGTAAACTAAGTCATGTAATGTACAAAAATAGTTTGTGCAAAGTACATGTACTTACTTTTAACCTACAACTTACATGCTTATGTTGGCATCATCGGACAAAGAAATGAAATATTTATTAGTTATTTAACGCTTTATCTCATTTTTCTGACTTTGGCTGCTGAATTGTACATTTTGTAAGAAATACAGAAGTGTGTATACATTCTAAAGACAAATTGACTATGTACCCGGAACATAGAGGAAGCAATCAATTATTGATATAATGCTATAAGAGTCAAACTTTGTGGAATCATAAGTCAACAGCTTTCAAGACATTGAATTTGATCACAGTGATAAGATTGGCCATAAGTTAACAAAAGCGTGCAAATTTATATCTATTGCAGAGTTTGTCTTGAATTGTCTTGAATGATGAATTCTAAAGTCTAACAAAGTTACACGATTTCTTTCCACTTATTAATGGGACTCCTTATAATGAAATTAACTGTCTATTAAATATTGAGCACCACCACGTCTGATAGTTCATAAAAACAAATTAGTCTAGCTGCTTTACAATAATATCTGGTTAAGTTGAGCGTTATCGAAGCCAACATCGATAAAAATAGATGTACACATAATAAATGACAATTTGCCTTTATACAATGCTAATTCAGAACACTGTTCAAATCCGACATCTGAAAAACAGGATACACTTTTTCAGGTTTATAGATAAAGCAGTCAATCCAGAAGCAAAATACCAGATAATTACACCTTGGTGTACTGATATTTTTTGCGCATGTTCCTGGTTTAATAAATTTGTTTCGCAAATGGTAAAACAGTGTATTTATTCTGCATCAGACAGTTAATGTCACAATGACTACTAAACAGAATCTAGATGGCATTATTGATAAGTTCTTTTCAATTATTTGTAAAACTAGACATTTGGCCTAACAAATGACAATTATTGTGTAACTTAAAACAAGTGTTTCACTGTTTTATAAATAAATAGCATCAATTGTAGTGCTTTTGTCTCTGATTTCAGAAATTATGACAATTAATTTGTTATTTGATATTTTTCGACGAAATGAACTAACTATTACTAAGTATTTAGAGAAACATTTAATTTAAAGCGTGTCACCTCGTACCAAGCTAGGTGCTTTATCAACTTAGTAAGTCTTGAAGTAATTTAGAATTAATGCCGCCAGCGATATTCTGATAGCACATTATCTTTAGGGGTCAAGTTACTGAATTTAATGATATTTACACACAATATTGTAACTTCAAAAACTATATTTCGAGTCTGTGTCATTTAAAGCACCATTTGTCACGTGGATCAATATTAAGAGAAAAAGCATTTATACAGGAATAAACTGTTCTAAGCACAAATTGTTTAGATATATCGATCCGTTTTCTTCAATCTACCAAAGCACAAAACGCATCGGTATTGCTCCAAAGCGCCGCTCCCTAGAAAGAATAAACACCATCATGATCGATAAAAGTTCATTAAAGATCCAGACAGCCAGGGAACAAGCCCTGTATATCATATTGCTCGTAACATGGTTTACACAATGGCTCATCCTAGCATTCAGAATGCACGAGTGGGAAAATCCAGCACGACCAATTAGGCACGCCCATATCGAGACCAGTCGATAAGTGAGTGTCAATACTGCAGCTGAATCAAGGCTCGGTCTTATTCTTAATTGTCATATTTATTGATGATCTATGTAATTTTCTATGTAATATTAATTATTTGTCCAGACCGTTATGTCAATCAAATTCTTTAATTACATAAACATCAATGTAATACATTGATGTATTTATTTTGTAATTAATGAATTTGATTGACATTTGTATAAAAGACTCTGGAGATGGGAGAGAGTGTGGTGAGAGCAGACTGAGAGTTAGACATACTTGTAGTAAATAAAAGTCATCGAAACAGAACTGTGGATGTTATAGGTTCTCTACTGTACGGTACAAAGGAATACTGTGTATTTTATCGTCATTATATTGATTGTCATTGTACATGGACATATTTATTTTACCCACTGTACCTGACCTTCGAATGAAAAAAATGTCTGTAAAGAAATCTTTATGAAAAACGAGACGCTGTAATTACTAGCCATACTGCATTTAGACCTCTTAGGTACAATACAATCACTTCAATGTAGACGATGGAATAATAAGTAGCGTTTTTCCACAATGCTACCGTATAGCCATGTGAACTGTGTAACAAATACGTGCAGTCGTGCTTTTAGAGGGGAGGCTATCAGCAAAAACAAACATATCTTCTGTAATTTTAACCTTTATCAATCCGTCAATATAACAATAGCAATTCAAGCATATCGTCTGCTATGATAGGCGCATTAACACCTAACAGACACCCGGTAATCGCATTCGGAACTCCTCGGCCGTTCACTACGAATAACCTCGGACATATTTAGACGTCATTGTGGAAAAACCAGTGTTAAAGTAAACAAATACACGATCGTTTAGGCGATGACTAAAGTTTCGTTTTTAGTCCGTAAATTTGAAAGTACATAATTCAATGATATCGATGAACAATATTTGGTTGAATTTAAAATAAAGAAATATGTTTAGACAAAGATCTGTGTGTATACTACAAGAACTATTTTGCGTAACCGTTAAGTGCGTCGCCTCGCGTAGGTAGTAAAATCCCAAAAATCCAGGGAAGACCCCCCCACGACTCCTTCCTATATTATTCATTCATGAAAGGTCGAGGTGTTTCGAATGCCGGTAATCGAACTTATTCCTGCACGGAGTCAACTCACCGATAAGTGCAACGATTCGTTCGTCTCAGTAAAGATGTTTGTCTAAGTAAGAGAATGGCTTTAACGATTCGTCCGATTGGAAAAAAAAATCGTATTTCGATGTAAAAATCCGGATCAGAGTTGATGACTGATTGCAACTAAGTTAATGGTGTTTTGTTTGTTATTTTATGACAGCATACATGTGAAGTAACATAAACATGATTGAAAGGTAACTTCAATCTGGGGTCACTGAATGGTGATTTAAATTACCCCTTAAGCTTCTGTTTACCAGGGGTCAAATTCAAAGGTTGTATCTTTTCATTAAAAAAAATATGACAATTCTTTTAAGTTACTAACTTTTTTAAGATTTCCTTATGCAACTCTATGTAAAATTCGTGATTCCTGGGGTGAGGAAAATTATGACCCAAGGGGAATAATTTAATCTATCTTTGTAGAGGTTCTTAAGTTAATGCAAAATATGTAAGCTTAAGGCTTAACAGTTAGTGAGTAGATGCTTAAACATTTTCTTATTCAAATCTGTCGACCTTTAGGGAGGGACAATATTGACCCCAGGGGCATAATTTGAACGCATTTTGTTGAGGACTTTAGGGTGATGCTACATTCCAAATTTGGTAACTGTAGGTCCTATGATTTTAGAAAAGAAATAATGAAATAAATTGTTGACACACGAGATATTTAGATCCATAACAAAAGTTCACCTTGATCATTTGGTTCTTAGTTGAGCTATTAAAAAATAAGCGTAGATAGTTTTTTTCATTTGACAAAAAAGTAAACAAAATCAAAACTAAGCTTCTTATAAAAGTGATGGCTGTTTTCTTGACATTCGATAAGATGTTTATAATTCAAGTTAGACACGCAAACAAAAACAAATATAGTCTTTTGATGATGGTTCAGATGATTTTGTTGGTATGTGCACATTATTTAGCTGTTAAAATCGATGAACGTGTATCAGGCTATTAGGCTATCAGCATGGTAAAGTTCTACCGATTCGTTCAAGTATTCAATTTGCTTATAAATCAAGATGCAGAGGATGACATTTAATATGATAAAAATGAATCTCCATTTGTAAGAGCGAGCATCGATACATAATAACAGCCAAGACTGCATTAAATGTAAAAACCTAAGCAGACACAATGACAGATAGCAATTGCAGACTTTGATAGCATCGTCTCATCATGAAATGAGAATTGAATTATAAGCAATTTCCTATCGTTCTCTTGTGTTCAATCAGACATACTTCTAATGTAATTTATAAAACCAGTATTTATTACTGTATCTATAGTTGTTTTGTGTTAAGTTGCTCATTCCGATGAAACGATATATAGCCGGCTATATCTTGCATTATTCATTCTAAAGTAATTAATTCAAGCCAACAGTGTCAAATAAAGACATTCATAAAACTATAGAGCTCAATAGTGAATATGTCTTCGCAACATGTTAATCATGAGACAAAGAACTATTTCACATTTTTACGACAAAGATTATCGTAAGTCGATTTGATAAAATTTGCAGTTCAAAATCGAAATATAGAATATTCATAACTGTGATGCTTAGAAGATATACAATATTCTACGTTATTCAGTTATATTTGGAATTAATTGACAACAAGACCGTATTATTAATGTGTCTTGCTTTGACTAGAGCGAGCGTCGATACATAACAAATAACGTACAACCCAAGCAGAGAAAATGACAGATAACAATTGCAGTCTTTGATGCAGTCAATGATAGCATCATCTCATCAATAATTGAATTATAAGCAGGATCGTCCTCCTGTTTCCAATCAGACATCCTTCTAATGTAATTTATACGTCCAGTATTTATCACCGTGTCTATTGTTGTTTTGTGTTAAGTTACTCATTCTGATGAAACGATATATAACTGGTTATATCCTTCATTATTCATTCTAAAGTAATTAATTCAAGCCAACAGAGCAAAATGAAGACGCACATATCGAACTTAATGGTGAATATGTCTTCGCAACATGTTAATTAAGAGTCAAAGGACCTTTTCACAAAATTCTTATAAAAAAGGTTATCGTAAGTCGATTCGACAAAATGTCCAGTTCAAAGTCAGAACGATAATAAACATAACTTTAATATAATATTGAAAAGGTATACAACCTTCTTCATAATTCATGAAGATTCATAATTGATAGACCAAAGAGTTGACCGCATTATGAATGTTTCCTGTTTTTGACTTACGATTATTTTGTAGTAAGATTTTTTTATTAAAATCACTACTGGTACCATTATTTCCATCATGTGCGTTTAATTTAAGCTGTTATGTACGATTTCATACTATATATTCAAAAAATGAACTAAAATGTTATATACTTAAGACCGCAATTTTTACTTTTAGCTCTGAATTTTAAACAATGGTAACAAAAATGGTATGATTGTATCAAAGTATTTATATTAAATCGCTGAATTATGTAAGGCATGCTTATGATTACAAACACATTCCATTTTATTAGAATGTGTTTAAATATACAGGTATGATGCTTAGCTTACTCATTATATAATTATAATGAGAATGTAAAATCGTCCGGGTATGAATATGTTATTACTGTAACATTATAAATAGGGCCACAACAACTCGATGATGTGTTCTATGGATTCGCTCGCACCTTAATTTTGACGGTTTTTACAAAAAAAAAATATTTTTATTTACTCGCTCGCTTATAAAAATTTGTTCTAAACTCTATATAAAGCAACTGAATTAGTTTTTTTCTTCGCTCACTCACCCCATTATTTTCTTGAAAAATCCGTTGAACACATGATCAATTAGTTGTTATTTATTATACCTAATATCCGTTACATTATCATTTATGGGACCCAATGTGGTGAATAAAATTGAAGGTCTCAAAAAGTGCGATTTGTAACAGGCATTCAATAAATAGTTCATTTAGTGCATTCAGCGCTTTGATTAAACAATTTATATACACACGAATGTATAAATTAAGTTTAATTTATGTTTGGAGCGCAATCAAATAATTATACGTTTTGTGCGACAATTGCGTTTTTTTATTTTATATTTAGAACAAAAAGGGTAACAATAAGATATGTAGCTTTATTTTATTATAATATTTCATGTTTCGGCGCGATATGACCTTTTTGTGTTGGTGCGCCGTAAAACCAAAACAAACAAACAATCATGTTAGACATCTCGCTGGGTTACAAAGTCGCTGAAATAAAACGACCGGACAGAAACAATCACAGGTTGAATGGCTTGCCTCTCAATACAGACGCTTGCATTTCCCACATAATAACACTGCATATGAAGGCAAAGTAATAACATAGTAATTATCAGGTCTGAGGACGAACTAGACGTATTAATGACAATGTCTACAACAGTAGGAACCTCTCCGACAAAATACAAACACTTGAAAAAACGACGAACAAATTACAGTTATTACGTATATCTGTTTAGACTAGCACATATGACTTTGGATGAACTGGTAAGTGTTGAAGTATTGCAGCTGATTTCGCTTTTATTGGAATTCGTTTCTCAGGATATTGTTTGTTTGTTTTTGTTGGGTTTAACGCCGTAGCAACAAATTATATAGGTCATATAACGGCGGTCAGTCAACCAACTCACTGCTCCTGAAATGGCTAAATCTCTGGATTTAGCTGTTAACCGAGTACTAAGCGCATACTTTCGCAGTGACTAACAACTACCCTCCATAATAAAAAATCATTGGTAGTAGGGAGAATAGCCGTAGAAATAATTCCATGACCATGCTCCACGAAAGTATGCCCCGACTGGGAAACGAACCCACGATCCATCGATCAGTAGACTAACTGCATGAGCTAGCCGGGCGGCTTTTCTCAGGTTATATAGTCACGTAATCTTCAGAATATAAAAGCGCTTGCTTCTCAATAAATTCTTTCAGCAGCAGAATTGAGAAAATATTTAAAAAGCACATATATAAACCGTTATATTTTTCGTCCGGAAATGACCACAATATCCTGTAAGTTGTAATATTTACCCTGAATCTTTTGTACAAATGGATTTTTTGCATCTTACCATCCTAACTACTGCCAGAATTTTGTATTTTAATATGTACAATTTATGCGATACGTGAAATGTGTAAACATAAGATGATACATGTATTAAACTTCAAAATACTATACGATCCATGTAAATAGTGATAACACAGATGATGATTGTTATATATAAAATATCCTGGCAATAATTGGATAATTCATATTGACTATAAAACAGATGTAAAGATATACACACATATAAGACAATTCGTAAGTTTGTCCTCCAAACTCGAGCAAAAAATATTTTAATTCTTCTAATTACAGAGCTTTGTTTCATATAAATGAAGATTAAACACTGATTAACTACAAAGAAATAATTACCACGTTACATGTTTTAACTTTTACACAGTAGTAACATTTATGTTTTATTTGTCAATTCGTAGCTAAAACATTAAAGGTACTCGTTCACAGATTTCAACTTAAACCTTTTCTGAACCTATCAAAATTGTTTGGAAACATTTTTAAGCAGAGAATTAATGATTTGATAATGGCAATTTTTGTGCAAATTGACATACAAGTACAAAAATATGGTGTTTTAAGTAGTAAAAAATCAACCCCGTATGTCACGGTATAGACAATTTTAGTGCAATTTTGTGACTTTTATTGTATATTTCTTGCAATCTATGGGTCAGTTTGTCCTAATATAGTAAGACTGAATTTTTTGACTCAATTACAAACACTGGTATTTTGAAAATATTGAAAGATCTTAACCAAATCTGTGAACACGTACCTTTAATAACAGAATAGCAAACAGAACCATTACATTCCCACATTTCTTAATAAAAATATTTTTCTCATCAAAAAGTAATTCCGAAAGGCGCGTAATTACTGTTTTTTACCACGCGCTTTAGAAACAGGTGTCACGATCTTCGTTGCACTCCGAAAAATATTTCTAAAAAAAAACATATTTGTATCGTTGCAAGACCACCAGCATGTTAAATAGATTTTATTTGCTTTAAAATATTAAATGAACAGAGAAAACATGAATCCTGAGTATTTTGAAGCTGTAAACTTATTAACTTCCTGAAACTCCAGAAACACTTAAGAATTTTAACATATTTATACGGCTAGCATATTCAGACATTAACACTTGACTTAGCTTAATTGTACAATCTATATAATTGGAAACTTAGGAAATTAGCAAACCTTGACAGGGTTTTTACCAGTACACGTTTACTGAGACAGCAGCGTCTTTGTCATTAATATAAACACATCTTTTGATTCCAGGCATGTATAATTGAAATGTAATACTCTATTTCAATGTCAAAGAATATCGTAAACTATTTCATAAACCGTTCCTCGCGAACAGGGAATATTTAAAATTTAGTTCAAGTCCCCAATAATTTCTAATTCAGTTAAAGACGAAGAGCAAGCACTTTGGTTTGGTCACACATGTAACTCAAGAAGTGTATGGAAATAGTATATACAATACAAGTTTTAGCATTTCCAAAAATGCTTGAAATCGCCATTTAACAATGTTCTTATTCGACATCTCAAAAACAGGATATCCTTATTCATATGTATAGTTAAATCAGTGAATCCAGAAGTAAAATACCGTACAAACTACAATTACACCTCGGTACACTGATATTTTTGCGCATGTTTCTGCATTCGGAACTCCTCGGCCATTCGCTACGAATAACCTCGGAAATATTTAGGCGCCATTTTGAAAAAACCGGTGTTGTAGTAAACAAATACACGATCGTTAAGGCGATGACTGAAGTTTCGTTTTTAGTCCGTAAATTTGAAATTACCTAATTCAATGATACCGATGAACAAAATTTAGTTCAATTTAAAACAAAGAAATATGTTTAGACAAAGATCTGTGTGTATACTTCAAGAAATATTTTGCGTAACCGTTACGTGCTTCGCCTCGCGTAGGTAGTAAAATCACAAAAATCCAGTGAAGACCCCCCCACGAATCCTTCCAAGATTATTCATTCATGAAGACGTGGGAATGAGGATTGCCTCGCTCTCAGTCATTTTATACCTTGTTTCATATGACTGCTATGACAGACTAAATAATTTGTTCCTTTTTAAGGTTATGCTTCGACATCTTTGGGGATGTATTAAGGGCCCTTTAAAGGTGATGTTTCGACACCTTTGGGGAAATGTCTGGTTATCGGTGGTGTTATGTTACACTGTTCATGACCTGTCCGGTTAACAGTAGCATCATGTTATACTGTTCAGGACACCAACTTTCAATATCAAATAAATAAAAACAAATAAACAATTAGTGATAAAAATGTAAAATTAAGTCGGATCATGATCTGTGAATGATTTAGGTCCAAAAATATGAAATATAAAAGCTCAATACAAAGAATAAAAAAATAAATAAATAAACTTACTCACTATATAACATCATGTGTGATAAATTTTTATTTTGTTTTGTGTTATGGTATATACATTGTGTTTTTATGGTGGAGGGTTTCTACTTACATGTATTTATTTTTTATAATATATATTTTTGTACAACGCCATTGAATATGTAATATAGAAATAGGCGTTTAATCAAATGAAAAAAAAACACGGTTAAAGTTTAAGAAAGGTCGAGGTTTTCCGAATGCATGTTTCTGGTTTAATAAATTTGTTTCGCAAATGGTAAAACAGTGTATTTATTCTGCACCAGACAGTTAATGTCACAATGACTAGTAAACAGAATCTAGATGGCATTATTGATAATTTCTTTTCAATTATTTGTAAAACTAGACATTTGGCCTAACAAATGACAATTATTATGTAACTTAAAACAAGTGTTGCACTGTTTTATAAATAAATCAATTGTAGTGCTTTTGTCTCTGATTTCAAAAATTATGACAGTTAATTTGTTATTTGATATTATTCGACGAAATGAACTAACTATTACTAAGTATTTAGGGAAACATGTTATTTGAAGCGTGTCACCTCGTACCAAGCTAGGTGCTTTATCGACTTACTAAGACTTGAAGTAATTTAGAATTAATGCCGCCAGTGAAAATCTGAAAGCATATTATTTTTAGGGGTCAAGTTACCGAATTTAATGATATTTACACACAATATTGTAACTTCAAGAACTATATTTCGAGTCTGTGTCATTTATAGCACCATTTGTCACGTGGATCAATATTAAGAGAAAAAGCATTTATACAGGAATGAACTGTTTTAAACACAAGTTGTTTAGATATATCGATCCGTTTTCTTCAATCTACCAAAGCGCAAAACGCATCGGTATTGCTCGAAAGCGCCCCCTCCCTAGAAAGAATAAACACCATCATGATCGATAAAAGCTCGTTAAAGATCCAGACAACCAGGGAACAAGCCCTGTATATCATCTTGCTCGTAACATGGTTTACACAATGGCTCATCCTAGCATTCAGAATGCACGAGTGTGAAAATCCAGCACGACCAATGAGGCACGCCCATATCGAGACCAGTCGATAAGAGAGTGTCAATACTGCAGCTGAATCAAGGCTCGGTCTTATTCCTAATTATTTATGGTATTCAATATTGTCATATTTATTGATGATCTATGTAATTTTTTATGTAATATTAAATTATAAATTATTTGTGTAGACCGTTATGTCATTCAAATTTTTTAGTTACATAAACATCAATGTAATACATTGATGCATATATTTTGTAATTAAAGAATTTGATTGACATTTGTATAAAAGAATTTGGAAATGGGAGAGAGTGTGGTGAGAGCAGACTGAGAGTTAGACATACATGTTGTAAATAAAAGTCATCGAAACAGAACTGTGGATGTTATAAGTTCTCTACTGTACGGTACAAAGGAATACAGTGTATTTTGTCGTCATTATATTGATTGTCTTTGTACATGGACATATTTATTTTACCCACTGTACCTGACCTACGAATGAAAAAATCGTCCTTAAAGTAATCTTTATGAAAAACGAGACGCTGTAATTACTAGCCATACTGCATTTAGACCTCTTAGGTACAATACAATCACTTCAATGTAGACGACGGAATAACAAGTAGCGTTTTTTTCCACAATGCTACTGTATAGCCATGTGAATTGTGTAACAAATACGTGCACTCGTGCTTTTAGAGGGGAGGCTATCAGCAAAAACAAACATATCTTCTGTAATTTTAACCTTTATCAATCCGTCAATATAACAATAGCAATTCAAGCATATCGTCTGCTATGATAGGCGCATAACCCCTAACAGACACCCGGTAATCGCATTCGGAATTCCTCGGCCATTCACAACGAATAACCTCGGACAAATTTAGACGCCATTTTGGAAAACAGGTGTTGAAGTAAACAAATACACGATCGTTTAGGCGATGACTGAAGTTTCGTTTTTAGTCCGTAAATTTGAAATTATATAATTCAATGATATCGATGAACAATATTTGGTTCAATTTAAAATAAAGAAATATGTTTAGACAAAGATCTGTGTGTATACTACAAGAACTATTTTGCGTAACCTTTAAGTTCTTCGCCTCGCGTAGGTAAACTTTAAACTTAAACTTTTTCATTTGATTAAACGTCATTTCTACATAACATATTCAATGGCGTTGTACAAAAATATAGATTATAAAAAATCAATAAGTAAAACCCCTCCACCATAAATACATAATGCATATACAATAACACAAAACAAAATAAAGTTTATCACACATGATGTAATATAGTGTGCAAGTGTACATGTTTTATTATACCTACATCATTCAAAGTTCATGATCCTACTTAATTTTACATTTTTATCACTAATTTTACATTTTTTTATTTCATTTTAAAAGTTGGTGTCCTGAACAGTATTACATGATGCTACTGTTAACCGGACATGTCCTGAACAGTGTGACATAACGCCACTGTTAACCAGACATTTCCCTAAAGGTGTCGAAACATCACCTTTAAAGGGCCCTTAATACATTCCCAAAGGTGTCGAAACATCACCTTTAAAGGGACAATTTATTTAGGTTGTCATTGCAGTCTTGTGAAACAAGGTAGAAAACGACAGAGAGCGAGGCAATCCTCATTCGCACGTCATAATGCACTCACTCAATCACTTAGTAAGTTTACCGTAATTGTAAGGTGAGGCATTTACTAACCATGTCAATTTTAGAATAGATCATAAAAATTAGAGAAATAGTGAGTTTTCAATCGTTTTTTGAAAACATCCAAAGTAGGTGATATTTTGATATCATCTGGTAGCTTATTCCATAGCATGGGGCCAACAGTACTAAAACTTCTGTCACTGAATGTTTTTTTCTTATTTGTTGGAACCAAAAAATTCAGGTCTTTGGATTTTGCAGATCTAAGACCAGATCTGCTTTGTAAAGGCTTTCTCAGAATTTCAGTCAGATATGCAGGTGCAGTTTCAGTATAACAGTTGTACATGAAAGTACATATTTTAAAGTTGGTTCTTGCTTTGACTGGTAACCAGTGCAGTGAATACAAAGCATCTTTTGAACTGTCAGATTTTTTTAGCCTTAATACCAGTTTTGCACACATGTTTTGAATTCGCTGAAATTTGCTAAGATCACATTTTGAAATTCCATACAATATCAGATTGCAGTAATCGATGTGGGACATGACCAAAGATAGGACTAGTGTTTCTGCTGCATCTTTATCCAGATATTTTCTTATACTTTTGATACGTAAATAATTGTACATGGCAGTTCTACTTTTTGTTTTGATGTGATCTTTAAAGCTTAAGTTTTCATCAAGAAAAGCCCCTAAATAGCGAATGGTCTTCACAGATTTTATAGTTTCACCAGCAATATTAATTGACTGGGTTAAACATTTTTTCAACTGTGCTCTGCTTCCAAACATGATAAACTCAGTCTTTGAGTTGTTCATTTTCAATTTATTTTCATTCATCCATGAATTTATTGTTAGGGCACAATCTTCAAGATCAGAAATGGCATTTGCTTCTTCATTCTGATTGTTAGGACAGAATCTTTTATTAGCAGTGTGGTCGTCAGCAAAACCATGCACTGATATATCAGATGGAATGACATCAAATAAGGTTCCTGCATAAGTAAGATATAACCACGGACCCAAACAACTACCTTGTGGAACACTGCAATCTAATGTACGTACAGATGTTGAACTAGTATTGACGTTGACTCGACATGCACGTGGGCGAAGATATGAGTAGGTAGTAAAATCACAAAATTCCAGGAAAGACCCCCCCCACGAATCCTTCCGAGATTATTCATTCATGAAAGGTAGAGGTGTTCCGAATGCCGGTAATCGAACTTATTCCTGCACGGAGCCAACTCGCCGATAAGTGCAACGATTCGTACGTCTCAGTAGAGATGTTTACATTGTCTAAGTAAGAGAATGGCTTTAACGATTCGTCCAATTGGAAAAATTAAAAAAATCGTATTTTGATGTAAAAATCCAGATCAGAGTTGATGACTGATGGCAACTAAGTTAATGATGTTTTGTTTGTTATTTTATGACAGCATACATGTAAAGTAAAATAAAAATTATTGAAAGGTAACTTCAATCTGGGGTCACTGAATGGTGATTTAAATTACCACTTAAGCTTCTGTTTACCAGGGGTCAAATTCAAAGGTTGTATCTTTTCATAAAAAAATATGACAACTCTTTTAAGTTACTAACTTTTTTAAGATTTCCTTATGCAACTCTATGTAAAATTCGTGATTCCTGGGGCGAGGAAAATTATGACCCTACGGAAAATTTTAATCCATCTTTGTAGAGGTTCTTAAGTTGATGCTACATGTAAATTATGTAAGCTTAATGTTTAACAGTTTAACTAATGAGTAGATGTTTTAACATTTTCTTTTTTAAATCTGTTGACCTTTAGGGCGGGACCAATATTGACCCCAGGGGCATCATTTGAACCCTTTTTGTATGGGACTTTGAGGTGATGCTGCAAGCCAAATTTGGTAACTGTAGGTCCGATGATTTTAGAAAAGTAATAATGAAATAAATTGTTGACGCACGAGATATTTAGATCCGTTACAAAAGTTCACTTTGATCATTTGGTGCTTAGTTGAGCTATTGAAAATTAAGCGTAAATAGCTTTCTTCATTTGACAAAAAAAGTAAACAAAATCAAAACCAATCTTCTTATAAAAGTGATGGCTGTTTATAATTCAATTGAGACACGCATACAATAACAAATATAGTCTTTTGATGATGGTTCAGATGATTTTGTTGGTATGTGAAAATATATATGCACATTATTTAGCTGTTAAAAATCGGTGAACGTGTATCAGGCTATTAGGCTATCAGCATGATAAAGTTCTGCCGATTCGTTCAAGTATTCAATTTGCTTATAAATCAAGATGCAGAGGATGACATTTAATATGATAAAAATGAATCTCCATTTGTAAGAGCGAGCATCGATACATAATAACAGCCAAAATTGCATTAAACGTAAAACCTAAGCAGACACAATGACAGATAGCAATTGCAGACTTTGATAGCATCGTCTCATCATGAAATAAGAATTGAATTATAAACAATTTCCTATCGTTCTCTTGTGTTCAATCAGACTTACATCTAATGTAATTTATACGTCCAATATTTATTACCGTATCTATAGTTGTTTTGTGTTAAGTTACTCATTCCGATGAAACGATATATAGCTGGTTATATCTTGCATTATTCATGCAAAAGTAATTAATTCAAGCCAACAGTGCCAAATAAAGACATTCATAAAACTATAGAACTTAATGGTGAATATGTCTTCGCAACATGTTAATCAGAAGCCAAAGAACCTTTTCACATTTTTTACGACAAAGGTTATCGTATGTCGATTTGATAAAATTTGCAGTTCAAAATCGAAATAAGAATATTCATAAATGTGATGCATAGTAGATATACAATATTCTACGTAATTCAGTAATATTTGGAATTGATTGACAACAAGACCGTATTATTAATGTCTCTTGCTTTGACTAGAGCGAGCGTCGATACATAACCGCTATTATTAAATAACTATGTGTTATTTGCCCTGTAAAGTGGCAAATTCACTACACAATACAGAAAAAACTGTTTAATAAAACTGAAAACCGGGCCGAAATCTGTTATAGGGCCAATAACAAATTTCTGCGCTCCGATTGGTTGAAAAACAGGGCCAATATTAAAATTTGCGTAAATGTAGAAATTCTAAAACAAAATGGCCGCTCCTTTTCTCGATAAAATTCACTTTTATCAGTTTTGCGGTCTAATCACGTCGCGGGCCTCAATAATCAGAATGAATACGGATAATTTTTGAAAGGGAAGTAACCGATAATACTTTTCGATAGATGACATCAACTAAGAATGACGAATTCACCCCGTGAGTTATTGCATCATCTTGAACACAGAGTCTTGTTGACAACGAACAGTCATATTGGCCCTCGACCTCGGGCCAATACGACCGCCCTTGGAAAAATAACAGGGCCTATATCAAATCACATATTTAATAACATATATGATTGCATTAAACGTACAACCCAAGCAGACAAAATGACAGATAACAATTGCAGTCTTTGATGCAGTCAATGATAGCACTCTCTGATCAATAATTGAAAATTGAATTATAAGCAGGATCGTCCTCCTGTTTTCAATCAGACATCCTTCTAATGTAATGTATACGTCCAGTATTTATCATCGCGTCTATAGTTATTTTGTGTTAAGTTGCTCATCCATATGAAACGATATATAGTCGGTTATATCTTGCATTATTCATTCTAAAGTAATGAATTCAATCCAACAGAGCAAAATGAAGACGCACATATCGAACTTAATTATGGTGAATATGTCTTAGCAACTTGTTAACTAAGATAATATTAAAAAGGTATACACATATTCTTACATTCGACATTTTTCATGAGTATTCAGAATAGATATACCTAAGTAATGCCCGTATTATGAATTTTTCCTTTTTTGACTTACGATGATTTTGTAGTGAGATTTTTAATAAAAAGCACCACTGGACATCATTCGACAAAAAATAGTACCATTATTTCCATCATTTGTGTTTAAACTACTATGTACGATTTTACACTATATATTCAGAAAATGAACTAAAATGTTATATACATTGTACTTAAGACCGCAATTTTTACTTTTAGCTCTGAATTTTAAACAATGGTATCAAAAATAGTACGATTTTATGAAAGAATTTATATTAAATCGCTGACTTATGTAAGGTACGCTTATGATTACAAACGCATTTCATTTTATTAGAATTTGTTTAAATATACATTTTGTATGCATGTTTCATAACAACTTTGTTACGGAGATATGATGCTTAGCTTACTCATTATATAGTAAAATCGTCCGAGTATGAATATGTTATTATATTATAAATAGAGCCACAACAACTCGGTGATGTGTTCTATAGATTCGCACATTATTTTGACGGTTTTTACAAAAAAAATATTTTTATTTACTCGCTCGCTTATAAAAAAATGTTCTAACCTCTATATGAAGCAACTGAATTAAAATTTTATTTAATTTTTTTCTTCGCTCCCTCGCCCCATTATTTTCTTGAAAAATCCATTGATCACATGATCAATTTGTTGTGGTCTAAACAAAAAGTACAAATATTCTTTGAATTCCAAACTTTTAGACATACTAGTCAAAGTCTGTACTGGATTAAATGAAGGTTAATGGCAATGACTTTTCAAGCTTAAAAACTTCAACACTGTCTCAACTCGCAGGATGATATAACGCAAACAAAGACTGCAAGCAAATATATATTTATATATACCTAATATCCGTTACATTATCATTTATGGGACCCAACGTGGTTAATAAAATAGAAGGATTCAAAAAGTGCGATTTGTAACTGGCATTCAATTAATAGTTCATTTAGTGCATTCAGCGCTTTGGTTAAACAATTTATATACACTCAAATGTATAAATTAAGTTAATATTATGTTTGGAGCGCAATCAAATAATTATACGTTTTGTGCGACAATTGCGTTTTTTTATTTTATATTTAGAACAAAAAGGGTAACAATTAGAGATGAAGCTTTATTTTATTATAAGATGTTAATGTTAGACATCCCGCTGGGTTACAAAGTCGCTGAAATAAAAATACCGGACAGAAACAATCACAGTTTGAATGGCTTGCCTCTCAATACAGACGCTTGCATTTACCACATAATAACACTGCATATGAAGGCAAAGTAATAACATAGTAATTATCAGGTCTGAGGACGAACTAGACGTATTAATGACAATGTCTACAACAGTAGGAACCTCTCCGACAAAATACAAACACTTGAAAAAAGACGAACAAATTACAGTTATTACGTTTATCTGTTTAGACTAGCACATATGACTAAGGATGAACTGGTAAGTGTTGAAGTATTGCAGCTGATTTCGCTTATATTGGAATTCGTTTCTCAGGATATTTTTTGTTTGTTTTTGTTGGGTTTAACGCCGTAGCAACACACTGTATAGGTCATATAACGGCGGTCAGTCAACCTACTCACTGCTCCTGGTATGGCTAAATCTCTGGATTTAGCTGTTGACCAACTACTAAGCGCATACTTTCGTCAGTGACTAACAACTACCCTACATAATCAAATATCATTGGTAGTAGGGATAATGGTCGTAGAAATAATTTCATGACCATGCTCCACGAAAGTATGCCCCGACCGGGAAACGAACCCACGACCCATCGATCAGTAGACTTGCGTGCTAATTACTGCATGAGCTAGCCCAATCTGATTAAAACCCGATCTAAAATTTTCCGCTCGCATACTCGCTAATTTAGATCTGGCCTTATTCAAACGAAGGTCACGTTCAGGCGACCTTTTCTCATCTTAATATTCATGACGAAATTGTTATGATACGTAACTTGTTTTCATCGTCTACGTCACGCAATTTGAAATGAGCCGCCCAATCGCAGACTGTGAATAATAATGCTGTTAAATCAGCTTGCAATCCTTGGTCTAAAAATAGAAATTACGAAATTAAAATGCTATTAATAGTGTTTCGTCTAGATGAAAGCTACGCATTGATTGGTCGACATAAAGGTCATCTAGAGTGACCCTCCATTGAGATAGTAGAGATCCTGTACGACAATGCTCTACAGGATATCTGTTTACGGAGATTGCGATCCATGTAAATAGTGATAACACAAACGATGAGTATTATATATATATAAAATCCTGGCAATAATTGGATAATTCATATTGACTATAAATCAGTTGTAAGGATATACACACATATAAGACAATTCGTAAATTTGTCCTCCAGATTCGAGCAACAAAATACTGTAATTATTCTAATTACAGAGCTTTGTTTCATATAAATAAAGATTAAACACTGATTAACTACTAAGAAATAATTACCACGTTACATGTTTTAACTGTTACACTGTGGTAACATTTATGTTTTATTTGTCAATTCGTAGCTAAAACATTAAAGGTACTCGTTTACAGATTTCAACTTAAACATAAATTTTTTTTGAACCTATCAAAATTGTTTAGAAACATTTTTAAGCACAAAATTAGTGATCTGATAATGGCAATTTTTGTGCAAATTGACATAAAAGTACAAATTATGGTGTTTTAAGTAGTAAAAAATCAACCCCGTATGTCACGGTATAGACAATTTTAGTGCAATTTTGTGACTTTTATTGTATATTTCTTGCAATCTATGGGTCAGTTTGTCCTAAAATAGTAAGACTGAATTTTTTGACTCAATTACAAACACTGGTATTTTGAAAATATTGAAAGATCTTAACCGAATACATGAACTCGTACCTTTAATAACAGAATAGCAAACAGAACCATTACATTCCCACATTTCTTAATAAACATATTTTTCTCATCAAAGAGTAATTCCGAAAGGCGCGTAATTATTGTTTTTACCACGCGCTTTAGAAACAGGTGTCACATTCTTCGTTGCACTCCGAAAAATATTTCTAAAAAAACATATTTGTATCGTTGCAAGACCACCAACATGTAAAATAGATTTTATGTGCTTTAAAGTGTTCAGTGAACAGAGAAAACATAAATCCTGGGTATGTTAAGCTGTAAACTTATTAACATCCTAAACCTCTAGAAACACTTAAGAATTCTAACATATATATACGGCTAACATATTCAGACATTAACACTTGACTTAGCTTAACTGAACAATCTATATAATTGGAAACTTAGGAAATTAGCAAACCTCAACAGGGTTTTTATCAGTACTCGTTTACTGAGACAGCAGCGTCTTTGTCATTAATATAAACACATCGTTTGATTCCAGCCATGTATAATTGAATTGTAATACTCTATTTCAATGTCAAAGAATATCAAAAAATATTTCACAAACCGTTCCTCGTGAACAGGGAATATTTAAAATTTAGTTCAAGACCCCAATACTTTCCAATTCAGTTCAAGACGAAGAGCAAGCACTTTGATTTGGTCACACATGTAACTCATGAAGTGTATGGAAATGGTATATGATACAAGTATTAGCATTTCCAAAAATGCTTGAAATTGCCATTTAGCCGTGCATGACGTCTTCCCCATTGAGTTAAAACATTATAAATATTGCTTTTGGGTAAAACAATCTACGCATAATTAACTAACTTTTGACGTGCTCTATCCGTGATGAAGGATATGAATGTTTAATTTATATCGTTGGTGTTAGTAATTTCCTTCCTTGTGTATAGTGTCAGTACCGCGTCGGTGTTTAAGACCGTCCCGGATATGATCGATATTTATTATCAGACTTGCCCGACTGCGTTTATATATTGATAATGGTATTGACCAGTAATACAAACAAGTAACCCGACAAAAACATGGCGGGGACAAATCCATTCACGCACCCTTTCTTGACGGCCATTTTCTTATCATAAGTCTTAAAATAATTCGGTTTTGATTGACTTGTAATGTCGACTACAAAATGTTCAAATCTTGATGATTGTTCATGTCGCTGCCCTGGACGGCGACAATCAATTCAACTGCGAGCAGTTTTATGCTCAATTTTAGCACATCAACAAAGAATATACAACGTAAGAAACACAATCACAAGATTGCTTGTCTCTCTATAATATTAACAATCGCATGATTTCCAACAGTAAAGTTGACAATATAATTATTAAGACGAACTTTCCATTATCAAGTCTATTATATTGTGATTTCCACCAAGAATTACTACTTAGTTTTATGATAAAATGACAATTACTTAGGGCATTCAGATTAGACCACGCACACCCATGTCCGTTGCAATAGGCTACACACAAGATTTAAAATTTAGTGTAAGGAAGCATATAAGTTCTAACGGTGTTGTCTCAATAAATCTCATTTTGGATTAAAGAAATACTTAAAGATATAAATACAACACGTACAATTACGTTGAATAACGTGGGCGCAAGAAATGCAATACAAATTGTACCTAAATTTAGCAAGTCAATTCTCTCTCAACAAAGAATCTGCACTGTTATTTTACAAAGACACAAAGCCTGTCGTTAAAGTCTTTCTAAAACTGTAGCGTCAAAAGAAGTTGTTAATTTCTACGTCAAAGAAATACTTGGGTAAAAGATATGAGATAAATAACCATTAGGATAAAAGAGAAAAGCAGCATTTGTTGTCCGTTCCCTGTCTACAAATAACATGAAAGTGTGTTTACATGCATCTTGTTACTATAATGTATTGATTCTCAGCAGCCTCATGTGTCGATATGCTCAAGAACATTTATGTTGCAACAGTCACCGATTTATAAACCCAATGATGTACTGGCCAACGTCTATAGCTAGGTTCTAAATCTGATAAATTTTTAAGTATTTTATTAATTAACATATGAATGTTCAATGAAATAATTTAGCTTTGTTGATATGCCTATTTGGCATTTTATGGTTCTTCATAGTGATAATGTGAACTTGCTGAACCCTTTATTTATCAAACTCTTAATTCATTTTAAAACGTGTTTAATCTTCTAACCCTATAATTATGTACTTCACTGTTTCAACTATTAATCGTAGCTGTTACATGTAAGTCAGAGTAAAGCCTGTTACTTATTTATTACCAACAACCTGGCTTGTGCAAATTAATACCTCGGACGACATGTCCTAGTTCAAACAATGTTAAATCTAAAATCATTTGTGACCAGATCTAAGTAGTCAAATAAGCCTGGCATACATTAACCGGTACTTACACATGGTCTCCTCACAAAATTGATCATTAGACAATAGCCAGAAACACCAGGAATTAATTGCTCATCTTTCCATGACAAATGCTGCACATGGATTTCCAGAATTGCACGCATGAGCTGAGATTACAATACAATTATCTGAACTTGAAGGAAGAACTGTGTAACTAAATTTACAGCATATTAAATCTACATGCACATACAGCAAAGGATCGACCGAGGATTACTTGGGATGACGATTGACAAAAAGTAAGCCATCGAGGAATTTTATAGGCTATAGTAATGCTACTCAAAGCAATATTTTGGCTTTGTGACCTATTTTTACCCCACGTGACCCATGTTCGAACTCCTCCAAACAATTACCTAGACAAGCATCCTGACTAAGTTTTATGAAAATTGACTAAAAATATGACCACTAAAATGTTCACTTACTAATGTGGACGGACGGACAAAAGTTCATTATGTCACTACGTGACATGTGGGCTAAAAATCTCTACGAAACAAAGTTATCTCCCTTTTGCTATTCTGTCATATTGATGAACTACTATTGAATGTATGGGGGCAAAACATAAATTCTGACTAGAAGATGACATAACGCCCATGCAAGGCTTCTTACCTCGACATTTCATGGGAAGTTTGTAACTTTTTCGTCAGAATAAATGTTTAGTTATGTTTACCGAGACTTAAATTTTAGAGCGATTGTAAGATGTCACAGGCGAACGTAGGTCTATAACACGCGCCAATTATCTAATTTAATACGAAGGATAATTGAATCTGGTTTTTTCAGGCTTTGTGCTATCTCATAAAAGGAAGACTGATAGAGAGAGATGATACCCAGCTACACTTACTGAAGCATTAAAGGCAATAGACGATGGAATGTCGCTGATACGAATAAGTAAAGAGTTAGGTGACTCGTATTTTACAGATGGGGCGCTATCATAATACCATTCCAGAAATAGTTGAGACTGAACTTAGAGAGCATATTGTTAATACAGAGAAACGTGTGTTTGAGCTGCAGATGAGAGACCTTCGACGACTTGCGTTTGATGTAGCTGATAAATCAGGAGTTGACCATCCTTTTAACAAGCAAAACGTATTGTTGGAAACAACTGGGTACAAGGACTTCTATCCCGACGTAACCTAACAATTAGACAGACAAAAGCAACCAGTCTTGCTCGCACTGTCATCGAAGTTCCGTTTTTATGTAATAACACAATGGTAGACTTCATTTGCATACATTGTATTATGCAAATTGCTCAAGGGTGACGTTACTCGGATTCTTATTCAGCACGGCCAGAAGATATGGAAACAGCAAAAATAACTTTGTGGGAACGCAAGTGCACGGCCCATCTAAAATATGGCATTTTACTGCAGGGGCTAAAATAAAGACGTTATGATGAAACAGCTAGACTGCTTGTTGAACAGTATCGATCTAGACCAAGGTGGATTGGTGAAGAGTTGTTGGATATCGTGAAATCTTTGCAGCCAATTGAAATGAACTTGTTGAAACAAATGAAGTACGTGACTTGGAACCAGGTTTTCACTCAAGTAATCACAGTTGCAATTTAATTTCAATCTATACATTTGTAAGCACTCACCCTACGACTATATTGGAGATAGACTTAGGTAGGAATATATTTACATGTTTGTTCTTCAGCATAATTTTTGCATTAATTTTGCTTGTTTGTAGTCTGCTCAATATTAAACGTCTGATGAAGTAGCATTGATAGACCATCTTATTGTGGTAAGCATGAAATATCATTGCATTAACATTAGGACAAAACGTTCGTTGATAGAACTTTGTGAAGCTACTATGTAATCCTGGCTAAGTATTTTTATATTTCATTAATTTTATCAATTTAGCATTTATACAGCACCCACCAAAGTTTGAAGACATGTTCACTTTGTAGGCCTACTGAATAGCTTATATCTAAAATTTGGTTATTGTTTGTTTTGAGAAAAGCCTTTAGTTTTTCTTTTGCTTATCATTATTCTTGTAACTGAGACAACAAAAAAACATAAAATACTATGTTATGGATGTTATTGCAAAAACATACTTTTGGAGGCTTTTAGATATCAGATGCTAATATTATAAATGTGCTGCATTAATGGAACTTGTTTTCATTTCATCACAGTCCATATTGATAAATATAACAAAAATAGTGATTCTACAAAAATAATCATCATTGGTCAAGGATTGTAGAGTATACCTTTTGTCTCCAACATTTTGGTGGGTACTGTATATTATATCTTAAAGAGGTTCTCAAAGCAATTGTGACATGTATCCTCATCCTCAACCCGCTTCGATAGCGCAGTTGGTAGAGCCCCAGGATTTGGAATCTCGTGCTTGTGGGGGTGCGGGTTCGAATCCCACCCGGGGGGGGTTATACCCTCCCATGAAAATTTGACAATGATTTTGATTTTCTCCATTGATTAGATAATACGGAGAAGTTTCCGGCCTTGTGGAAGGGTAGGCGAGTACTGGTTATAGACAATGGTCCAGGAAAGCTCGGTTAGGTGCGCTGGACGCCGTGAAAATGACCTAAATTGTCTTGACACGGCGTTAACTCCAATACATTAATACATGAATTATCCCCAAACTGCAATTTGGACTTTTGTGCACGCACTTTAATCGGGATTACCTGTCCCTTACCTCTTATTCTTTATTGCACCTAAGTTAGCAAACGATTAACCAGAAACCATGTCTGTAAAGTTGACATAATTAGAAGTTGACTATTTCTTTTTAGAATTTTGGATACTGTAATAAGCATCAATGTTACTGAACAACTAAAATAAGGTTACCAATTCACTGTTATTATTGTTCCAAGTTTGTTAATCCCTTATAGTGAGCAATGCTCATTTAAAAACAGAATTATCTGATACCTCGTACAGTACCTCTGAGCCGCCTTTATTCTGCTTTGCCTGATGTACATTTTTCTACATCATTTAATTATTTGTTGCCTTGATAAATTTCTGCACACGATTTTGTACTTATTACAAAGATAGTACGAATTCATGATGTTTAACACGACTCTGCTCGTCGGTGTTTTGAATCAATGGTTTTTTATTTGTGATTATTTTTGTGATTTATTTCAATTGTCCCTTACTTGTACATGTAGTTTTTCTATAATTGCAGATGAACGTGAAGCGATAATAAAACAGCAAGAAGCATGGGAGGTAAGTTTTATATGTCTTCTATATTTTTTCAACCTTTCAAAACTTTAATCATAAGAATGAAACTATGAACAGCCAGTTTTTGTGTCCAGGATTCATAATGTTTGGAAATCTTTTTGAAACCAATAAGCTGATAGCTATTATTTTAAACATGTATCATTATGTAATTCTCTGCTATCAAACTGTCGAAGTTGTGCATGGTGGATCAAAGTTCCTTTCCATTTCTCTGTTCAGTAATATATCAGGTCTTTATGACCTTCCAGATTTAATTCCGAACTTGATCTAATGCCTCAGTCACATAAAATCGTGGTTTGTTGCGTACCCTTACTTGCAGAAAGTCATAAGTCGTGGAAAGTCTTGCGTATTAAGCAGACGGTACGCGATTGGCACTAAACAACACACTTGTACGAAGCCGTAGTTACTAGCTGTAAGATATGCAAGCTTAACCCATATTCGGCCACGATTGTGTTCACAATTTGACTTATTACACGGGCACGTGTATCCTGAGCTCATAACACGGGCCCTGGTAAAAAACGTAACAGTACGTACAGGTATGCAAAAGGTGGTACCGGTCCTTGAGAAGCTTGATCGCACGGCGCACGTACGGTGCCCTCACGGCTATTTTTATGTTAATGGGACTGTAGCATAAATCGTATTTATTTTTATCTAAATGTAATATTAATTGAGATCAAACCCTTAAGAAGACACGGTTATAACATATACATAAGCCATATTGGTTACATTTTATTTTGCTCTTTAAATTCCTATGATATATTCTGATATTCCATTTTTGATATAATTTTTTTTTTTTCAGACTCGTAATATGAAGTACATCAGATATTTATGGGTACGTAATATTATTTTAGTTATCTGGAATCCGTAAAACTTTGGTGGCTTGCACAATTATGGTAATAATGTGTTAGAGCTATAACTGACCACTTATACTAAATAAATATGAAAATGTTTTACTCTTCCAAAATAACAAGTTAGCTTGTTGTTTGGTCTGCAGCTTTTTCTATAATCAGCTCAATTTCTCGACATTCGCAGAAGGCAGTTCATAATCTCTCGCAATTCAAACTTTATACATACCCCAGTATACCAGATGCAGGTCAAACGTGGAATTTCTCATTTTTTGTTATGGTCCGTTGAATTTTGCAGTGTCGATGCCATTTGATGAAAAATCTTGTACACTTATTTTCTCTGCACCGACTTAATTTCTCTGCACCCATTTTTTACAAGCATAAATAATGTTTTAGGGGTTTCCTCTCACATTCAATGATAGGTCTAGTTTAATCCTTAATTCTAATGATCTTTGTGGATTCACACTAAATGACTCAAAAGTACACCCTCTCAAACGCATTTAAAATTATTTTGTCATAAAAGTAAATGTCAGTGTGAGAATTCAATTAAGTTGTGTTTTTCTTGTTTTAGGACTTTAGAAATAATTCTGTAATAATTCTAACAATCTTTTATTTTGCAAATTTACAGTTAAAGTTTTAAACACATAAGGAATTTAAGTTCAGTCATACAGTAAAAAAGTGCCACAGACTAAAAGAATCTTCCATGATGATTATAAGCTATATGCCTATCAATATAATTGAAGCCTGATCTAAAATTTTCTGCTCGCCTACTCGCTAATTTAGATTTGGCCGCTTTCAAATGAGGGTCACGTTCAGGTGATCTTTTTTTCATTATTATATGATTAGCAACTTGTTTACATTGCTTACATCATGCCAACTGAATCAAACGTTGAAAACGAGTATACAAAATCAGAAACCAAGAAGATATTAGCTCAGATATTAAAGAAGTAGAACAAGAAAAGGACCTAGGGGACTTGAGGGGTAATATTCGACCAGAAATTAAAATTTAATGAACATAAAAGCTCAAAGATAAAAATTGCCAATAGAAACCTGGGACTTATAAAAAAATTTCCCACTACATCGATCAAGTAATGTTTAAAACTGTACTAATCTATAGTGAGGCCCCATTTAGAATGTGCTAGCCCTATCTGGAACCCTAGATTTAAAACTGACGAAAGGGCATTGGAAAATGTTCAAAGAAGGGCAACCAGGATGGTGTCATCTATTAAAGATCTAACCTACCCAATAGAATGAAAACATTTAGAATTCCATCGTTAGAATATAGAATAATGTCGTACAAACATACAAGATTATGAAAGGCTTTGACAAGCTAAACAAAGACAGATTAGATTCTTTCCTTCACCACTTACTAGATCACACACTCTCCGTGGTAACAATAACAAAATATTTAAATCAGGAGCAAAAACCGACATTAGGCGGACTTTCTTTAGTCAGAGGGTGGTCGACACCTGGAATTCCCTTCCCAATAGCGTGACAAATGCTCCGTCATTTAATGCCCTAATAAGTAGACTTAATAAACACTGGCAAAATGACTACTCAAAATTCGAGCCGAAGTGCTTAACCAACTTGTAGAATCAATGAACAATAAATAACGCACCTCAGCTATCCAATATCTAACATATTGGACAGCTCTCGTGGTATATCCCTTACTGAATTAATGCAAGTCTATATCTGGAGTCAATACACAAAATGTGTAAGTCAAACACGGTATATATTGTGTAGAGAAGTGTCTCAACAAAAGCAAAACCACATGGAGTTCCTTGTAAAAACAACGGGTCGACAACTACCATAATGAAAACCAGAATTACAACTTTAGGGTCTAGCCACGCTTATATGAAAACACAGGCGATTAAAACCGGTATACGCCCTGACCACTTTCATGTCGACTTTCAAACATGGCGAAAGGAATAAAAAAAAATCATTGCAGTCAGTGCGGAAAATATTGTTTTAAAACTTTCATCTATACATAAGCTTACATTTTATGATAATCATTTTGTCATTGCGCACTACCATTGATAATTTATTATGTAATAATTGCTTTTATTTCAATACAGGTGCTTGGTATTAAGGTTCAAGTAAAGTTTGTGAGTGCATTAATAATAGTGAAATGAAAAATGCTCTAACTCTTTCATACTTCCACCAAGAGCAGTATATTATACATCATGTTAAAATGTTCCTTATGAAACATACAATGCAATACTGGTAATTAATTCAGATGAAAACTTTTACCAAAAGATGCACTTGCAAAATTGATGCTGTAAATCTGAAAATACTAAGACCCTATTTCTACTTTCACTTTAGTTTTTCAATTGCCTTAGTTTTGTTTCAACATTTATTTAGGTTATAAATATTAATGTACTTTCATTGTAATGTGTACTCTAAGGTTCTGTAAAGGAATTAATGTTAAATTTTGTAGTAAGAAAATTTTAATGTAATTTAGTATTTTTATTTATGCAGCATCAATTTTGCAAATACATCTTTCGCTAACTATTTTTATCGTAATTATTGACAAGCATCATTTTGTATGTTTCATAGGAAACATTTTGATGTATAAAAATACTGTTGGTGGAAATATGACAGAATTAGAGCTATTTCTGTTTTACTATTTTTTAGCAAACCAAGACTTTACACGAATCTTAAAACAAAGAAATACAAAATTTTCGTTCTGTATGCTAAAAGGGTACAATTTGTAATTCCTCAGCAGTATCATTAATTATTGTTTTTAATAATAATTTGGAATTTCTGGAATAGTCAGCTGATAAAGTGGGAATAACAGAAATGTAACCTAAAGTAGTGCAGTTGGTATTTTAAGAGAAACCTATAATATTGATACATACGATTTATTCTTAGCCGATGAAACAAATGGAAGAGGAACTGGATTACTAATAAATTCAGCCTATAAAGCATCATATAAAGAAGACCTGAAGTCAAACATAACTTTAAAGAAGCAGTTTTCTGTGATATTAACTTAAATGGAAAAGATAAACTACTAATTTGTTGTATATACAGAAGTCCTAACAGTGACTATGACAATGTCCGAGAACTATTAAAATTGATGGAAAATTTAAGTAACTTGAACTTTTCTTATACGCTGTATATAGGTGACTTCAACTTTCCAGATTTAGATTGGCAAAACGAAGTTTCAATAAAGAATGAAAACCATATAAGCAAAGTTTTTATTGAAGGCATATTCAAGACCTATTTCTTGAACAACACGTTAAACACCCTACAAGGTATAGATCCGAACAAAATCCATCCATATTAGACTTGGTTCTAACTAATGAAGAACATATGATAGATGAAAACAAATATCTGCCAAGTCTGGACAAAAGCGATCATCTTGTCCTTGCCTTTAAGGACTATGTAATTTATGAATGTCCTTAATGACTTAAAAATAGGTGTGGTTGCAATAATTGAAATTTACAAATAATTTTCATAAATTTCAGTTTTCATTTTAATCCTAATGAAATGAATAAGTAAGTTTAATAGAAAAATATCATAAAAGTGGTTTAGTAATATTTATTTTTTATGAAAAAAGTGAGTTTAAACATGTGAACTTTTGTGCAAGGTTACATGAAGTACAGTGAAAACAGTTAAAATAAAATCTTCCAATCAGATTGTGTACACCCCCGTGTAGATGCACTAAGAATTAAAAATACAAATTAATTCATACATTGTCTGAAATCAGTATAATAAAATATCTCTATATACAAAATTTATAAGTTTCAACATGTCCAAAATATAACTTTACACAAAAGAAGTAGTACAAACAAAAAGTACGGTGTCCAATAATTGACAGAGATAATGAAAGGTACACACTTAAAATATGTATAATTCACTTATGTCATTATTGAACGGCCTGTTAGCGGAAAACGTTTCAGACAAACAGAAAACGGTCAAAGTATATAGTACGCGAGTATGAAACAACCTGAAACAAAATAGTTCCAGTATATTGTGCAAATTAGTAACTGCCATTACAATGAAGAGGGCGGTGTTACTCCCGTTGATTTAGATCAATAAATTTACACAAAAAGTAAACAAGAAAACAATTCCTCCTCTCCGAATTCTTCTAATAAATTGAAGTAAAGATTCTTTTGTCCGCTATCTTTAAACGTTCGCGCTTCAACGGATCGTTCACTTAGCCGTTCATAACGGTAACGGTGATTGACTAACGTTAAATGCTTACTGAACGCAGGGCTGATAAAGAACTTTGACTGTTTCATAAGAATCTCACGTAAGACAGCAAACTTTCCGAAATACTTACTTACGTTGACCTTACGTTTACGGTGAGAGAATTTCAAAGACGCACTCAAAACTTAAAACCTTAGCTTCAATACGATCTGACTTAAGTCAACGTCATGTAGTGAAGCCCTCAAATTTTGGTCACATGATTTGTTATCAACAATACATTATAAACTGCAAAGCATTTAAAGTAAAAACTATGTTCCACAAACTTCTACGAACAATTTCACAAACGGAGATTAGAAGCTCTCGAAGAAAATGCACGAGGGCTATACCGAGCCACCATACTCTTGATTTTTCAATACACGGCCAATTTAAACAAAGGTGGTATGACACAATAAATGGTCATCTGCTAACAAAACATCGACCAATTTAAGACGGAACCGATGGATGTCAAACCCACGTGGCGCCAAATAAATACCTTAAAACAATAAATAATCCAATCTACAGACATATATAGTAATAACTTCATAAAAAAAACCATTCTTAAGACATTTCATCGAAATCTTACAATCTTTATATAGAAGTTCAGTTTGTGTATGTACACACGTTTTTGTGATTAGCCCCTGACTTCCGCAAACATGTGTAATGAATAAGTTTTTAATACACACAAAATGGACGCCAAAATTTTGATTACAGAGCCCACTTATTTGTTTGTTCATATATGTAAATTCAGTCACAGATATAGAAAATGTAAGCCTCAGTGCATCTAGAGTAATATTAGTGCATTCAATATCTGCAGATGTATTTTGAATTTGTTCGCTAGAATAAAAGGAAACTTGCACAGAAAATAACGTATTTATTTCTGTATTCACAGGTGATGTGAAGTACCTACGATAACATTGCCTGGTCCAAAAGATTTCAGGCAAGAGGGATGATTAAACAATATGATATTTTTAGCACTGCATTCACCCTAACCAACTTTTTGAGGGCCGGTACTTAAAGGTACCTTTCTGTAATTTCAACAATTACATAGTCCTTAATTATAACTGTTACATTGAACATAAACAGAGTGTAGCTATAAAATACAATTTCAATAAAGGTAACTACCAAGCCATTAGAAGTAAATTGAAATCTATTGATTGGGACAACAATCTACATGGATACATCAATTGTATTTACTCAAAATTTGCTGAAATAAGTCATACATTACAAGAAGAAAACATACCAAAGATTAAAACAAACAAGACTGTGCGAGAGAGTCAATATGTAGATAATGAAGCAAAAAAAAGCCATTAAAGAAAAAAGGAAACTTTGGATTAAATACAAAAACTGTGAAAAATTATATACTTATAATAGTTACAAGGTAAATCTTGGACTACGTCGATCTAGGTATCAATACGAAGAAAAAATTGCCTTAAACATAAAAGAGAAAAGTAAGCTCTTTTGGAAGTTCATACGTGATAATACAAAAACTAAAATAACAGTTGGGAGCCTTGAAAATAATGACGGAGAACTAATAAATGATAATCAGGAAATAGCAAACCTACTAAATGACCACTTTGTAAGTGTATTTACAAAAGAAGATGTGGATAACATCCCAAATACAAGAGTCAGCTCAGAGAATATTGAAATTCTAGATAATATAATAATCACACAGTCAAGTATAAAGAATGTATTGAATGATTTAAAATCATCAAAATCCCAAGGTCTCGATGGGATACATCCCAGAATAATTAAGGAATGCCAAGAGGAACTTTTGAAGCCACTAGAAATAATATTTAAAGCTTCCCTTGAAACAGGTCGACTTTCTGATCTATGGAAAAAAGCAAATGTTACACCGATCTTCAAATCAGGGAACAGGAAGAAAGCAATAAATTACAGGCCCATTAGTATAACTTCTATTTGTAGTAGATTGATGGAGAAAATTCTAAAAATAAAAAAGTTGAACATCTTGATAATAATAACTATGTTTCAGAATTCCAATATGGCTTCAGAAGTGGTTACTCTTGTGCTACACAACTTCTGGATTGTTAAGAAGACTGGACTAAATCTTTAGAGGAGGGTCATAATGTTAAATATTGAATACAAAATCTACAGCTCTGGGGGAGCCCTTTTCCATCCGAAACTAGTTAGTGTTGAATTAAAACAAGTACTCTTTAAATTATCTTTCCAACATGTCGTTAACGACACGTTCATGACGTCATACGATTCTGTGTTGACGTAAAATGGATGGCGATTTGTTAAAGTGAACTAACCCTCATTTTGGGAAAAAACAAGTTATCTGCCCTATAAAGATCTCCAAACTCTCAGCATCAATTCTGTCTAGATGAGGTGTGTATAGCATGCCTACAACCAAAGTTATTGGCATCATGTACTAACCCACATCCTCTTCCTTAATAGGCTCCTATTTTTTGTCATAGTGAACTAAGTCTAAGATGTTAGAACATTCAGGAGTTTCTCAATTTACAAATTAAAAAAGGAATCTATGAATCTAGTATTTAGGCAGGTCAACATTGAGTTGCACAAGAAGAACAACGGTCGCACAATAGGCGAAGAACTACCACTGTTGAATCCAAAAATAAGGCCAATAAAATCAAAGAAAAAGAATGATCTGAAAGATATGTTGCCAATTATGTTCCACGTGTGCATCACAGTTTCTACAGACCTGCGAGCAGAAAGTGGTGTTGTGGATTATATTTGCAGCAAATTAATTGAATATGATATGGAATAAATGTTGATTGAATGACTAAATGATATTATTAACATTTTAACACATTATATTATCAATTACATCAAATTAATTTATGAAAATGAAAAATACAGCTACGCAAGTTAATGAAAATGTTTCCAATATTTAATATACTGTAACCTTGAACTACATTTAATTGAAGTAACCTTTAAATACTTTTAATGTATAGTAATCTACATGTATAAATATATTTAATAAACAGACCACTAAACATACATTTTATATACTGGTACCTTCATATACATTTAATATACTATAACAGTAACCTCTAAATACATTAATATAAAGTAACCTACATATACATTTAATTTTCAGTAACTTCAAAATATATTTCATGTACAGTAATATTATTTATCTCATCAAATTAGTTAAACGTATGCAAAAATTAGAGACCTGGATCTGGAAGAACTTGATTGCTTGCATGGACATCAGACCTTAGAGGTATTCAAATGCGATACTGAAGATTATCTGAACATTTACAAAAGACATATCAAATATCTCTGCCAAAAAACAATTGCAAAGGACTTTTGATTTAATTAAAGATATAATGCTAATCGCTTGATGCATAAAATTTTGTATTTTTCTCTACAAATTTGTTCAGGGATTGAGAATTTCTCTTAAGTTCTAGTCAAAGCAGTAGGTTTTGTAATTTTATAAATGATATTGTTTCAATGTCAGTTCTTTTCTCCTAAGCAATAGCTTAACAGCTTCAAGAAGACTTAGGATCGTAATGAATATAATTTGGCTCGAAAATCATTTATTTCTAGTCAAAAAGTTCTGTTTGGAAGTCAATCTGTTATTATTATTGTTTATTTTATTGCCAGTCATCTCAGAATGAGACATTTACTCAAAGACAATCATTAAGTAGTAAGAAAATATTTTATCTTTTTTTTTTAATCTTTTGCAAATGTAGATAGTTCTCTTTGACTAAATTTCTTATTATATGAAAAAAGAATAAAAGTCATAGTGAACTACCCCACAAAACGTTTGTTTTTTAAAATGCAGTAGATAGTATAAGTTAAAACTATACTGTTTTTTATTGCTTTAAAACGTTTGAATTTAAAACTAAGATAACATTAGGTTTATAATAAATCATTTTTGGAGGGCACGTTGAAATGACTAAAATGTGATTTTCTCTTTACTATGTTTTTGAGGGTTAGTTCACTTTCACATATCGCCATCCAAATCATGGGGGTTCTTACAAAAAATTATTTTATTACAGCGATAAACCGCAGCAATGTGACACTAGCTTTTAATTTCTATCTCTGGGTACGCATTTTCACAGTTTAACTCGTCTTATAGGCTTACTTTAAAATTCGATATCGAGGAAATAACAAAGCAAATATATCTAAGTATTTCGGAAAGGATGAGCATATGATAGGCTCAATTTCCGTAAACAGATATCCTGTAGAGCATAGATGTACAGGATCTCTACTATCTCAATGGAAGGTCACGTCGAGATGACCTTTATGTCGACTAATCAATGGGTAGCTTCCATCTAGATGAAACACTATTAATAACATTTTGATTTCGTAATTTCTATTTTTAGACCAAGGTTTGCAAGCTAATTTAACAGCGGTATTATTCACAGTCTGCGATTAGACGGCTCATTTCAAATTGCGTGACGTAGACGATGTAAACTAGTTACAAATCATAACAATTTCATCAGAAAAAAGGTCACCTGAACGTGACCCTCGTTTGAAAAAGGCCAGATCTAAATTAGCGACTTAAAGGTCATATCGACGTGAACCTCCATTGAATTATTAGAGGTCCTGTACGACAACGTCCTACAGGACATCGGTTTACGGAGATTGCGTCAGACTTTGTTTGTTTGGGTTTTACGGCGCACCAACACAAAAAGGTCATATCGCGCCGAAAGCAATCAATGATACTATTTATTCAAACGATATTAATGGTGTGAAGCTCTATATCTTATTATATACATTTATTTCCTTCAAAACGTTAAGTATCGCATATGATGGTACAGACTCAGCGTCAGACTTTGACCCAATATGCATAATTTGAACAACTTATGTACAAATAACCTTGATGTGATGCTTCATGCCAAGTACGAAAAAATTAGGCCATTCAGTTTGTGAAAAGATCTTTTAACGTTTTCTAAATTAAATCTGTTGACACCTAATGCAGGGTCAATATGCTATTGGGTATAATTTCAGCTATCTTTGAAGAAGACTTTAGATAATGCTTCGTGCCTAATATGGTAACTTAAGGGTTTTAAGTTTTGACATGTTTATAAACATTGTAGAGTTGTGTTGATACGGCGTATAATCAAACAGTACAACGTGCATGTATATTTGTAGATATTTACAAAAGATAAATTCCAATACTCTATATTTGTTTTACGGAACTAATGTCTCCAAATCACTAATAATTGCTTTTAAAACTTTCATTTATTTCAGACAATATCATTATGTGATCACAGCGTGTTAAATAATCACCTGATTTCATGTTATTAGGAACAATTTACATCGTCGTTAAAGTGATAAACAGAGAAAAAATGACAATATAAAAACACAAACCTTCATAAAATGTATTAAAATATTGCATATGTTAATATTTTTTACTTATTAATTAAGACTTTACTTTAGATGTTCTGTTGATTACATAGTTTCAAACCAGGTTTTTTTTATTATTCATGTTAATTGGATTGTGCGGTGAACGATGCCTAGTAATTAATAGCTCATGTAACCTTTTAGTGCGTTTGTTTAATCAGTATTAATTAACTCTGCAAAACCTTCAGATTAAATTACAAGCGAAATATAGATTTGTTTTTATGTAACATAAAACAAATTATTATTAGTAACTAATACATTTAATGTTTGAACAAAATCCAAAGAGGGAATGTCAGTTACATGGACACTCGTAATTCTGTATCAGTAATTTATATCTTGTTGTACAGAAACAATCATAATGCAGTGAAAACGCGACTCGTATTAACATTCAACGACAGAGAAATGTCTAATCAAAGGATATAACCAATATTAATAAAAAGGAACACAACACAAACATGTTTTAAAGATACAATTAAATAGATAAACACAATCAAGCGAGTATTTCTAAAGCTATAAAAATTATGATTGTTTTTGGTCAAAGGAGATACAGACGATTTCAGGTTTTAAGGAGTTTATAATGGCCCCCTAGGCTTATGATTCGGAGGGGGTGGTCATTGGAAAATTTTGGGATCTCATTAAGTTATTACTTTTCTAATGGTCTTCTACCTTAAATTAATACGAAATTGTTTATTCATATTTAATATTACGAAATCAAAATTACTACAAACACTAATACTTTACATTTAAGATTTTAGAATGCTAAGAACAATTTCCATAACTGTATGAAGCTTACTTTGAACGCTACTATACTATATGCTATTGTTCTTGCATTTTCTGGCACTTGGGAAGCATTTATATACATTCCATTGCTTATTTTTGATAACTTAAGGGTAGAATTGTGACTTGTTTTGCAATGTCTAACACTAGTGGAACCACAAAAGTTATACACACTGATATCAATGGGATTACATGAATAGTTGTGACACATGGGTGACATTTCATCTTGAATGATCTTACCTTCTTCAACATACAACCAAGTATATTTACTTAGCCAGCTATCGCTGAGGTCTCAGAGCCTACTACTTAAAGGCTCTTTTTGGCTAACTTGGACCAGGCGAGTGTCAAGATTGATTTCGGTCTGAATGGATAATTTAGTTTTTGTCGGAAAAAACATAGTTAGCTTGGATTGTTTCACAGAATGGTTAACGATTTTAGAATTGTATAGTTTTTTTAATTCGTTGGAAAAAGAAAAACAAAACGATCAAAACTTGGTTCAATCTGTTTTAAAAAATAAACCCATCCATAACATTTGAAATTAAGCGTATTCGCGAACCGTTTATTAGCCGCGTTTTACTTGGCAATCAATTTTATATTTAGAGAATTGACATGACACAGCGTCTATCAACGTAGATTTGCTGGATTCAAGTCATCTTAACGCAGTACAAGTATTATGTAAGTAAAGAATAGCAATATTAAGACAACAAAAATGGGCATGTATTTATAAAATACTTAGTCCGCAACAGTTCGTCGAGCTGACAATATGTCACTAAAGACAAAATATGACTGGAATAATTCATCATAGGCGGATCAAGCGGGGGGGGGGGGGGGGGTCCGGACCCCACCCCTAGAATTTCCAAAATGTACTTGTCCATAAGTGTATTTCTTGACTTATAGTCATTTTTAAGTAGCTTAATGCAGTTTTTCTCGGTTCTTTACATACGTTTAATGGTTATGTAGTTTTAATTATCAATCTGGTGCATTATTTTGCAGAATGTGTAAAATGAGGTTGTGGTTCCAAAGTTTGGACCGCCCTAGAAAAAAACCCTGGATCCGCCCCTGATTCATGGTGGCATGTTTTTTGTGCGTCACGAGTGTCGTAAAGTTGATTCATAGTACGGGTCTTTTGTCGAAAACATATCGGTAAAGGCAGTAAGTTGTGCGTCAGGTAACCCCTGTTTTTCAAGATGTATAAATGCATTACTTGTATGTAACCAAGTGTTCCAAACATTAATCTGGCGTTTGGATGACAAGTTGTAAAATCAACCATGTGGTAAAAGGAAAAAAAATTGTTATACAACTGCGAACTTCAATCAATCAAAGCACAACCAGCTTAAAGAGAAGTGTGGGTGAGTGTAAAAACACTTGACAATTAGTTAATTGATTTTGAAGTACAATGTACTAGTATTAATAAAATTTAATTACTATGACAGTGATTTCCATTTATTTTTTTTACGAAAAAAAATAAGGGTGTACCTGCATTTATGGCAACTAAATTAAAAATTGTCACCAGTATCATCATACAAAACACAACAATGGAGGCTAAACAGTGTCGATTGTGCGCGAACTCGCAATCTGCTTTAAACGCGATCTAAAATTCTCTGCTCGCCTACTCGCTAATTTCGACATCGGTTTATTTGATAGACCAGAATTCCAGATCGCAACGTGTATTTGTTAATAAGGAATGTTAAATGTAACACCGCACGTTTTAGTTATATAACAGCTATGAACAGTCTACAGTATGCAAATCATTAGGAGAAATAAATGATACAGTTATTCTATATGTGATTTGGGAACAGTCTAATTATTGGTCCGAGGTGGAGTGGATAGTGTTTTGAACTGTTGCCCGAGGCCGTATGCCTAACCTTTTGTTCCCAAATACTTACGAAATAACTGTTTTATAACTGTTTTCAAAGTACTTGAAGTTTTTCAATCGTTTCTTACGAACAATCTATGTCCTTTTTCAATTCAATAAGACTTCAGCACTACGATGGAACATTTAATTACATTTTTCGTGCTATAAGAGAATCGCAATATTCAAGTAGATCACGATTAGGACGTCGGTATATCGTTTATCTTAGTTGTTGACATGTTAACCCCAGGTACAGCTCAAACTCTCACCAGATAATTTCCCTTACACCAGTGCAGTACGTCAACTTCTCGATCGTAGTTTTCAAAATTTTAGAAAAAAAGTGAAAATACCAAATAACATTTATACAAGGAATCGGGTAATACTATGTATTGATACTGACCTGACCACTGACAAAATGTTCTAACTAACGGTAATTCAGATTAGAGAGTACACAATAATTTATGTTCGGTTTTTAGACTTTAACAGTTTTGACCGGTATACTTTTGTATAATATATTACTTTATATTACTTTAACTTTTTAATGGATAGCAAAACAATGACTTAGTTGATTGTACATACAAAATTTGTATAATCATTTTTAAGCACATTTAATCAATATTTTTTAGATTTTGATTTCACCTTTTTTTCAGCTAAACATCATTGCTCATTTTTTTGCATTTACATGATAGAAATGCCTACTATAAAGTTATTTATTGTAAGAATAACTCAGTCTGTTAAAACCTTTAAATCAAGAAAAGGAAGTATACAGTACTAGATAAGAGTGCATTTAAGTTGTCTGTAACCAGTTTTCGCCCACCTTTCCACCAAGTAGACAACGTCTTGAAGGTAAGTGAGATCGTGTTACAGACAAGGGTTCTGGAGAGCTAGGTTAGGTGCGCTGGCAGCCGTAAAACAACCTTAACTTGTGTTGATACGGCATTCAACCCGGGATAAAAAAGAAAATTTCTATAATACTGACTGTTCGATTCTGAAGTGTGTTTGCTGACGACCGAACTGTTGATAGTTATCACATAAGACCAAACAATTTCTTATTTCTAAAAAAACAAGTCATTCTTGTTTATAGATAAGTGCAAGTTTTTACATATACAGTCGTAATCATTTAAATATATAAGACACTTCAAATAACCCTTTTATATACTTCATTGTGTGACGAACGACAGAGCGAAAATTACTCGTGTAATCTTTGTTCGACAGAATGCGTGCTTCATTCTATTATATTACCATTTAAGCATTATATGCAAGACAAATTCAGTCTTAAATAAAATGATTAACTAAGATTATAACATAACACGAAGGTTTTCAGTTTTGAAGAAAACTATAACTTCATAAACATAACCTATCACGGAATGATTAATAACGTTGGCGAGCCAAATGCAATATTCTAATTTTGCAAATCATTTGATTGTTTTGTTTTAGTTGGATTTAACGCCGTAGCTTCAGTTTATTTTGTATAAACAGGCCTCCGGCCTATACACAACAATGTGAATTTACAAATATAACATGGTACGTATGATAAATATAGAAGTAATAAATATAATATGAAAGTACATTATAATCAAACAATACAGTAATGATATCAGTAATAGACAGAGAACTCACGGACACTTTAGACTATCAATTCTATAAAAAAAGTTCTGAAGTTCTACGCCTAAATGCATGATACAAATATACAGATATATTTCGAATATCATCCGTAGCAACGCATTGTATAGTCATATAACGGCGGTCAGTCAACCTACTCACTGTTTCTGAAAAGGCTAAATCTCTGTATTTAGCTGTTAACCAACTACTAAGCGCATACTTTTCAGCAAGAAAGCTACAGATCGTACAAAAAAGCAAATAAAGTGTTGTCAAAACTTTCCAGATTAAGGAAACACTCGCATTGAAGATATAAATACATAACCATTAGAATAAAAGAGAAAAAATGAAATGTTTTGCCATTTCAATGTCTTGAAATGGCATTAATGATTAGTTTTAAATGAGATTCACGCATCGTTGAGACGCACTAGAGTATCTGATTTTGACCAGCATACATATTGTAGGGTCCAAAATGTTTTTTCTGTAAAATTTGCATTTTTCTATCTCGACAGTACGACCATCGCTATGTTTGTAAGAATTTTTATCAGAACCGTGACATGCAATGTAATATCTTATTGAACCGTAGAGTGATAGATCTTGTTTTATGAAGATGTTTGCTTAATATACAGTCTCATTCATTATTTGAGATGAAGACAAATTGACAATACGAGGCGTCTTTCCTTTGTTAGAGCATAGCCAGATATATGTTAACAAACGGTTTTAAAAAGATAGTTAATACAATAATTATATTCACGAGGGATTTATCTTAAGTAGAGAGAAATTTCAAATTTTCAGAAAGTTTCCCTATCACAACATAGAAGCACACCGAAGTCTATTCAACAACAGACACTTAAATTATTATTATGTAAAAATAGTAATCTATCTTTCAACCAAAAACATCTTAATTCATTTTTTTTTTCAGATTTAATGTTTTAAGTTCCAAATTAAAAAAAGAAGACTTCTCAATGCTCAGAGTTTCGAATATGCCATCATCATCAAACAACTTGTAAAGTTATGATACAAACTTATCCATAGCATAGTGTTGATATTTAAATCGCAACCCTATATGTCATCGGCGAAAGAACTTGCAAAATGTTTTCGGGGCTTTTGATAACGATACCCGAGTTTTGAAAGACTAGTGTTTTTATTCATGCAAAGAATAAGATCTTTTTAAAAATCTTAAACAATTTTACAAGCTCTTATTAAGCGGACAGTATGACAGGATTAAACCCCATGGGGCTGTCAACACACCATCGGCTGGAATAACAAGACATTTATTTATTTGCATTCTATAAAACATTTGTTGCCAATGACGACAGAAATACGAGTATCAGAATAAACAAATCAACATTTACTTATATAATTGATTAAATGTCAGGTACAATTACGTATCCATCTTTCAATTTCCTGTTGAGACTTGTTTCATAGAGAGAAATGTAACACTATTCATTGTTATATTTAGTAATTAGGTGATAATAGCCTAAGATGTGATCATATCCACAGTGAGATATAATGATACTTTGAAGATGATGAATGCATCTTACTTGAGGTTTTATCAAAGCAAGTTTGTTTGTTTGTTTGAGTTTTAAGGCGCATCAGCACAGGAAGGCTATATCGCGCTGAAAGCAATTGATTTGTTTGGTTTTGGTTTAACGCCGTTGCAACACATTCTATAGGTCATATAACGGTGGTCAGTCAACCTACTCACTCCTCCTGGAATGGCTAAATCTCTGGATTTAGCTGTTAACCAACTACTAAGCGCATACCTTCGTCAGTGACTGCCAACTGCCTTATATAATTAAAAATCATTGGTAGGAGGGAGAATGGCCGTAGAAATAATTTCATGACCAAGCTCCACGAAAGTATGCCCCGCCCGGGAATCGAACCTACTACCCCTCGATCAGTAGACTTGCGTGCTACCAACTGAGCTAAGCAATTGATGATAAGTAGTACTATTAATGCAACCGAATTATAATGGTTTTGAGTCCTATATTTTATGATAAATATCCATTTCCTTCAGATAGTTTAGTATCGCATATGATGGTACCTACTGAAAAAGTACCTAAGTGAGTTAACCTTAAATGTTTGTCACGGATATATTTAAGATCCTGACTGTCTAGGAAACGTGTTTTACATTGAAATGCTCGTCGCATTGTATACATTTAGGTGCTTTTCTCGAATACAAGCCCTATTTATCATGTGTTATAGTAACGGGAGACTTAGAATATTACTTGGTACCAGAGCATTGCTAGCCAATTTGATATCCAAACAAAAAAGCGCAAAAAAGAACATGAAAGTATTGCTTAATATATAAAGAAGTTTAAATTTCGATTTGTAATGGCTAAACAAGTAAGTAAACAATAATTGAGAGCAAATAATGCATTCGCTGACTTGAATATTAACTTTACAATATAGCAGTAAGGCAATGTAAGTATCATTACTTTGACCAGGTTATATTTTATCAATATTTAAGTTACAGTTCTCTGCAACTTTCAGGAATTTCAGATTTTAAGTGACTTTATACATTATTCAGTCAATATGAAGTTACTTCCCTTTTCCTGATTTTTTTAACTTCTGAAACTGATCGAAAATATTACACCTGAATTACTTTTAAAAGTTAAGCAAAATGGAGATAATTTAAATCATTTATAAAATCTCAGGTGATTTTTCAGCCGTGAAATTTTCCGTACTGTAAGATCGGGATTTGAACTTGTCTTATGCAAACATAACATATATTAATTATTGTCCGTTTGTAGTAGGAACGGTCCAATCTAGGGTCACTAGCCAGTATATAAATTATGAAATCGTCAATTAAATAAGCCTTGTGGTTTTCAACGCATCCTTTATGTCCAGCCAGTCCACTTACAAGTGTTTGTGGAAAACATGTGTTCTGGGAAATGTTTTCTATCGCACCGGAAGCGCGTCACTTACTTAACAAAAACCATCACACTAAGACAAAATGTCAAAAGTTAGGCAGAGAATTTCTGCACCCTTACAAATTGAAAGTCTGTCGCACTGAATTCAGCAGTGTAAGGAAAAGTTGTCAGTTGAAAAAAACAACAGACAAAACTGAGTGCACAAAAATGATTATAAATCCTTATACAAGGTATTTAAGTACAAATTTACAACAGTTGGATGTTTACGTTTGATTTTTGATTAAAATAAGTCGATGCATTAGGTACACATATAAACGTATTCGTATTTTAAATTAATGCTATACAGGGTAGAATTAACACTTCGCCGCTTTCGGTCTTCGCTGATTTGTACTTAAATACCTTGTACATTTCAATCAATTTGATCCTATTTTTAAACAGAAACTGAATTACATCAGATGGTTGTTAGTCGTATGCGAAATATGTTCAGTTAAAAACACGGATACATTTTGTAAACAAACACTTTTCTTTAAACATTATTCTTGCTTTAATCGTCAACTATTCAAGCGGAAGTGAGTTGTGATTTCTAGATTTGAAATGTCAAAAGGGAAATTGGTTACTCGTCTAGCCCTCTGATTTATCTCTTTCTATAGTCTGTATGTCTGGTTAACTGGCATATATGTTTATTAACTGTTATAGTATATTAATTAAAAAATAAGATGCGAGTGAGTCAAGCAATGAATTGTTTCTGGTGACTCGTGAAAGTGGTTTGCAGATACATTTTAGGTTATGTAATTGTACATTAACAATTTTGCATATATTTATAATAGAACCTGTAACACGATTCTTACTAACAAATCACTAGAGTAATGTCATAAAAAATCTTCTCACGAGGTGTATAAATACTAATTATTATAAAAATAGACTAATTAACGTTTTGTCACAGATATCAGATTCAAACAGCTCTATTATATCTTGGTAAACATGTAAGTGTACAAATATTATCACATTTATATTGATCAACAATACACTTTATATACAATACATGTATACTTGTAGTTACAACAATTAAAAATTACCTGAATGTACATAACTGATGAATCCTGATATAATTTGTGATGATATAATGTATGATGAAAAAACGGAACATTTCTAGGCGTACGATCCAATAAGTGTGGCTCTCAGAAATGTCTTTAATTTGCATTTGAAGCAAACCGGTTATGAAAGATCTTGAGTACAAAACAAGCGAAGTAAATATATCTTACTGAGCGAAATAACGCGAAACATAAAATATTACGTACGCACAAATCATAAAGTTTTAGGCACTTACCATGTTTCTATCTATTCATGTACTCATCAAATATACTTATATCCTGTCATTGTCCAGTGAACGTCCCACAAAATTTATTACAAAAACGTACTGATGGTTAATAAAATATTTTGTTATAAATCTTCAGAGGTTGGAACTCCAATCACTACTAATCCCATACAATATTGGAATAATGTAGACTTTCACTGCAAGCCTTGGGACATTTCAGTTACGTATGCTGCGAGTTGCTATCTACCTAAGATATCATTGTGTTTCTATTTTATTATCTATAGTTTGCTTGTTAAACCATAAACGACAATACAATATCCCCTTGGTGTTTGTTAAAAGGTAAAATGTCAGCTACTGGCGGCGGTTGTGCTTAGAGCTGGTTAAATGCTTAAGCCAAGGTGATAATGTCTCTCGAGAGACAGCAAGTACGTCTACTGATCACATTGATACGGCGTTGAAAGAAATTAAGTAATAGAAACGTAGAACCAACACTATTAAATCCTTTATAGTTTTTGTTACTTGCTCGTGTGTAGAGACAGGGCGTAAACTCAGGTACATGCACTTACATTATAGCCATAATTTTTAACTTTTTTACAATTCTGCCTACCTCTGAAATGGATTGTTTCAATTTATAAAGTTCACACAAACATGTTTGTTTTGTTTTTGTACGAACTATAAGCTTATTCGAGACAATCGAAGACACACACGGTAATAATATGTGTTTACAATTCTAGAAGACAATATGTATTGTTAAATATTAATGGAAAAAGTGCATACAATTAAAAAAACAACAGAGAAGAACTTGTCGAGTAAAAACAAAACGCACAATCTGCGTCAGTACATTGTTCATTATTTATGAACAGAATACATTAAAGCCACTACATGAAGCTATATTCATAAACAGTACACTTGAATACTGTTCAACAAACATGAAGTTATCAGAATATAATGTGCATTAGAGACACAATAAACTGCTTAAACCATTCTGCTATTTAAATTTGACAAAGTATTCATTTCTCAAAAAATGTGGGGTATTTTTGTAAGAACTCGCTATATTCATTTATACGCCAATATTCAATTTACCTGATCCAAAATTTTTTTAGAGCCTTATTATGTACTTAAGTGCAATTTTTTCATAACAAGACCTTCTCTTAATCATACTGTGTTTAAAAATATTGTTGCAATTGATGACAACCAAATTCTATTTTCGGTTTTGATCTACTTTCACTTTGAAATGCAATAAATAACACAATGCTATTTATACAATACAATACAATACAATACAATACAATTAAAAAACTTGTTCATAAGAGCCGTTTGAAATAGGTAAATGCCTATTTTCTTTGGTGTTACTTTTGATAATGGGGCTTTAATTATGCTTGTATGTAATGTTTAATGAACATGTTAAGCAGAAGTGACATTTAGGTAACAGAAGTAATGGATAATGGATATTGTAGTCACTTATCTAGACAAATGATAATAGCCAAGTGACAAATGCCAATGGTTTAGGAAGAAATGTCCCTGAATGTCAATACATTATGTGCTTAACATTTTCTGGGAATAATGTATACGTTATATTACATTCTCATCTGTTCTACCAAGACTAGCACGTTAGTTAGTTTTAATTTTATATCATTCATCAATGTTATTTGTTCAGAAGTTTACCGTGTGAGACATTATAGCACCAAGATACCCATTAGTGTTATTTAAACATTAATAATGTTGATACAGGATTTGGTTAGTCAAGACAAATACGACAGTGTTATGGCTATAATTACAATTAGACATAAACACTACGACACATACCTCTCTAGGGGACACCATACTCTTTTAAGAAAAACGATGTTGAATAGTAGAAGATACAAACCCACCAGACCGTAATTGAACAAATATTTCATGGTGGCAGTAAAGACGTTCTCAATGGATTTGAATCGAATGTATGTTTGTTTTATATTTAGATTTAAAGCTATTCATCAACGACTATCAGCTTTCATTGACGATTTTCTTCACACGTGTGTCTGTACATGTGGCCAAAACTGAACACGGTCCAGCCATAAAGATCGTGGGGTATCGATTGTGACAATACAATGCAATTCATTATTAACTTAACTCATCTGTTAGGTTTCATTACGCCCTTTCTTTTTTATGTCGTATTCAACACATATTTAGGTCATATATACGACGATCAGCTCTTCCTACTATAGGTATATTACCATTCATTCGGAACATACAGTCTTCTTGTCATTCAAGGTGCTTTGCAGACAGGCATGAGGAAAAGAGGTTGAGAAGATAAGCGTGTTCTGAACAGTTTTTGGACTTTATACATGATACATTTACTAGAAGAACCAAATACACTGATATCACCAATTTAACTGTGTTTCCTCTAACCTGGTGTGCAACAAGGAGGGTGGAAGATAAATTGGTAGCTTCAAGAGCTATAGAAATTTGGCCACACACTATACAATAAGTAACAGTAACTTTAAAAGGAGACATCGGAAATTTCTATATGTACTGCCTTCCATGTAGTTCGAGAGACAGTTGCTGATCAGCTTAAACTGGCTAAACTTGAGTTCTTCTTGTTCCTAGCAATGGTGCAATGGCCAATATTGCCTAAATATCAAGATGACATACCTCTTGTGGTTCACTTGGGCAATGGTGTTGCAGGACTTCTGAATGATTTGAATTTGGGACTGTCTAATTCACAGCCGATTTTTGCCCAACCGATTTTGATACAAATGTATAAGTACTGCCTTAACTCCACCTCTTAATTATTTAACTCCGCTTAAGTTAGGTTTACAATGACAGCTTCCGGCAGTCTGCATCATGGCCGTACCGGGTGATGTAATTATCGCTACATTTCATTCAATGGCTGAGGCTGATGAAGCCGTGCAGAGACATGAACTAAATACCGTGACGAAATTCGTTCTTTTGAAACGAACTAAAGATGCCCGAATTGTCTCAAGTATGTGTTTGCTTAAGTTATGTTTATTTTTCATTTCTACTTTTAGCGCACATGGAATTCCGACATCATTACATTGAATTTGAGACGTAGAAGATTGACTATTCTTTGTCCCCATTAGGGATGAATTCCAAAATCTTATTTTGAAGCTGCCCCCCCCCCCATATTTTAATTTTAAAATTTTAAATTTTGCTTTTTTAAATTGAAATGTATTTCATTAACAGTTTAATTGATGCTTTTTATATCTTTATTTGCATTCATACTGCATTTATACTCATCAGTTATTTTGTATCATATTAATATATTGATCCTGTTAATGTTAATGTTAAGTACGCCAAACGTCACGCCGTTACTATTGACGTCGCATGACGTCGACGTCATTTCCTGTTTTATTGTTTATTCCCTGAGGAAGGCTACTACAGCCGAAAGCTTGGAAAATAAAATTCATCAAATTCATTTGTAGTTAGACTACTTTTTCCAATATTTATTTCTAGAGAAAATTTGGAAAAGATTATGTAAGAGATAAAATAGATCTGCTCTGGTGAATGTACAGTTGAGTTGCCAATAACGGATCGTCGCTAGTAGCGGATCAACATCTTTGATTTAATTTTGTACGATTTTTATAGATAAAAAGTATGAAATTTAAATATTACTGATGATTTAAGTAACCTTTTGCAGTAATAAAACACTTGGTTTACTTAAGATATTGACCTATTTACTCTCGCATCATGTTATGTAAATAAGCAGGTACCTGAATCGTACACCGTTGTAACTTAAAACGTAGATAAAATGTCTATAAACACGTTAAATACATGATACTTAAAATATGCAGTCATGAATATATTTGAAAACCATGATAACAAAACAATTCTTTTCATTTTGAATGGACAAGATTTATTATTTAAACAACATTCCGTTACAAAATTATGACTGAAAACGTATAGTAAAACTGTTGTTATTTCCCTATGGTAGGTATGTAATTTTAAAAAATCAAAATACATTGAGTTAAATATTTAACAACCCCAGAATAGATTAGATTTCATGTGATGTGGTGGAATAGTTGGTGATCAGTTTATTGACACCGACATCTTATACTAGACGGAACTGTAATACCGAAGTCTTTAGGATCATTTAGCTATAAACAAAACTTCTATTTTCAGAGGTTTAAATACAATCCATGGAGAGAGACATTCGTGTCTAGGTATCATGCTGCGTTACGTACGCAATAATATTATGTCATACGAGCATTTATATCAATCAAGCAGGGAATTTAAAGAAACAGCTAAGTCGCAGATTTTTGTCTTAAGTTATTAAAAGAGCATCTATCTAAGTGAATGCGCGCTCGAAGTAGCTTACCAGATGTCAATGACGTCATCGGAGAACAAGTGAATTATGTTGTTAGTTGTCAGTGGTGTTTAGTTGTTAACTCACGTTAGTTACATAATATCACGCTTGGGTACAAAAATGAAAACTTTACTACTGTTTTCGTTGTCAGCTATGATGCAATGCTTTCAAATTGTTCTCGTTTTGGGTTATGTATGCGTTTCTTTTGTATCATGGAAAACTGAGAGCAATCATGGAAAAAACCATGAAAATCTGTATGAACCCTGTTCCTTTTGACCAAAGTTTAGTCCTATACATCGTTTGCGTGTTTGTTTGGGTTTTTGCGGCGCGCCAGCACAAGGGCGTCATGTCGCGCTGAAGGCAGTCGGTGATGCTACCGGTTTGGGCGATATTGGTGATTTGAAGCTCTGTATCTTATTATATACATTTGTATCATTCAAAAGGTGGGGTGTCGCATGTGATGGTATAGACTCAAAAAGTTCTTTGAGTTAACTTTAAAATGTTTGTCGCGAATGTATTTTGGGATCCTGACAGTCAGGGAGAGCGTGTTTGTCATTGAGGTGCTCGTCACTTGGTATACATTTGGGTGCTTCCTCTCCTTTGAGAGGGTGTGAATGTGTTTGTCTTGTATGACCAATTCTACATCGCGTAATCGCTATTTGATCTCGGCGATTAGAAAGTGTTATTGACGAGGATGGATCGAGAGTTGGCTGTAAGTCATGTAGCTATTTGAGTACAGCATTATTCCACATTGTTTGCCATTTTGACTTAATTAACGAATTTATAGAACATTTGGAGTCACTGCTTGGTAATTTGATATCTGCTTGTTGAAGGTTTAAAGATTCTTTTGCTAAAATGTCTACTTTTTCATTTCCATGTATACTTAGATTGAAAGTTCATTTTCTGTAATTATTGTGCTTATCGTTACACACAACACAAACGTTAAGGTTTTTGGGACCTCTCCGCGGTGAGGAGGAGAAACATGTGCCCATTATGTAGGTGCAAGTTGCACCTGCATGATGGGCATATGGCCAACACCAAAACTGCCCGTTTGCCGTAGGCAGCGTCCCGTAACCGGGAAAGGAGGATCCTGGTAGTTGAGGGAGACCCAGGGATCTCCAGTCTTCCCAACACACTACTTTGGCCTCTGATTCAGGGTAGACGGGTGTCCAAGTAGGCCCGACTTGGTCAATCGGCTGGTCATGCCTTGCCCTTGAATAGTTGCATACTTGCAAAAGCCATTTCATTCATGTAAGTTCATGTACTGTTTTATGTGCACTATCCCAAAATTATTAACATTACTAGCATACTCTTAATTTGAAAAACCATATGTGTACTCCATTACGATCTGAGTGGGCTTACTGAATTTAAAGTAATCTCTTAAAGTGTAAACGTTCAAAACACCTTTTCAAGAAGGCGGTGGCTCATGGGCCAATTGTGTTGATTGTAATCATTTGCAATTACATGCAAGTATATCTCTCATGTATCCCTGTGGTGCGGAGGCTGGATACCCGCCTCCATTGCACTTCCCCTTGTTGGAGTCCGAGGTGGCTGGGGAACCTGAGAGATGAATCATTATTATCTCAACCATGGATCCTTTAACCTCTTCTAAAAAACGTAAGTCTGACGAATCATCACCCAACATTTCAAATGAACAATCAAGTCAATCATCTTTTCCACGCTTTCTGGTAGTAGAAGCGTTGGGAGATGAAAAATTAGCACAGTTGAACCCATTTATCATTGAAAAGTCAATTTCTGCTCTCATAGGAACTCCAAAATCGGTTAGGAAGCTCCGTGGTGGAGAACTCCTGATCGAGGTCCAAAGAAAACAACAATCAGATAATTTGCTTAAATTAAGATCTTTTTTCAACATTAAATCTTTTTGCACTGCACACAATACCCTCAATTCATCCAAAGGAGTCATTCGCTGTCCTGACCTTGCAGAAATGTCAGAAGCAGACATAGTAAAAGAGCTTAGCTCTCAATATGTTTCAAATGCCAAACGTATTCTATCCACCAGAGACGGTAAACGTGTTCCCACTAACACATACATTTTAACATTTGATACCCCAATTCTTCCATCCACTCTTCGAGTTGGGTATCTTAACGTTCGCGTTGAGATGTACATACCAAACCCGATGCAGTGTTACAAATGCTTTAAATATGGACATCATGAAACTAAATGCACTAGAGAGAATATATGCCGTAAATGTAGTACTTCTCATGCTGGTCCTCTTGAAAACTGTTCTAATGAAGTCAAATGTTCAAACTGTGGAGGTAATCATTTTGCAACCTCCCGTTCTTGCTTAGTCTGGAAGACAGAAAAAGAAGTTCTCCGTGTTAAATATACACAAAGTTTGTCTTTTCCTGATGCACGCAAGCTTGTAGAAAGTTCCAAAACTAATTCTTATTCAGCTGTTGTATCAAAACCAGTTAAGATGGTTGATTCTGCTGTGCAGGTCAATTTATGTAAATGTTCTCCTCTTGAAATAACTCCAGTGCAAAAACCGTCTCCTATTCTTTCACGTAATACGTCCAAAGCAAGTACTAGTTCACAGACAGCATCTACAAGTACCTCATCTGTACCTCAGAGGCGGGTCTCACAGGCTTCTCCGTCTCCTGAGCGGGTGATTCAAAGGCAATCGCCCAAAAAGAAGGTCGTCCTAACCGACCGAGTTAGAAAAGCGGAGAGGGACCCTGTCCCGTCCTCCAACCGATTCGAGGCTCTTATGAGCGACATCGAGTCGATGGAGGACGAGGACATGGGTGTCCACAGCTCTCCTCCCCGGACTTCGGCGCGAAGTCCTGTCAAGTTTCCGAAGTAAGTTTTTACTTTTCGTTGAACCATGAGTCAAACTATACTTCAATGGAATTGTCGTGGTCTTAAATCAAATTACAACGATTTACTTCTCTTAATATCAAAATACTCCCCGAAAGCTGTCTGTCTTCAAGAAACATTCCTATCTACAAATGATAAAACATCAATAAAGGACTATACGCTTTATAACAAAATTTGCACAGACACAATAAGAGCATCTGGTGGCTCAACAATTGCGGTTGCAAACTGTATCCCTCAACGACAAATTCAGATACGAACTAATCTGCAAGCCGTAGCCGTTGAAGTAACTTTACACAGACCTATAACAATATGCTCATTATATCTCCCTCCCAATTTATCTATAACTGTTGAAGACTTAGAAAATTTAACTAAACAACTCCCAGAACCATTCTTTTTACTCGGCGATTTTAATGCGCATAATCCAATATGGGGAAGTGCATCTACGAATAATAAAGGCAGCATTACAGAAAAGTTCATTGATAATGTTCAACTATGCCTTTTAAATAACAAGTCACCAACTTACTTACATCCAGCCACTGGTAGTTTTTCTTGTATAGACCTCACATTATCACATCCATCAATATACTTGGATTTTACTTGGTCAGTGCTTGACGAACAATATGGCAGTGACCACTTTCCATTGTTGTTAACTTTAAACGACTCTGTTCCAGTAAACAACCGCTCTTATTACAAATTCTCAAAAGCGAACTGGGAACAATTCAACAAATTGTGTTCTGATGATTTAACAATCCCGGATTTTTCCAACTCTTCGGATAAAGCTAATCTCTTTGCGTCCACTCTATCAAAGATAGCTGATGAGTGTATTCCTAAAACTTCAATGAAAAATTCAAGTAAAATTAAAAAACCATGGTTCAACGATGAGTGCAAGAAATCATATCGGAAACGAAAAGCAGCACTTAAAAAGTTTCAGGTTTGCCCCACAACTGCAAATCTAGACAATTATAGAATCCTACGAGCACAAGCTCGTAGAACATTTAAGTTTTCTAAACGTAAATCATGGCAGTCATATGTTTCTAAAATTAACGCCAACACATCAATTAAAAAAGTTTGGGAAGCAGTTCGTAAAATTAATGGTAAACACAAAAAAGTTCCTACTGCTCATCTGAAACGTAAAGATTCGAGCGTAGCAAAAACTACAAAAGATATAGCCAACACACTGGCAGAAACTTTTGAACATAATTCTTCTTCAGCACACTACACTGAAGAATTTAAAAAGGTCAAATCTAACTTGGAAAAACAAAATATTAATTTTCATTCTAACAACGAAGAAGAGTATAACACCCTCTTTAAAATTGACGATTTAACCGATTCTATTAAGCATGCCAAAGATACAGCTGCTGGCCCTGATGAAATTTATTATCAATTTTTAAAACATCTCCCATTGATATCTCAACATTTATTGCTCGATATTTTTAATGATATATGGATATCTGGTAAAATTCCAGATTCCTGGAAGGAAGCTTTAATTATACTAATACCGAAACCGGGTAAAGACAATACTGACCCCCTTAACTACCGACCAATATCTCTAACTAGTTGTATTTGTAAAACCTTTGAACGCATGGTTAATAAAAGACTCATCTGGTATTTAGAATCTAACGGTATAATAACTAATGTCCAATCTGGTTTTCGAAAACAGCGAAGTACTAATGATCATTTAGTACGCCTCGAAACATTCATAAGAGAGGCTTTTGTCAATAAACAACATGTAGTTTCAATTTTCTTCGATCTTGAGAAAGCGTATGATACAACATGGAAATATGGTATTCTCAAAGATTTAAAAGATGCTGGTCTAAATGGTAGATTACCAATGTTCATTTCTAGTTTTTTGTCAGACAGAAATTTTCAAGTTAAAGTAGGATCAACGTTATCAGAGAGCCACGAACAAGAACAAGGCGTGCCGCAAGGCAGTATTTTATCAGTTACCCTCTTTGGGCTTAAAATTAATAATATTGTTAAGGCTATAAACCCTGGTACAGATTGCTCATTATATGTTGATGACTTTTTAATCTGTTATCGTTCTAAAAATATTCGAAGTATCGAACGTCAATTACAACAGAACTTGGATAAAATTCAAAAATGGGCAACAGAAAATGGTTTTAAATTTTCCAAGTCAAAAACTCAATGTGTACATTTTTGTCGATTAAGAAAACATCATAATGATCCCGAACTTTACATTTCTGGCTCTAAAATCCCAGTAGTAAATGAAGCTAAGTTTTTAGGCGTTACATTCGATAAAAAACTATCTTTTATACCACACTTAAAGTTGCTTAAAACAAAATGTATTAAAGCTTTGAATCTACTGAAAGTACTTTCACATACTGATTGGGGATCTGATACCCAAACTTTACTTAAATTATACAGAAGTCTTGTTCGCTCAAAACTCGATTACGGATCAATAGTGTACGGATCAGCTCGCAAATCATACTTACAAATGCTAGATACTATACACAACCAGGGCTTACGTATTGCCCTTGGTGCTTTTAAAACTTCACCTATAGAAAGTCTGTATGTTGAAGCTAACGAACCATCACTAAAATTACGTCGTCAAAAACTTTCATTACAATACGCAACTCGTATATCTGCAAACAAAAGAAATCCGGCGCGAAATGTTATTTTTAAACCTGATTACACCAGCAAATTTGAAAATAAACCAAATGAAATCAAACCTTTTGGCCTACGCTTTAAAAACGACTTAGAAATGCTAAACATAAACACTTTGTCTGTGATACAAAACTTAGATGAAAATATCCCCCCTTGGACCTACAACATTCCAGACGTCAATACTGACTTATCAACTTTTCGTAAATCTTTCACTAGTCCTGAAGCTTTTAAATCTGAATTTGTAAACATCTTGGAAAAATACAAAGATTTTACTCATTTATTTACCGACGGTTCCAAACATGGAAACAAAGTTGGTTGCGCCGCATACGGAAACTCTTTCGTTGCAAGAATGCGACTGCCTGACAAAGCATCTATATTTACTGCCGAAATAAAAGCAATTGATCTGGCTTTAACATACATATCAAATAGTATAAATAACAAGTTTATTATTTTCTCAGATTCTCTATCTGTATTACTAGCGATTAAAAATCGCAGTTCAGACAATAATCTTATTAAAAGTATCGAGTTAAAATTACATGATATTTTAAAATCTAAAATAGTACACCTCTGCTGGATACCAAGTCATATTGGTATACATGGAAATGAAAAAGTTGACATCCTTGCTAAAGAATCTTTAAACCTTCAACCAGTTGATCTAAAATTACCAAGCAGTGACTTCAAGTGTTCGATCAATTCGTTAATTAAGTCGAATTGGCAAACAGTATGGAACAACGCTATTTTTAATAAGTTACATGAAATAAAGCCAACCCTTGATTCATCTCTATCAATAAAATTTTCTAATCGCCGAGATCAAATTGTTATTACGCGATGTAGAATAGGTCATACTAGATTAACACATTCAAACCTTCTCAAGGGAGAGGAAGCACCTGAATGTATACCATGTAACGAGCATTTCAATATCAAACACATTCTCATTAATTGTCAGGATCTCAAAAACATCCGTGATAAATATTTTAAGGTTGGCTCACTTAGAGAACTTTTTGATAATATACCGTCACATGTGATACTTAACTTTTTGAAAGAGATAAATGTATATGATAAAATATAGGGATAAGGATCACTTTCATCAATTGAATTAATAGTGTCATTATTTGTTTCGGCGCGATATGACCTTTCTGTGTTGGTGCGCCGTAAAACCCAAACAAACAAACAAACAAACGTTAAGGATAAGATAATTTATTTGTTTTAAAATAATCTGAATGTTGTTTTTTAAGTTTTCAGTTAGTAATAGATACATACTAGACATAACACAGATTACGGCAGTTGAGGTCAGATCAAAGGCTACGTTCAACACCTACATAGTGCCGAAGAAATTATTTTCCCAGGGAGCACAGAAGACTACTGGAATTGTGTATAATGTTATAAATAAAATAAAGAGTGTACATGACACGAATGTACGACCAAAGCCTATTTGATTGCTCAGAAAAGTTTCACTGACTGGCTTCAGGAATTTAACAATGTAGTACTCGAAGCACATAATAGGAGAAATTTTGACTTTCTTTTTCTTGTTACTGCGTATGAAAAATGTGATGTGCTTACTTGTTTGTTTAAGACTATCAGAGTACGTGTTGATATTTTATCAATTATGAGGAAATCCTACCCAGATTAAAGTTCTTATAAAAAAGAGAACATTGTTAAAACTGACTTGGTCAATCCTATAATGCACATGATGCTCTAGCAGAAGTTGAAGCATTAAGATTGCTTGTAATTTGTCGTCAGTGAAATAGATAGAGCACTCTTTTTAAAGGCTATATACAATAATCGGCATTATGCGAAAGGTGATGCTCAAAAATATGCCATTACTAACTAGTATCAAACTGTGACATTAACAACGACAACAGCGGGAAACATCGCCAGATCAGGTTTCGTCTGATATTTTCTCAGGATGGACTTTAAATGTGTTCAGGGGTCAAAGCTGTGAGACAACCAAGAGTTGAAACGATTACCTAATTAAAATTAACATAAATAGATGGGTAATTAATTCCACAATTGCTATGATTATACTTGTGACGAATGCATGCACGTATGACGTCATATATAACGTGGCTTTACTTTGTATATATGAGACCACGAATCTCGCGGTATCACTAAACTCGCGGCGTTTGAAAAAGCGCCGTCTACAGTACCATATGTAAACAGTCGTGACCCGTTTTTTTCACGCTGATAAAAAAGCATTTTTCAACAATATGCCATCGATTTTGGTAAGTATATGCATACAATTGATTTAATTTTATCTTTTACGTCCAAACTTAGTTGTTTTTTTTCACTCAAATTTTCCTAGAAAACAACCCAAAGCCTCTGTTGACTTTTTTGGCAGCTGTCGTCTGTACAAGTTTTTACGCAAATTAGACTAGACTGAGCAATCATGGAAAAACCATGAAAATCTGTATGAACCCTGTTCCTTTTGACAAAAGTTTAGTCCTATACATCGTTTGCGTGTTTGTTTGAGTTTTACGGCGCACCAACACAAAAAGGTCATATCGCGCCGAAAGCAATCGATGATACTATTAATTTAAACGATATTAATGATGTTAAGCTCTATATCTTATTATATACATTTATTTCCTTCAAAAAGTTAAGTATCGCATATGATGGTACAGACTCAAAAAGTTCTTTAAGTGAGTTACCTTTAAAATGTTTGTCACGAATGTCTAGACCGTGAGCCAGATATACTTTTGCTCCCCCCCCCAGGGGGAATTTTCAAGACCCATATTTTTTTATTCCCCTATCTGTCCTGAGTACAACAGTACAAAGTTTGCAAGTTTCCAGTGGGGCATTGCTGAGAAAATCAACTTTTAATTGTATAGGTAAATAGCAATTTTTGTTCCATTTTTATCAATTTATTTTTGCAAAAACCATTAAATCATGTTTGCAACACCAAGTTCTCTTGATATTGTTTGTCAATTAAAAAGAAAATGTGTCTTTTGTGTTTTATAAAGGAAATTGCTGTTGATACTTAGCTCATAAGTACCTTAAAATGTAACATACGTTACTTTGCCTTTGCGCGCAGACTATGAAACATAGCTACATAAAGTAGTCATAATACACTTGCTTTTTAAGATATACAATGTTGATGTATGTAAGAATACGATTTTTATCTTGTTCCTCAGAAATATTAACTTACACACAGCTCTTAAACTTTGTCGCCAAGAGTGTTGAAACATACATAACCATAAAAAATTCATTTTTTTCAAATTGGAAAAGATATCATACTTATAAAATATTTTAAAACATAAGATCAGATATGAATATATATGAATAAAAACGATTGTCATTAAGTATTCAATGACATTTCATTAAATTTCACATTTTAGCAAAATTTTCGGGTAGACATTTAAAAATGAAACATACGTGACCATGGTTTTTCAACTAATGTTAAATATCGTAGTTGAATTCACGTTTACTAATTAGTCTCTCTAATGAACTCTTCATTTTATGATTACTACTTTTGCCATTCCTCAGGATCGTCTAGAGATAATGCTGTCTAAAGTATCAAATGTAACATACGTGATGTAACATACGTTACCGTTAAAATGATATACCGATCTTACAATGCGGAGAAGGGTTAAACGATGACATATTGAAAATTGGTTTACACCAAAAATGTTATCCACAATGAATAAAGTCGTTATTATCTCATTGAAAAATATATGACATCTTCAACCAGACTAAAAAAACATGAAACTGTGTGCATCTCAATGGCTTTGATAAATTAAACTATGAAGATTTTTTAACCATTGCATGCAATATAAGCATAGAATCCTTCATAGCAATACTCAAATCGATATTTTTGCAATTCATTTGTTACTTCAATTCTTACTAGATGTAACCAAATCTCAAATGTAACCAAAGCGTCCTTTGTTCGCTTCTTATTCAATAAAACATGGTTTTATGAATTGAAACATACGTTACGTTTGGTAAGGTATGTTTCATATGAAATGTATCATAGTTGATGCTTGTTTGTTTGCTTGTTTCACAATGTTTCGCTTTTTTGGAAACTTGAAACGTTTAAGTTCTGAATGTTTCTTTTATACCATGTCTTTGAGTGTAAAGGAACACAAAATGTCTGTTGACTTTAACAGCAGAGAAATAATGTAGTTGGACTTTTATAAACACACGTAACCACAGGTTGTTGTAATTCCTTACAACAAAAACAGCACAATTTATGTCGAAATTTATTTTTTGTCGTAGATGAACTATAATACATCGCGGAAGATTTTGTTGCAGAAATATTTAAGGGAACATGGTACATAAGCATGGTACAACAAATTGATAATGATAAGGAAGCAAACACATCGTTCATGCAACAACGCCGATCTCATATCCAATGGCAAACCCTTGGGGATGTAATTTTGGGTGACAAATGACTTTTTATATGAAATAAGTGTGCCAGTACCTAATGGAATATCTAGGAGAACGTTTTGATTTTTACTTCAAAGTGAATTACTACATGAACTTTGAACACAATTGATCTGTTATGCTTTTCTGAGACTAATTTGTAACCTTTTAAACTCTTAATTTTAACATGTTTCCCTTAATTTTGAAGGCAATCCTTATTGATGTAATTAACAGTATTTAGATATGACATAGTACATAGAAAATAGTTTGTGCTACCATTAAATTATTTAAACTGTTGAACTGGGTGTGACAGATAAAATTGGGATGTGATAGTTTAAACAGTGTTGTTGTAACATACGTTACTACCTATTTCTTTCTTTAGGCATTCATAGTTATGAACTTTTCGGTGAGTTAAGTATATAAACTTTTAAAATGTATTCATTGATTTTGACTGTTCACGGCTATGGTACTTAAGTTTCTTTCGATTTCTCCAAGTTTGAAAGTCATTGTTTCAAGGTTTATAAATGTATTTCTGTAATTTTCCTTAAGTTGATCTAAAATTTAAGTCATATTTGAGCGAAGGGGCGTTCTGAATTTATCATTTTGTGGTATATGTATTTCCAGTATCAACCCTTTGCCTTCCTAAAGTACTTAAATCATAGACAAACATACAAATACAGACGAAAAAAATAAAGTTTTATTAGTGTGGTCCGTATAGAAACATACGTTACCATAGAAAATAGGCGCTTTGATTCAAATATGTGTAAAATTTATTTAGTCTGACTAACGAATGACCCTTCCTGTAAATACTTTATTCATTTGTCCATCTTGTAAAACTTTTATTAATAACTGAAAGTTATCATTAAAATCAAGAAATAAAAATATGTAAAGTGGAGATTTCCTATATGGCTGACATAAGAGAACAGAGAAACAATGCATTTGATTTGTTTCTATTTTTAGTCTTGCCAAAACGAAAGTACTCTACCTGTCAAGTGACTCTTGAAATAGCAAGAAATAAGGGACGCCAATCTGTCTGTTATATTTATTGTTTTAGAAAAAAATGGCATGTTCAAAACTAAACTAAGAACGTAATAGGAAAAAGCACCATTTTTTTGTGTTGAAGAGAGGTATGAAAAGAGTCCCTCAAAATCCCTGCCTCCTCACATATTGGTGTTAAGAAATCACCACACTGCTTACTATCGGAAATGCACAGGAATGACGTTACAGGGTAACCCAAAATCCAAATCGTTGTCAAAAACAAAATGGCTTCATAATTAAGATGCGTCGAAATAGAATACCGGAGGACAGTAATAAGAACATTTTGGCATAGAAAATGGCCATAGGGGGTCATGAAGTTTAAAGTCCCAGAACTCTGTAAAGCCCCTACAAAACTTTGCAAACTTTTATAAGTGAATTGCAACTACCATGTGGGTTTAATAATCATACCATAGATAATTACTTCCAGGAGGAGCAATGTCATATACTGGCTTTAAAAGCACTTATGGTTTTTACCGGAAAATGAGAATGAGCGATATTTCAAAGTCCCATAACTCTGTAAAGCCCCAACAGAGCTTTGCAAAGTTTTTATCAGTGAACTGTTACTTTCATGTGGGTTTAAAAAATATACCATAGATAATTACTCCCAGGAAAGAGCAATGTCTTAAACTTGCTTTAAAAGCACTTATGGTTTAAACCAAAAATGAGAATGGGCGATATTTCAAAGTCACATAACTCTGTAAGGCCTAAACAGAACTTTATAAACTTTTATTAATGAATGCCTACCACTAAATGGGTTAAGCAAATCATACATTTGAAAATTCCCCATGTGGGGAGCAATGTTATATACTGGCTCAAGGTCTATTAAAGATTTGACCAGAAAATGAGAATGGGCGAATATTTCAAAGTCCCATAACTCTGTAAAGCCCCAACACAACTTTGTAAACTTAAATCAGTGAATGCCTCACATTATATGGGTTAAGAAAACCATAACCTTAAAAATTCCCCATGTGGGGAGCAATGTCATATACTGGCTCATGGTCTATTATGGATTTGACTGGAAAATGAGAATGAGCGATAATTCAAAGTCCCATAACTCTGTATTGCCCCAACAGAACTTTGTTAATTTTTATCAGTGAATGCCTACCACTACATTGGTTAAGAAAATCATATCCTTGAAAATTCCCCATGTGAGGAGCAATGTCATATACTGGCTCAAAGATATGATGAATTTGACTGGAAAATGAGAATGGGCGATATTTCAAAGTCCCATAACTCTGTAAAGCCCCAACAGATCTTTGTAAACTTTAATCAGTGAATGCCTACCACTATATGGGTTAAGAAAATCATACCCTTGAAAATTCCCCGTGTGGGTATATACTGGCTCAAGGTCTGCTATGGATTTGACCAGAAAATGAGAATGGGTGATATTTCAAAGTCCCATAACTCTGTAAAGCCCCAACAGAACTTTGCAAACTTTCATCAGTGAATGCCTACCACCATATGGGTTAAGAAAATCATACCCTTGAAAATTCCCCCTGGGGGGGGGAGCAATGTCATATACTGGCTCAAGGTCTAGTCTTTAAGATCCTGACAATCAAGGAGAACGTGTTTAACATTGAAATGCTCGTCAGACGTTTTTTCTAGAATGACGTTAAAGTACTTTTTCATACGTGAAAACGGTTAAATGGATGTACAAATATTGTGTGATGTGACACCCATAGACGCAGTGGACATTTAGATGGAACCAACGGCGAGAACCTATATTCTGAAATCACTGGGTGATACTCTAGATCCATTAAAATGTCTCTAGTGGATCATGTAACGCTGATCGAATCATTGATGTTGCAAGAACCATTCAGGTAAAATTTTCCTGCAAAACTGCTCCTTCTTCACAGCAAGGACCACGCATAATGATAATGGAACGAACTTATATTACGGCTGTGGATGGTTTAGCTAATGGCGATACGATCCGAACCACGATTCATGTGCAGCGATTTACAAATCGAACCACGAATCACTTGTTAATGGAGAAGCATACAGGAATTCATGTAATAACAAAAATAAGTGAAGAATTGCAGAAGCTTTCACTAAATGGAAAACTGTACTTCAAACATTTCTATCACAAGGCGTTTTATGGGCATTTTCAGTGATAACATTTTTGTTTTAATGCGTATCAATCGAAATTTTGAATCAAATTAAAAATTTTATTAGAAATGCGGTTCGTTTTCAATGGTAACTAAGCTGAAAATGTTCTTTCATTATTTCCAAAAAAAAATAGATCGAGATCCGACGATTTCGGACGTGACGAATATTTGTACTCGATCTTCTAGTCGGGATCGCGATTAGCCGAGTACTCGGATACTCACAGCCTTACTTAATATTTATCCTGGTAAGACCATCCTCAAGCCTGTAGATACAATGTGTCATAGATCTAAACAATGTTCCATACAAGTAAACAATCTCTTAAGATAGTATGTACTCTACTACTTATCGCTTCTTGCTTTCTTTTCTGTTAATGGAAATATTTCATGTTTGATTTATGAGTTGCGTTCACTTGGCTACGCGTAAATCAAAGAAAATGTATCATATTTCTATAGGCTATAAATCAATCTTGTAAACATGGCATATTAATGTAGTTGTAATTTTGGACTCGCCCGTTTTTGCGACATTGTATATCCGCGATGTTGTGGTGCAGTTTCAAATTATTAAATGTGATGGAAACAAAATTTATTGTTCAGTACGTGTGGCTCAAGTACCCTTCGCTCGTTGAAAAATCCCATATCGTGCGATATGACCTTTCTGTGTTGGTGCGCTGTAAAACCAAAACAAATCCCATATCGAACTGCTATAGCTCGTTTAAGATAACTTGAGACAAACGACTCGGTTTGGTTACATATTTTGGACACGAGTATTACATAAAATTTGGAGGTCAGCTGATTTTGTGTAATGAAATAACCATGTCATAAATGCGTAGAACGTGTGTTCTCGTACTAAATTTAATATGTCAAAACACACACTGATAATAGTCAATAATTACACTGTACGTGTACTAAACTAAGATCCACCTGTGTATGTAAGGGATATACCACGAGAGCTGTCCAATATGTTAGATATTGGATAGCTGAGGTGCGTTAGCGCCGAAGCGTATCCAATGTCTAACATATTGGGCTGCTCGAGGGGTATATCTTACTTAAATCACAGCTCACCAACATAATAATTATAATAATAATACAAAACCATTTTTACTTTTCACCTATTGCAGATAACTATTTCAGGATTATACATTTGAATAATATGTTTATCAAATTTGAATAAATATAGAAAATATTATTTTTTCCCATATGGTGCCCCTCTAGTCCGACAATTTAATAAATGTTTGTTCACGAGATTTTCGTGCAGAATCTTTCACATAAAAAACTTAAGTGTAGTTAAGACCGTTGTCGTTTATTTCGTTTCTGTTCTTCGTTTAGTCGGATATTTTATATACATGTAACATGTTTGAAAGATCTAAATTATCTTTGGAATTAAGTTGGTTTTTTCTTTTGGATACACTGTTGACAACTCGGAATACGTTCGTTCGGAGATATATACATTAAGATGGTTGCAATGTATACAAAATGTGGTGTTTTTGGAGGATTATCAACTGATTCCAGTCATGTCCAAGAAACGATATTAGTGCTCAACAGCCTGACACATGGCTGATTTCCAATGAACTTGATGAGAAACTTATTTTAGAGGAACAGGGTAATGGTAAGTTAAAAATATCAATGCAAATTTATATTAGGTTAACAATTATAGTGAAGACAAATGGAGACCCTGGGCCATGCGTGCATAAAATAATTAGTGTTGCCCTGTTTATTCATACATCCTTCGTATGCAACACGTTTGTCCTTCTTTTTACGTATCAATCAATGTTCGGTTCGTGGCTCAAACCTATCACCGTTTTATAACGTGGAGAGGTCGTTATGCGAATGGTCATTATTTTCGACAGTAATAATTTCATATTATTGACGGTTGATGATGTTTTAATGTCATTTTGGTAACGCTAGAAGTTTAGGCATTGGATTCAATGTTTCTGTGGTCTGTATCTGTATCTGTATTTGTTTTCGTTGTAGGATCCAATTCTGGCTTTTATACAACGGGAGAGAGTGCGCCACTTTATTGGTGGTGATTCAGGAGAGCTGATTTGAAGCTCTCTATTGATGGTGCATGCACGACCTCTTCTGGTAGATGGTTCCAATGGCTGCAGGTGTCCACAAAGAATGAGTGTTTATATTGTTTTGTTCTGCTACTAGGGATTATTAGACTTTTAGAGTTGTTGCACGCATGTTTGTTCACTATATTTTCACTTTGATAGTCTGTGTAAGTTTTTGCTTTGATATGTCTTTTTTTCCTTGCTTTTTTCACGAATGAGGTTGGTGGCAGTGCCGGCACCAGCCCCTCAACCACCTTGTACATTAGAATCAATCGAAGACTTGTTCTTCTTTCTTCAAGGGTGTTTAGTTCCAGTTCTTTTCTCATTTTTGTGATTGATCCTGGAGTTCTTGTCTTGTAGTCCTTTTTAATGAATCGGATGGCTCTGTTTTGTATTTTCTCTAGCTTATCGATGTCTCCTTTGAGATAGGGGTTCCAGATGGTGGCTCCATATTCCATGATTGATCTTACTAGAGTAATATAAGCAGTTTTTCGACACTTTTCAGGGACATTTTATAAGTTTCTTCGAAGGAATCCTAATGTAGCATTTGCTTTTTTGGTGACGTTGTTGATGTGTAGGGACCACTTGAGATCATTGGATATTTCAAGGCCTAGGTACGGGTTACTTTGAACTTGTTGTAAGATGTGGTTATTTAGTTGGTATAATTTGGATGTACGTTGATTTATAGACATAATATAGCATTTTTTGGCGTTGAAACGCATGCCCCACTTTGTTGCCCAGTGTTCAAGGTTTTCAAGATCTGTTTGGAGTTTTTGGTGGTCTTCATTGTGTTTGATGTTCCTATATAGCAGGCAGTCGTCAGCAAATAGTCTAACGGATGAGGTGACAGCGTCTGGCAGGTCATTTATGTGGCACAAAAACATGATTGGCCCAAGCACAGTCCCTTGTGCGGTCTTGTGTGGTCTAGTACAAGAATTACCTATCTCTGCCATAATATTGTCTATGGCATTGCTCAATAAGACACAAAGGGGACGCCAGGATCACAGCATACTAAATGCAATGTTTTTTTATTTAAAATAAAGCATTTTTGGCCTGATGACGAATTTCGTTCAGCAATTATTTTAAATAACCTTATAGATATTTTGTTCTTATCACGTTCTTGTATAAGAAGACAAAACTTTATATGTTGAACCATTTGCAAGGAATGAGTTACTGTGTTGGACAGATTATGTATCAAAATGTTGTTAAAATCTAGTTCGGGTCTAAGTATAATCATGCTAAACTTAGGTATTTCTTCTTAATTTTCAGGAAACGACAGCACAACGTTGACAAAATGTAAATAGGTATTACATGGTTGAAAATCATGTCTTCATTTAGAAGGGGCAAAGTAAAAAAATGCAATTTTGAGTATATTTGTAACTTTTTGTTCAATAAATAAAAACCAACTTCATTCCTTTCTCTGCTTTTTTATAAAATACATTGAAAAGGTAATCGTTCGCTATCGAGGTTACGCGTTCATTATCTGGTGTGTTTGGACAATATCTAGCGTGTAGTCCAATATTAGACTTACACGTTAGATAATGTCCTAACACACCAGATAATGGACGAGTAATCTTAATATTGAACGGTTACATGTACATTATTAGATATACGGTACTATGAATACAATGGGATGACGTCACAGCTGTGGTTTAAAAAAATGTTATCGTTGTATTTTGTCTCAAGTTATCCTAAACGAGCTATACTCATGCTCTATCCTATACTTAATACGTGTGTACTGCCAAGCTTCATTTTGTACAGGTTTTAGAAAATATATAACACATTAAACACGTGTCCTGAATAGTTAGTATGCTTTACACTCGTCACGCATTTTTCGAGTATCAACTTGAAAATCGTGATTCAGCAATACATGTACATTTAGATATCGGCACATAGGATAACTGCCCAGCACTTATTCACTGCTTGTCCACTGTATAGGAATGTCACGTCACTATAGTATATTGGATGGACTTTATCTGTCGCCTGTTTGATACTCTTCTACTTATCTGCATTACAATAACTTGTTCTTTCCATAAGGTGTTTTTTTATTTGATTTACAACGACGCAAACCACTGAAATTTAAAATTTCTACTGTCGTTTATTAATCATTTAATTTAGAAAATTTGTATGGAATGTTGCTACTGGCAAACAATTTTTTTCTTTTCTTATCCGGTGTAACTGTAGTAGACATTTTAGACATTTTAGACATTTTTAAACAGTGTCTAATAGTAAATAATGTTAACATTTTTTTCGTAATCTTCGGTGTAACTGCCTGGGAGTCTGTCACTATTTTATCAGATTTCAAAATATAATCTGGGACATCATTTATGATATCTTCGTCAATTTCCCCTTACCTCCCCTCTTTAGTTCCTTGTGCTTACTATTTCTAGGCCTGTAGTTACGCCGCAGTTGACTAAGATTATTTTATGTTAGATAATGGTATGCCGAATCAAAGCTGTAATAAAAATATGATAACACCGAGTAGTAGTGGACAATTGCAGGATTTTTTAGGAAAAACATTGCAGAATACGTCTAGCCATTTCAGCCTTGGACCATGAAAGCACAGATTTAGGGAACGAGAACGTTGTTTTCTTAATGCCTAAGATTTGTGACTCTTATTTCTTTTATTGTTAACTGTGAACAACTTTAGTCCTTGTGTATGAGGAGAATCACATGATTATTTTTACTTTTCAGTACATTTGAAATATCTCCCTTAATTAAATCATCATATTCACTAGAGTGGCAAACTATTTTGGATAAAATAACTAATTCTAGGTCTAAGGACGCACACTTACATGGATGTTCTAAAGTCCATTCGCTTTCACCGCTGAAAGTTTGGATAACTTATTTCCTTGTAAATAATACAAATAAAGAACTATTTTGTTCATAGATTTTTCACTGTAATCCAGTAAACGTTTGAGCATAGCATTTTAACTTTCACTTACTTTATAAGTATTCCCACTATCAGTGTTGTTTATTTCTCTATTTTCTAAAATCCAACGAAATGGATGATCCGTAAGAGTATTTATGTTGTCATCAAAATATTTTTAAAAAATCGCTTCAATGAGCTTTTAATTAATCTTAAGTTTGATTCAAATATCCCAAGTTATCGCACTGTAACAGGCGTATAACGTTGGAGTCATAGTGTTTGTCCTCTTTCCCTTCCCCACTGTTTAGATACACAGAATTTGAGATCTTTCAAAAGATGGCTTCAACAATTTACAACCGTTGTATGCTTTAATTTTGATTGAAACAATCCTATATTACATTGTTCCTTATCAGTCAGTAACTATTGTTATGTTGTTTTTTTAAGTGTTTTTCTTTTTAAGTTTTCTTAAAATATTCGTGCAAAGATTGTAATTTCCGTTCATGTAATAAAAAAGCAATATAGGTTGGTCTAGGTTTTCTTCAAACATTGGAGGTTGAATGGCGGCATCAGATGCTAGAACTCTCCAAGCGTAAAAATACTTATTTTATTTTTGTTGTCTCCTAGTTTATCGATTTCTAAATTTCGTCCATTTAATCTGTATAAGCGACCGAAATTTCTAAATCTGGTGTAGTTTTAATACTTAAAATATATCCATCCAATTGATTACCGAGTATATGCAGTGAATAGTGTGGCAATTTAAGGTAAATTTGGGTTATGCTTGAATCCTTTTTCTTTTTCTAAACTTGTTTAATTTTCGGAGAACAGAATCGTCTCAAATTCAATTTTAAGGATGGAGATAATTCAGAACGTATTTTTTCTCTAAAATATTATTTTGGTTCATCATTAGAAGTAGCACAAGTGTTTAAACGGCACGGATATAACGAGTTCTATTTCCATGCGGCATTGGCTGGTACTTCTTATTGTCACCAAAATAGTTCATAACTGTTTTCTATTATAATCATCCCCTGTATACCGAAAAACATGCTTTGCAATTATATCTGCCTTCCAGCCATTAGCCCTATTTAAATCCCTAGAGTCACTGTACAAAAATATACATCCATCGGTCGGTTTATAGGGAGGGTAAAAATAATTATGTATTTTATAGTTGATTCGAAAATACAAGAAGTCTCCCCAAATGATATAGAACGTTCACTTTTAGAAAAAAAGGTCAATTTCGCCCACCGCATTCAAACTATTACATAAATAATTAACAATAATCGGATATATATACTTAATTGCGATATTTAAGGCCTCCATTCCATTCACATATAACAGTACACACATACAAATAATAGAATACAAGTCTAAAATACATCAATATAACATGTCATCTTAACAATACAATAGGGTTAATAACAAGCAATATGAAAGGGTGCAAAACAAAACAAATGGTTCTTACCACGAGTATGGTTTATGGCAAACTGCGCCGAATACAATGTGTCAGTAGTCAACATGTGCGCATGCACAACTCTGTGACTTAAATTGCTGTGTCTGTTGTTTCTCCAGGGTACATTTTACGGCAGTGTCAGTACCAGATGTCTGAAGATTCTGTGAGCTAACAGATGTATGATGAGCGGTCCTTGATTAGTTGCGATATCAACTGCACAGTATTTATTTCCAATATATTGAATGTTTGTACAACAGATAGCTCATATTTCTTTAGATAAACATTTTACACCTTCTGCATTCAACGTTTTTTCTTAGTATGTATGGCAATATGTCCTTAAATAATTGGAGTTATCTATTATTTTAAATGACAATGGTACACATATTCCTATTTGATGTATAACAAGATTGAATAATAATGTGCATATAGTGAACAGTATAAACTACACGTTCAAAAGCTTTAAAAACTCCCCAAATTAGTTCTATAGGATTCAAGTCAGGGTGATATGGTGGTAGACGTAGCACAGAATGACCATGGCTAACTAAGATCTTGTTACTCATGTATTATGTTGTGGGTTTATGCATTTTGCAAAGTTCAAGTAGTTGATTATTGGTCAAGTCTTTGCTAACCTCACTTCCTTACCGTTTAAGCCATTTCTGCATATCTAGTCTCGCAGCAGTTGTTGGGTATCGACCGTTCTTGCACGTTATGGTACGGGGCGTTGTATAACGCGTACACAGACCTATCTGGTAAATTCGGAATGATTTATTGTGACAACTACCTAATACAAATCTCCATATTCATTTCAGATTGGTAATCACCATCAGATGATTTTGTTTAAAAGACAAGTAAGGTACGATATGGTACGTAATATAAACACATTCTTATTTCCACTTGTAGATAAACCTTTTTTAGTTATCTCAAAGTTGGCTTTCACATTCATTATTAAACACAAAAATACCTTTTGAAAATTGATGTGGAAAGCAGCATCTGAGCTTTGCCAAAATGTAGAGCATGGTTGTTTTGTACAATTTAATCACATTAAAATATAGGTCGTCTTTCTTTACAAAACTTCTTTATGTTCATCCAATATTTTATACAATGCAATACAACGTCGGTTGTACCCAATACCGACCTTAACTCTTTCGAGATGTTGCTTAGAGTTGGAAAAACAAACTGTGCGTATTTGTACATTCCTCCGAACTATTGCTCAATCGAAACTATCGAATGCAAGTTTCTTTTCAATATTTTGGATTTTGAAGACAATAGTAGCTAACATATTGATTTACATAATAAAACAAATTTTGAACACCAAAGGTGTAAAACATTTACAAAAAAACCCAGATTAGTATGAACATAAATTTAAAGAATGTAAAATAGAAAGTGTAAAACAACATTCATTCTTTCGTTTAAACTATACCCTAAAATAATATCAGACTGTTGAATGACAATTTTTAAAATATACATTATATATTGAAATTCATTTTCAAAATATACATAATCTTGACACTCTACAAATATGTGAAACATTTAGATTATACATTATACTAAGGCATTATACATTCTGTGATACTCACTTTTTGTATGCTATGTGTCATGTCACTGATACCGAAAAAAATATCATTAATATTATTATTATTACATCAAGACAAGTATTAAAATTTAGTCTAAAATACTGACTTTACTGTATGTAATTTAATTATTTTGCAATACTAAGTAAAATATGATAAAAACCTATGTACAATATGATTTACAATGATTTAAACTTTGAATGAACCTTGTAAGATCATTTTCTACTGATATAATAATCTTTAAATAATAAACAGCCGTTTCGCGTTAAGTTAAGCAATTGCAAAAATATCATGTCACATAGTATTTTTACTAAGAATATAGCATGGTTTATTACCAAATTTGTCCTTTACCTAGGAGACATATGTCTTTACCGAAAACATATACATTTATAAACATAACCATTACTAGATGATAATTTTACTCAGCGGGAATGTTGCATATTCATCAAAATACCTTGTCCCACTGTTTGGGTCAATTGATATTCAGATTTATTGTCGCCCTATTCTGCTCAAGGAATGAGAATTCTGACTTTCATCATAAAGCATACACATAGGCCAAACAACTGCAATAGTTTGAACTTCCACAACTTACATCATAAAAATATTTACGCATTGACTTTGCTGTCCCACAAATTCACGTGAATTACGTTACCATTTTCCACAGGCTTGCTGGCATGATGTTCATTGCATTATATATATGTATTTATCTTCTGGGAACTACTCAATGTATGTAGCACACAATTGACAAATGAGATTGGTTGTTAATTAATTGTATAATCCACACATCTCCTCAGAACGGTATTCACTCAATAAAACCTAGGTTTAGTGAATTACGTTACTAGCTGTTTTCATACACACTAACATTACCTATATCCACTTACTAAATTCCATCTAAACTACCCTCTTATAAACTTAAGTAATAACCAAATGAATTAACATTGCCTTGATTCAATTAAATAAACAGCCCAATAAACAATCGATTCGTGAATTACGTTATTGTGAATTACGTTACCGCAAATATCAGTTAGTCGCCGAAATTAGGACCCAGTGTCAATTATAACAGGTTAAATTTACAGCAACACCTAAGAACGTTGAGGTGTCAATATTTTGAAAGTTTTTGAAGAAGGAAATTGCATAAGTAAGAGACTTTTACAAATATTTTATGATGAATGTGAGTCATGTATGTTTCTTAAATAGTTTCATCATACAAGTGCATGATAGATAAATCAGTTTTGTATCAGTTGTTTTTTCTGGGGCATTCTTTTAGTTACACAGTAACAATTATTTTGTATTGTTCATATGTCCATGCTAGACACACATTTTAAATGGTAACGTAGTTCACAGAGCGGTAACGTAATTCACAATCCCTCTAATTTTGTTTGGCCAGTCGGTAAAAGCAATGTTTAGATGCAAAGGGCATAGAGATTGAAGAAAGCCAAAATATGGCTAAAGCTACTTGAAAAGAGAAAATTAATTGAATTAAAACTTTAAAACATTTAAAAAAACTAACAACCAATATAGGTCCAAATATATTTAGAATGAGACAAAAATGTATACGATTATGGACCCATACAATATATAAAAGCAAAAACCAAAGGAGGCGCATGACGATAAAAGGCAAAGTTGCAGATCGTTGTAACACTAATCTAAATGTAGCGATAATTGATTATAAGGCAGATGGATTATGCGATTTAATTAAAATGGTAGCAATGCCCAATTCCTTTTATGTAGAGAAGGAGATATTCTGACATGGTAGTAAACACGAAGTTCACAGAGAGAACGGGTAGCTGGAAAACTACATGTTCTGTGAAGAAGGCAGACAAGAAGATAGAGAATCTAGATGTAAAATTGTCCGTGCTACAGTTCAAATTTATCAACACTTGACGCAAGAGACAACCAGCGGTGCAAACTTGTGGGCAGACATACTGTGGGCTAAGATACTGTTGTGTATATTCTATGTATAAGAACGTTGGTAATAATTACTATAATAATTACATGTAGGCAATAAAATATGTTATATCTAAATTGGTGATTATGTGGAGTGAGAAAACCATGCACTTGTCTTTACAATAAGAAGTTACATCATCGTTACTCAACGCTGACGTCGGAATGCTTCAAGTTTAATATACTAGAAGTGTTGAAACATGTTACATGTAAACTTATTTTTCATGCATCAAATATATTTTTTAAAGCTTCAAATCAATCTTGACAAAGAGTATTGAGTGATGTCCTTTTACGTTTAGTCCCATAAAACAGAAATAAATCATGTATAAACTGCAGGCATCCAATTATGCCTCGTATGTAAAATATGAAAATATTTCATATAACAGAAAATATGCCCCTCCATTTAAATCATTGTTAACAGTTTGGAAAATTGTGTTTGCAAACTCGTTAACTAATAATAAATTATACATAATGACCAATAAGTAAGTTTTCATCATTGGCAGAACAAGGATTTCTCTATTGTTAAATTAAGTTAGAGTGTCAGCAATATAGAACATTTTCAAACATGAAAGAAGTTTTGTACAAATATATTGTGAATTACGTTACCGTTCTTTTTCTTAAATTAGCGACATTATGGTTCTCCATGATATGTCCTTTTACAGCTTTATCAAGTATTTACTACGTATTCAGTGTTGTAGACATTTATTTGTTATCATAGCTTGCGTATTAATCATTTTGCAATGTATTTTAAAAGGCATTTTGAAATTTTATAAAACTGCGTATGTCGTACAAAGGTTTCAATTATATAAAAGTCCGAAGTCATCCAATCTACTGCTTAAAATCTAACAATTAGCACAAATGAACTATACACTAAAGAGATTTTTCCATTTTATATCTCTAGTTAACAGTATTTACTTTTATAGATTCACGCCATATAAAATAAAATTTATGTGAATTACGTTACCATTAGAACATATAAATACACACTATTGTACTACACTATCCTTTCAATATTTTCACACCGTAGTTTGAAAACTTTTAGGAAAGGGTATGACATTTTGTATCGATATTTCAATGTTAAAGTATGTCATGCTTATCATTATCTATACTTTTTGACAGGGAAAGGACTTTTTCTAAAAGAAAAAAGCCAATAAAATAGTCTATAATCTATTTGTTTCGTCCTTATTATGTTTGATATACATATTTGTTCTTGTTATGTGTTGGTTGTTTGATAGGTAGAAATGAACAATGAATTGAAAAAAACTCATCATCGGTGTCACATATGGTTTGTATCTTAATTTTAGACATTGTTAATAATTGATTCACTACAGTAACGTAATTCACGGATAAGAATTACCAGGTAAAACTCATCACAAATATTTACTTATTAACGAACTTGTTATTAAAAAACTTCTGATTTTAAGTCCGTGAAAGGTTGAAGTTTACATTTTTAAACAAACTTTTTGAGTGCTGCAACATAAATTTCATGTGACATATTTTCTCAAAAATTGCTTAACTTAACGCGAAACGGCTGAAAATCAAGTTCTTAAACAAATGTACTTAAGTGCATTAAGTGAACAAAGAAAAAACAATAAGCTTCTGTCCCTTTTTCTCTTTTAAAATCTATTCACTTAGTCAAAGTTAGAAAGCAAAATGGTCAGAAAAGATATGTAATGACCCATCAAAAACTCTTCTTAAGCACTTCTTTTATTACACTAGATAATACATGAATATTTAAAACACAAAAGGAATGAATTATTGAAGGTTTGGCTCAATGAAAAAATAACTGATATAAAATGGTACAAACTTAACAATGAACTTAGCAACAATTAGCTTCAGTTCAACAATGAACATTAGTTCTCGTTTTCTTTAACTTTATTACTTTTTTTGTTCGGTCAGCACAGATTGTACAGAATTAAGCAGTGAGGCTACCAACTCTGTCTGAGGAAGTGGTTGATTATCATGTACTTTAGGTAAAGTATCAACAAATGGGACATTTGGGATAGATGCTTTGCCTAAAGTACTTAAATAATCAATCCACCATTCCGCAGCCTTAGCTGGCAACCGTCCACATGCTTGCCATTTAGGCAGATCTTTGAGCATATACTGCTGAGCAGCCAGGAACTTATCATTTGATTCTGTCAACACAGTGTGGAACTCAGATGGAATGTGGCCATCTAGCACTAGGCTGTCAGCATTTTTTTGACTAGGCCAGTCTCTGTAAAACAGAACGGTTTGACCCTCCACCTTTTTATAATGTAATGGTGAGGACCAGCCACACCCTGCAAACAGCCTCTGCTTTTTTCAAGATACTTTTTATAGTTATATATACCATGCATGTGATGAGTACCCGGACAAGGTTGAAAAGACATTTCTATTTCGGCATGCAGGTCAGGTAATGTATGAGCATTAGATTTTCTCAAATGAGTTGATATTCTACTGAAAAGTTGATCGATATCTTCGTGGGTGTGACCTACCATCAAAAATCCAACCTTTATCTGAAATGTGATAAAAAACAAGTTGTATAGCTTCAATTTTTGCTTGCTATCAATGTATATCTATGTTGTCACATCTTTCAAATAGCTGCAATGCTAGCTCATTAGGTTTCAAGATCTTTACTGATTGATGGGTCATGGGTTAGATTCCCAGACATTCATACTTTTGGAGAGTTTGGTCATGAAACGATTTCTACGACCATCCTCCCTCCTACCACTGATTCTAAAGCATGTCGATCAGTTGTAGATTTAGCTTTTGCAGCAACAGTGTGGTCAGAAGGTTGATAGAATACTGTGATATGAATTATATAATGCTTTGCTAGGGCGTTACATAATGGCTACAGACTCACCTAACTACAACTGATTTGATCAGGTATGTATAGTAACAAGTAATTCACAGCAAACTCAACAGTGTCAATTTCACCCACACTTGTACATACTTGACAGTCATATTGATGTGAAGAAATGGTTTGCTTTATATAATAAAAACATTGATTTTGTAGAGGTACAAATATTTACAAGTCACATAATCAATATAATCACATACCTTTCTAAATACTTCATTTTTTACCAACCATGCCAAGAATAATAAAATAAACACATTTTTGTTGTCCTTGGGGCTATTATCCATTTGCAGATACAACATTTCTGGTGAAGTATTACCTCTTGTCTACAAAATATAAAAAAATATTGTATTTGACAGCATAAATATCGTAAAGTAACAATTCAATATTTCATGTCAAGCAAAATTTACATATTGATTCTAAGAAAGTCTTGAATTAGGTATAGTCAGACTGTATAAAAGTTTGTAGTTGATAGCTTATTTCAACAGCATATCAGTACATAGTACGTATGGCTTTATAACATACATACATATAATTTAAACATGAAACTATATAAACAGAGTGATAAGCACGCAGGTAAGGTATTTCAATAAACGATGCAATATACAAACATTTAAGCAGCACATACAACAGTTCATGTTAAAATAATTTAAACATGGAACTTAAATGTATAGCTAGTTGATAACGGTACACATGTAAAAAATATTCACTCCTTTGGCATGGTGGGATTACTTTTATAATTACACTTGCTGGCTTTTTTCATTGTTGTCAAGCATTCCTTTAAGAGGACCCAAGCAGATTCCATCTTATACTTAGATATACAAACATACATCATTATTTTGATTTAAGTAATTTTTAATAATGTAACAAAAACATTTGCTTGCAACGTTCTTTCGTATTTATAAAAATGTTACTATTTGAGTTTCCTAACCCAACAATTATAAGGCCAGAATTATGTTTAAATCATTTGTAGTGATTTATGGAAACAGGTCATGATTTGAATAGTTAGTATTGAAAAGTCAAAAGTTGGAAGTAAAAAATAATCAGAGATAGTTATAACTGCAATACACTTGAAAATAAGAAAGATATAAAAAGATATAGTAAGATGTATCACCCAAAGTTCCCATATTCTGGTTGCATTTAATTTACATAATTGCCTTTATATTGCCAGCGCTGTCGTCAATCTAAAACTCTCAAGAGATTTGATAAACATTTATACACATTAAGTCTCACCTTGCTATATTCATTCAATGCATAAACCAAAGCATTGATTGTGATGTTGTTGTCAGGATGTTTGTCATCTGTCCATGTAAGCATGAAACTACTATCATTGATGTGTATCTTTACACCAGTGAGGTGATGCTGTAGTTTGTGAAGTACTGACTCAGCCTAAAAAGATATAAATTGAATAACTCAGGTATTAAGTGTATTGATATGTTTACAAGTTTACAAGTTTATTCATATAAACACCGGAAGGTCTTAGACCCAAGCGGCAAATACAAGTACATTGACATGTCAGTACAATATAAATGATCATAATGAATTATCAATACAGAACAGAACAAAATACAATAGCTCTAACTTATACATAGTATAATAGTGAGTTGCTAGATAGTATATTTATCAGATTACAATATATGGTCATAGCATTATATATGTATAAGTTATAGGTGTTTCAAAAAGAAACAAATTACAAATCAAACAAAAATTAATCACCTCTTTCAGGACCCGTTATTGAAAGAAAGAGCAATAAATATTGCTTATAGATAAATATACACTGAACAAAATTTCTAACCGGTCACTTTTCAAATTTTGATTATTTTATAACGAGCCAATGGATCCTTATTAAATTTTGCAGAGGTGATTTTTGTGTCATTTCCTACCAATTTGTGGGGAAAAAATAATTTGATACGGTCCGATGCACTCTGTCGGTACACAGGGTGTGTTTTACACATTCTGACATGAAATGTTAGTCCAGAGGAGTGTTGAGTATTAAATTTCACTTTGCATGAACCCTTGATAACTTTATAAGTGTAAAAACATAAAACATTGCACGAATGTCGATGCAGGATCGAGGCGTAGACAATGTAAGGTTGAATGCTGGAGCCTCTATCAAACAGATTAGTGGCTGTAAATGGAAATATCTTTACAAAATATCGATAAAGTATTGCTTAAGTAGAAAAAATGCTTTAATTTTATTATTCTCAATGTATTTATACCTATTTCAAGTTGCATGACACTTTAATCAGGTCTTTTCGACGATCGCGACATTAGACGATGGAGAAAGGGGCGGGAATCGTTTCTGGCTGACGCCGATGGCCAAGAACAAAGGTTACAACTCGCCGATGGGATTGATGTTCGTGCAATGTTTTATGTTTTTTCACTTATAAAGTTATCAAGGGTTCATACGAAGTGAAATTTAATACTCACCACTCCTCTGGACTAACATTTTGTGTCAAAATGTATAAAACACACCCTGTGAGTCGATTGAATGCATCGGACCGTATCAAATTATTTGTTTCCCACAAATCGGTAGAAAATGACACAAAAATCACCTCTGCAAAATTAAATAAGGATCCATTGGCTCGTTATAAAATAATCAAAATTTGAAAAGTGACCGGTTATAAATTTTGTTCAGTGTATATATATATATATGAACACAATTCCGATCATCTTTGTAAACTGACTCTCGGATGTCCATCTAATTTTAGATATAGGCATACATATTCAATGGAAAATCACACAAATATATATGTGTATCACACACACATAAACAACATACATCGTGTAATCTTTTATTGAAAAACAATTATTTGCTGTAGAATGTAAATTATTTTAAACATCTTAAGCATATATAAGAGCGTTTCTTACTTCGAAGGCTTTATGTATATAAGTACCAAGCTTAATAATTAAAGCTTTATTTTCAGTATTAATGAGTTCAATCAGTTTAAACATGCTAGGATTATTACGATAATATGTAGGAATATAAATATTTCTTAATTCGGAATAAAATGTACATTCTAAAATGAAATGAAACTCGTCTTCTAATACATGGCAACTGGTACAGAGACGTTCATTAATTGGTGTGGATCTTGGTTTGTTTCATCTACCAGTTTCAATGTGTGATCTATGTGAGAACAATCTAAGTCTAGCCATACTATATCTAAATTTTGTAATGTTTAAAATGTTAAGATATGGCTGAAATCTAAAATTTGATATATTCTTGTAGAATAACGCTCTACTAGAATTAGCCAATCTATTGTTCCAATTTTGTATGAAATTATCATTAAGTCTTTGTTTGACACAGCATAAAAATATATCAACATTACCAATATCTTGAAAAAACCATGCATCATAAAACCAAGATTGCACAAAAATGATTTTAACAAAGAACACCAGTTAGGTTTATTGGGGTACAAATCTGTATCCAATTTTAACATGTTATATACTTTCTATTAAATCTATTTCTATCCGTTCGTAATAATTTTATCCAATATTTTACTACGTTAAAATAGCGAATTGTTTGAAAAGTTAACCTCCCTAATTCTCCGTAGACAAAGTCGTTTTGAGTATTCTTTTTTACCCCTAGTAATCGTTTACAGAATTGTAAATGAACTCGTTCTATAGAATTTCCCTGTACAAAACCCCAAACTTGGCTAGCATAGTTAAGAATGGGTGATATCAATTTATCAAACAGACGTAATTTATGTTTTATAGAAATGTCTGTATATTTGTATAAATATTTTGTTCATTTTAAAAATACCTTATAAAGCTTGGCCAGCTAAAACATTTTGAGCATTAGAGAACGATCCCCCTGATGAGAATACTACACCAAGGTATGTAAATTGATCAACAATATCTAATTCGGTATCATTATAATAAAACTTAGTATTATCTGAAATCCTGCCCCCTTTTCTAAAGATCATAACCTTAGTTTTACTAGTATTAACGACTAATTTCCATCTTTTGCAGTAATCTTCCAGAACATTTAAACTTAGTTGTAGCTCGTCTCTACTATTAGCGAAAATAACTATATCATCAGCATATTAGATTAAGAATATTTTAAACATATCAACTTCAATACCAGCAAGACCGTTACTAATAAACATATTCTCAATATCATTCAAAAACTTAGCAAATAAGAAAGGCGAAATACATTCCCCTTGTCTAACACCTAACATACAATCGAATTCGTCACTCAGTTCGTTATTCAATTTTACCCTAGATTTTACAGATGAATACATAGATTTCATAATGTTTAAAATACTACCCCTTATACCCAGTTTTATTAATTTTGCCCATAGATTATCCCTTGTTACATAATCAAAAGCTTTTGTGAAGTCAATAAATGCACAAAATAACTGTTTGCCTGTATTAAGTACGTGATTTATAATCCCATGTAAAACAAAGATATTATCCACTGTTCCCAAATGTGATCGAAAACCCGCTTGCGCCTCTATATATACATTATATTTTTCTGCCCAGTCGGTCAAACGGTTATTAAGAATCCTGGTGAATAATTTGCCTAAAGTACTCAGTAACGTCACGCATCGAAAATTGTTTACGTCATTTAGGCTACCACGTTTGTGGAAGGGTACAACAAAACCCTCCGACCAACTTTTAGGAAAATATCCAATTTCAAAAATTTTATTAAAAAGAGATAATAGGTATTGAGACAAAGTATGCCTTCCGTGTATAAAAAATCATTTAAAAACATATCAGGACCACCTGATTTATTACCATTTAATTGTTTTATAGCTATGTTATTAACAGAATGCTCATCAAACTGGTACAATTAAAACAACTCATTTTACAAGTTACAGTTTCTTTAATACAGTTTATAGCAATCAAGATGTATTCTTGTGGCAGATGTGTGATGCAGTGATCAGGTTGCGGGAGGTTGACACTTATGGGTTCAATTCCATGTTAACCACTCCAGCCTTTCAGATGAGACTATCAGTCAAGTGTATTCACGTTGCATAATAAAAGTGAACAAATTGTTTCTCGAATTAGGCCAGGTTCTTTATCAGGCACTATCTTTTTAAAACTAAAATGTTTACTATGTGCTGGTAGTATCAACTATATGTGTATATGTTTTATTTATCCTATGTCTCAAACATTGCAAAGCCGCCTGGCTAGCTCAGTCGGTAGGGCACAAGTCTACTGAACACGCTACAGTTCAACATATGTTTGATATCAATCATTAACCAATTTCACACTCTTGAATGGGGTCAAAGGGGGGCACTTTGGATTTTTCCTTCTAACCAAATGACAAAAATACTAAATTTTTCTATGAGCTTTGAAAACTTGAATTAACAACATATAAATGTTTAAAATGATATTATAATATAAACTGTGATAAAGCTCAGTAGTATTTAACTTACTTAGGCTTGGTTTCTTTTTAAATAGGATGAAAAAGATGAAATTATTAAACAAAAAGAAAGAGAGATAGAGGAACTGAGATCAAGATGTGAAGTATCGGAAGCAAGATCTGCCGGAGCCGGTCAGGTATGTTCAAATCAAGTATTACCTTGATTATTTTATTGCACAAAGTATTTTTCATGTTTATACGCATCGTTTAGGTTTAAGTTTGAACTTGTACATTTTGGTCAATTATACTAAAGAGAAGAATGTGAGAAAGCAGCTGATGAGTTATATCAGAATATAAGTACGATTCAGGCAGCTGTTTTTATTGAATTTGTATCCGAAACCAACCACACACCTTTGCTATTTAAAAAGTCACATTTTTTTATCATATTTCTTATTGGGAATTTTAAAGCAACCACCAGAAATAAGTGTACTGTAATTACGAGATACATTTGAGCCCCTGTATTGAAGCTCCTTAGAACCCTCTTTTTATTTTTTTATTTTTTTTTTTGTTGGGTTTAATACCATTAAACACATTGTTTAGGTCATATAATATTGATCAGTCAACCTACTCACTGTTCCTGAAAAGGCTAAATCTCAGGATTTAGCTGTTAACGAACTACTAAATACAGTCTATTGTCAGTGACCGACAACTGTCCTTCATAATTAAGAATCATTGGTAGGAGGGAGAATGGCCGTAGAAAACATTTCATGACCAAGCTCGAGGAAAGTATGCTCCATCTGCAATTGAACCCAAGACCCCTTTATAAATATATTTGTGTGCTACCAACTGAGCTAGCTGGGCGGCAAACTATTTTTAATTAAATGGGTGGCTTAGGCTTCATCAGCATGGTCGGTTTATTTTTGTTAGGTGTGTTTTGGATTTTGGTATGTGAATATTTTCATATGTGTCCGAGAGTTTATTTGTATATTTTGCTCACTGTTCTTTCTTACCAGATATAATAAGACAATGCTTAATATAACAGTAGGCTCCTTTATAGATAATGTATCGTAAGTCATGTTTATAAAAGGAAAAATCTGATTTTATTCATTTTAAAATTTCAGGATTATGATGTGTTTCGGTTTAGTGAAGATAATTCTTTGTTCCTGCATGTATGAAATATTGGTTACTTCAATTTATCTAAGATCAAATATTCAACAATATGAAGAAAATTTTATTTGTTATTATCAAAATCAAATCTCCCTTTAGCAGTTTTACTTTATCTATGCATTTGCACCATTAAGCATTGCAATTTGATGCTTATAAGGCAATAAAGGAATAGCAAGCAGATTTTTTTTAGATTTGGGAGATACATGAGCAAGTGGGTATGAATGTAACTAATTTGATTTTCACATGTAGTGTGAACTCTTGATCCATTGCAAAGCATTTAGGCAATTAAATGTTTTGCATGATATTACTTTTAAATAGACAATATAAGAACAGTAAATAAAGATTTTTTTATTTTACAGCCTGAAAACAACAACCCAAGTGGCACTGAAACAAATGAAGACTGCTTGAATATTGTTAGTATAGATTACAGCTGTTTCGAACTTTGATTTATAAATTTGTTTTCATACAATAAGTAGTTTATGCATATATAGCATTAATTAATTATAACGACATGGTACATATACTTAACAATTTATAAAACAAACAAAACAAGACAAACAAACTTACTCAGCCTAATGATGATTATCTATTCACTTAAGGAAAACGAAACATCCTTAATACATTGATTAATGTAAACAAGAAATGTCTTTAAAAAAGACAAACGGCGTCGATTTAAAAACAAGAGGGCCCAAAGGGCCCTGGGTGCTCACCTGAGGAAAAGGTCAAAGGTCACAGAAGAGCCATTTACAGAGGACCACTAATGTTAAAACCTATTTTTTGACCCAGTGACCTACTTATCCAACCGATCAGACCTATTTGAACAATTTTGGTAGGGAACCACCCACGGACCATTCCTGTTGAGTTTGGGCAAATTATCATAAGCGGTTCAAGAGGAGATGTTGTTTGAACTTTTCCTTATATAATTCAATGTAATATTGTGATTCATGGGGTGGGGTCAATTTTGACCCAGGGGCATAATTTGAACAACTGTGATGGAGGACCTCTAGATGATGTTATATACCAAATATGAAAGCTCTAGGCCTTGTAGTTTCAGACAAGAAGATTTTTGAGAATTGCATTGTGAAAACCTATTCATTAATGCTACAAAACAAAAATTATGAATTTATTCTTAAGGTTCTGGAACTGTAATAGTGACCTTCCACAATTCTTATACTGATATTGTTTCTTGAATCTATACTATTAAAGACATTGAATGCTGAAATTTTGAAGAAATTTACCGTTTGTAACTTAAGTTATGTGCATTTTTATAACGTGACCCTTCATTTTCAGAAAGACCGTAAATTGTGCTGGGACAAAAAGTGAAAGAACTTTTTTTTCAAATTCTGCTGTTTTATTTCCAAGTTTTAATCCATTTTCTTGTTATACAGTCATGTAATGACAAATCAGAGCAACCAGGTTACACTTTGGACAAATACATATAAAAATACAGAGATTTGCTTACATGTACCCCAAGCAAAAATCCGAGTTTTTGAGAATGTTAAAAAATTTACCCTATCTTTAAAAGCAAATATCTCAAGTTAGAAGTTAGTTAGACACATGCAACTAGTTTTAAAATTTTCTGCAGTATTAACTGCCCATATAATGAAAAATTTAAGAAATTTTACCGTTTCTAAAATTTTTTATAAGAATTTGTATTAGATTACTGTACTGAAACTGCAAGAGATTTTATAGAGAAAAATAACGTCAAAATGGTCAATTACAAATAATACTACTTTATACAAATATATCATCTAAAATTGGTATTTGAGATGGAAAATGTATGTTAAACTCTGCATTATCATACAAAAACCTTCTCTCCATTGCTTTTTGGCAAGCTTGAGGGGACTATTTGGGGATTAAACTTGTACCAGCTATGTTTTCTGCTGTTGTCGTTTTTTGCACTAACAGTTGGACACTAGAGTTAGTAATGTTGGCATATTATGTGCCTTAGCTTTCAAATTATGCTGTTTATTGTATTGTTTTTTTATAATTAGAATTAAAAACAGAAAAACTGTTAAAAACAGAAAATGTGCAACGATTTTGTCTTTATATGCTGACTTTGGTACGATTATTTGTGGGAATTCGGCAATAAATCAATATAAGTTAAACATTCTTTCCAGTTTATCGATATTTGTGTAGTTTATTTTACCTTTGTTCATTTTCAGTACACAAAATAGATTAAACAATCAAAACCCCATTTTGCCCCAAATTCTCCATTTCGTCCATTTCGCCTCAAAATCTCCATTTCGTGTTTCAGTCATACCCAATGTACATCGCAAAAAAAGATGAAAAAAAATGTATTTTACACCTGTACAAACAGAATCAACAAAAAAATTATGATCCACTACGGCTTTTCATTGTTTTTATGTCGATAAACCATTATTTTTACGATAACTAACTACGATCACGCTGTAGAGCGTTTGGTTTTTCACCATTTTCGGAAAATGCGTTACCCTATGACATCTGGAAAAACCCACGTCACGTGGTGAAAATTTCTAAAAATAGCAATTACGAAACTTGACGAAAATAGGTAATCGGGAAATAATTATTGGGTAATATGTCAGACTTTTTACTAGAAACCGGTTCACATCTGGAGACGTAATTCATTTTACCCATAAAATATTGTGTTTGACACGTAACTTTTTATTGTTACAATATAAAAAAACACTTTGGAAAGCAATAGAAGTCTACCCAAAAAAAAATAATCTACGAACGAAGCAAAATTTCGTAAAACACTGCATTACAATAGTGTGGCCTTTATTTCTTCGCGCGTGTCAGGGCCATCCAATCGAAGAGGGGATTTTCTCTGTTTCCCCCGTACGTCATTTTCAGTGCTTATAAAATCATCCAATAGAACGGCGGATTTCCGAAATCCCCAGACAGACGTCATTATACAGAAATGTAGGTCAAAATCCAGCTTAGACAGCTACGCCGAAAAAGTGAATGAATGTTATTTTTATTTGAAGCTGGTGTTCAAAGGCAGAAGTTAGGCCAACGTAAAAAACTACTTATTATCATGAAAAAGAATTATTGCATAAGTGTGCAGTATATAAATCAGGTGTAGTTCAAGTCATACTCATTGGAATATTCGAATCTAAATTAACAGCAACATATTTATAACATTATAAGTCAAATACTGCAGATGCACATTTTTCAATGGACACATAATTATTTACCCTTATGTTTTTATTTTATTTTATAGCTATTGAGAGCAATAATTTTATTATGCTATGTTGTCATGCATAAAATCTTCTTAGGAAATACTTGGTGATAATATTAATTGTTTATAAAATGACTTAATGCTTTAATTGGTTACATCTTTGCAGGCATTTATTGAGATTGAAAGTGATCTGGTTCCATCAACAAGAAAGAGAAGAAACACAGGCTGTAAGGTCAGTATAGTAATGAGAAACCAAACACATGCTTTTTCAGACAGAACAATCGAAAATGAATGAGTAAATATGTACTGATAGTCAATTAGACAACAAGAAGTGATGTTCAGTCTTGCTTAAGACATCTGTGTAGTGGTGGTGCAGTACTATTTAAATACTATTACAAATTTAAAATCCCAATACAACAGCAGTTTTAAAAATATTAGTATTTAGAAGTATTTTAAATTCACTAGTCATATAATTTGAATGTTGAAGTTTATGTGCCCATTTAAATGAGCTTTAAAGTTTTTAATTTAGCATATATTTCTGCCATTTATTGTATGATCTTTATGAAACTTCACACAATGATAAAATACTATGTGAATTAGAAACTGAATTAGAAAGTAACCACAACTTTGTCATGGATGATTTTCCTTTGTAATTTTTCAAAGTTTTTAAATCTGGCTTAAATGTCGTTTTCACATTACATTTCTTGTTTTAGTGTTTTTAGTGTTTTAAATTTCTGCTATTTCAAAACAACATACTATTTGAGTGTTATCCATACTTAGGATGTTAATAAAAACAGTTAGGTTTACATCCATGATAATACTTTAGTCATCAAGTATTTTTCTTTCATGCCATATAAACTCTCAACATTTAATCAGGGTTAGAAACTTGGTAACTGTCCTGTAACTGCAACATTTAGGTTTTAACTAAACAAAATTCATGTCCCAAAATTTTGAAATATGTCATTGATTTTGTATTGAAAGTGGTATTTTTCTATTTCAGGAATCATTTCTTAAAGGACAGGATGTCCACGCTCTTTTTAAAAATAGAGGAAAGAACAACAGGTGGGATGGATGGTACCCAGCTACCATTGTAGAAGTGATTATGGGAGGAGAATTCTACAAAGTGAAGTTTGACGATTGTACTAAGACAGTTAAACGAGATGAGATTCGTTTATTGTGATCGTGTATAATAAAAACTCCAAAAACTCAAATGATTCAATTTTTTGTGTATTGTAAGTTAATTTATCCCATCATTATCCCAAGCAGATGTCATTTGTTAATTATATTTTATCTATACATGTGTGAAAACACTTGTCTATCATTGGTTAGAATGTTTATGTTTGTTTTGTATACACAGGTATTGTTGTACAGATATGATTTGTGAAAAAAAATTATTTCAAATATTGTTATTATGCAAATTAAGAGTCTACATGTACCTAGTTATAACCATCAAAGTTTGTTTAAAATTGTAAGGAATAATAATGATCTTTTTTTTATTTTGAGTAAGATAATTAGAAAAACATTTGTTGTTGTTGATTTGAGTTTATATGCGTTCATTTAAAAAAAGTTTAGCATCCATATTAATCGATTATTTTTAATGCATTTTAAGGCAATTGGTAACATGTACATGTAGCTAAAGAACAGTTCTAATTTCAATTTTCTCAGTTAATTTACTTTTACAAAACCAAAATTACCAAACTTTAATGAAACATAAATTAAGATATAGCTGAGCCATCTTTTTAATGTAGGAAAATGGCTCACCAAACCAATACCTGAGTTTAATTAGTTATTCAGTTTAAACTTCTGAAAACCGGAATCCTCTGAAATCCGGACATTTTGGTCAGTTCGAACCAGATCAGGTTTTCTGAGTTTTTACTGTAGTATGTATAGTTTCGAATTGTTATTGTTTTTTTCTATGAGTGTACGTGTACAGAAGTGTTTTTGTAGTTTTGTTTTGTGTGTAAGGGAGTTAGTGGGAGAGGGAGGGATAAAGGAAGTGAGTGTGTTAGTTTTGAGAGTATCAGTGAGCAAAGTTAGAAGTATCATAAATAAGATGTGAAAATAAATAAATGAATGAATAAATTGATTTAATTTGTTACTTCTTATTTGACCATTTTCTTGTTCATCTCAATCAAATCCGCAAAATATTCTGCAAATCATAGTATTACATATAAATGTATGATTGACACTGATAAATAATTTTACAGATTGCTTCTGAAAGATAATGCATGAAATGAATTTCATGATATGTATGATAGAACTAAGTTGACTTATTTGTTAAACCTTGTAAAGGTAACAGGTTTATCTCCCATGATGTTGGTCTCCATTGTATTGCACATTTACACTCTATGTGCAGATTTTAGACATTTTTTAAACTTGACAATCATCCGTTTCACTTTTTATTATAGGCCAATTAACTGTATATAAATTCAGGGAAACAAATTATTTACTCATGTTGTAATGTAATTAACAACCAATTTATTGCAAATTCATTTGCTCAAGTAATAAAAGGAATGATATCATATAATTAGGCAGAAAAGTGGATTGATGTATGTGTAATTAGATCAGATAGGTCTTATTTCTTTAAATTTATAAAAAGGCAACCAACTTTTACCATTCAAATCAATACCCCTCAGCTTGGAACAAAATGTAAAAGTTACAAAATATGGAAATGATTTTTGAATATATTTGCATAAAAAAATTATTATCATCTGACATAGTCTAAAACTTCAGTGTAACTTCATTTAAACAGGGTTAACATTTACTTATTTATTTATTGGAGTTTACGCCGTGTCAACACAATTTTAGGTCATTATTGCCAAATTTTCATGGAAGGGTATAACCTCCCCAGGTGGGATTCGAACCGGCACCCCCTCGGACACGAGTATCCAAATCCAGGCGCACTTAACATTTACTTGTACATTAAACTTTCAGATCATGATAAAACAAATAGTGCAAGACATAACTGCAAAAACCATTTCAAGAAAAATCAAATCTGTTAAAAACCCTTGTAATTAGTACCACAATATTAACCGGTATATCGGTTAACTGTTAAACCCCTAGGATATATAAGGGATACATTTCTTAGTTTATATGATGAAATTTTAAATGTAAATAGCTGGTCATTAACATTGTAACAAGCTGTTGAACAATGTGCTCCTTATATCTCCCTCCCAATTTATCTACAAGTAAAAAATTGCTGCTAAATGCAGCAAAGGGATTGTCACGGCAAACAAAAAAGAATGATTAAGTATAATCTAAAGGTAACTCAAAAGAGCATTATATTGAATTGTCATGTTAAGGTTTTTCAGTAATTAAAAGGTAACTTGTCATAAAACGTTTTTCTGTTCAAATGTAACAATCTCGTTCCAAAAGCCTAGTAAGATTCTCGATACTACGAGAGGTGTTCAATTTATATTTGAACAGATCTGAACTCTGATTCTGAAGCCTATGACCGGATTGTTTCCTCTAAAAATTGCTTTTTATATGTATTGTTATGTAAAAAATCATGTTTTATGAAACAAAATTATTTTAACTTATTTTATCAAACATATTTATAGCATGTAAGTTGACCACCCCAAAACATAATTTTTTTGAGTTTTAACACATTTTATTGCTCTTAGATATGGCCTGTTGGATGTGTTATCAATGTTATAATTACCTTTTTGTATCCCAATAGTATGTGTAATTTGATAAAACAAAATTGCGTCTTTTAACAAAAAAATATGCATTTTGTCATTTTAGACTTTAGTCCGAAATCAGTGTTTGAGAGCATATATCATACATTCATTTATTTCACATAATTGATTTTGAAATTATTTAATTAAACATATCCTTATTAAAACTTTAATGTCCAAAAAGTGTAAATTGAAAGGAATGCAATAATCAATGATATTTAAGGGATCAAAAAGTGATCCTTTATAGGGTAATTCAAAGACAAGTAAGAGAAAGTCGTCACATTTTGGTCAAATTTAGTAACGTATAACACACTATATTTTCACTTTTTATTATTGAAGTTGCTAAATAATATAGTCATGCACAAATTTCATAAACATGATTTGCTTAATAGTTGTAGTTACTTTGATATGACCATGTTTAGAAGTATTTACTTTAGCTTTCATTGCTTGATATGACGTCACATAACATAAATATAAAAGCCTCATTCAAAGCCTGTGTAGAGGTTTCGTAGTAGAACTTTGGGAATGTGTGTCTTTATCACATTAACTAAACATATACATATATCAAATGAATTAGTAGTTGCAGAAACATTCATAAATAATGTTATTTATCATGTACTTGATCCAGCTCAACGTTCATTTAGATAATGTTGTTGTCAGACAAATAAAATGCAATTTCACGCACATTTCGAACTGCAAAGAACACAAAGAAGTAGAAATATACATGAACAAGTTGTGAAAGAAAGGATTTTGCAAAATCTTATGGGATAAAGATTAATAACAACTTCTAAAGTGACTGTTTACTTTAGATTGCGCTATGTTCAAAACGCCAAAACTACGGTCCTTTCATTAATGTTTAATAACAGCATTATGTTGTTTCAAATTTTTAATTGTAATATACCAGTCGATTATGGACAATCCACTTGTAACATATTCAAGTAAAATGTGGATATTTATTGTTAGAAATTGATTTTTATCCCATCAAAAAAGTGTTCAATTATAAGTTGAACACCTCTCGTAGTTAGATTGAGAATCTTGACAAATTTGGAGTACGCGAATGGTCTGGATCTAGACACCATCTTTATGCCGACAGGATGTTTGGTTTTAGTTGGATTTATTTCCAGTAATTCATATTTGCATGACGCTTAAAAAGATCGGCAGAAGGGAAAACATAGTTCTTCAGAACAGAAGCTATTTACATGACTTATCGCTTCTGTTTAGTCAAGTGCTCCTCACATTGCGGATCTGTTCTTACCAATCCGTGTAACCAATCATCTAACTAATGCATAACTGTCCAGCATCTTTGAATTTCGACATTTTGATTTTACAGGCGTGAACATTTGTTGCATTTATTGCATTTATTTTTTAATCACGAGACAGTCATGCAATCTAAATGTGTGTGTCTTTGCCTTGAAATAGAAATATCAGTTTGCGCATAGTATTTAAGCAGAGGTAGAGAGTCAGCGAGTGAATCTTTCAAACCAGTGTATTAGAGAGTAGTCATACCTTTACTTGTTACGGAAGAATTTTGTTGCCGAATACACGAAAGGATTTAACATGTATTTTAATTCCGAAAAGATGCACTTAAATACAAAAGGCAAGCTATTTCGAATAGAAATCATTTTTCTTAATAATGAATTCACACGGACTCGAGAAAACATACTCCATTCGAACAAATTAAAAACTGGAGAGCTTTTCACCTAGGTGTAAATGTCCGTCATTTTAACTCTCTTAAAATTACCTGGTCCGTCTGGTCAATAGTCCGTCAATATAGTACCAAACTTTTCATAATTAAAAAAAGTCTGCAAAAATAATCTTACATCTGCTCGATCTATAACCAGAAGCAAGTTCAATTACACAAAACGCTACAGTACGTTACATAACGATGCATTCGGAACTCCTCGGTCATACATTTGTTTACTTTAACGCCGGACATTTCAAAATAGCGTCCAAATATGTCCGAGATTATTCGCAGCAAATGGACGAGGACTTCCGAATGTATCGTTGCGGAACGTTCTATAACGTTCGCAGTTACTGAACTCAACCCTGGTCCGTAACTCTTATGCTCTTAAAATTAACTGGTCCGCTGCACTTAATCATAGTTAGAAAATATCGCCAATAGAGCTCAGTAAGAGTAAGAATTAAGAGTCAATGTTACACGATTACGCTTCTTTATTTATACAGTCGGCTAATAAGAAAAAAAGGTATATTATTAAAATATATGAATCATATCAAATTAGTTTTCAAATGATAAATGCTCTAACAGTTGAAATATATAATATTTACAACAATATGTGATGAAGCAATCGACGATTCTTTTAATAGTTAAAGTCTGCAAAGTTATTTCTTAAAATATAATTTCGATATTGGTGTCTTATCTTTTCAAATAAAATATTGGCAAATATCAATAATATATGTACTATACACACATTATGATACGCATATTTGTTAAACTGTATCCGTATACTAAACTGGTCTCCTGGTCCGGTTGGTTCGCGATTTATACCTACCCCTTTTCGTGTGATTCGAAAGGATTTGCGGAAATGTGTTGATATAAAACGCTGATTTTTCGTGTGTTGCATTGTTGCAAGAAAAATTGCTTATATGGATTCCCCCAAAAATGATTTTTCTATTTAACTTTTAACGGAAATGGGCTGTACTATGACTGCATTAAAACAATAAATTTGTCGGCAGTGGAAATCGAAAGGATTTTTATCATTTTTTATCACGTGACTTTTGCCCATTGCTATCAAAATCTACCCACCACAATATCACGGCGTTGAGACGCCGTGAAATAACTGTTGAAGACCTAGAAAATTTAACTAAACAACTCCCAGAACCATTCTTTTTACTCGGCGATTTTAATGCGCATAACCCAATATGGGGAAGTACATCTACGAATAATAAAGGCAGCATTACAGAAAAGTTCATTGATAATGTTCAACTATGCCTTTTAAATAACAAGTCACCAACTTACTTACATCCAGCCACTGGAAGTTTTTCTTGTATAGACCTCACATTATCACATCCATCAATATACATGGAATGTGCTTGGTCAGTTCTAGACGAACCATATGGCAGTGACCACTTTCCATTGTTGTTAACTTTAAACGACTCTGTTCCAGTAAACAACCGCTCTTATTACAAATTCTCAAAAGCGAACTGGGAACAATTTAACATATTGTGTTCTGATGATTTAACAAGCCCGAATTTTTCCAACTCTTCGGATAAAGCGAATCTCTTTGCGTCCACTCTATCAAAGATAGCTGATGAGTGTATTCCGAAAACTTCAATGAACTCAAGTAAAATTAAAAAAAACATGGTTCAACGATGAGTGCAGAAGATGATATCGGAAACGAAAAGCAGCACTTAAAAATTTCAGGTTTGCCCTACGGCTGCAAATCTAGACAATTATAGAATCCTACGAGCACAAGCTCGTAGAACATGTAAGTTTTCTAAACGTAAATCATGGCAGTCATATGTTTCTAAAATTAACGCCAACACTCCAATTAAAAATGTTTGGGAAGCAGTTCGTAAAATTAATGGTAAACACAAAAAAGTTCCTACAGTTCATCTCAAACGTAAAGATTCGAGCGTAGCAAAAACTACAAAAGATATAGCCAACACGCTGGCGGAAACTTTTGCACATTATTCTTCTTCAGCACACTACACTGAAGAATTTAAAAAGGTCAAATCTAACTCGGAAAAACAAAATATTAATTTTCATTCTAACAACGAAGAAGAGTATAACACCCTCTTTACAATTGACGATTTAACCGATTCTATTAAGCATGCCAAAGATACAGCTGCTGGCCCTGATGAAATTTATTATCAATTTTTAAAACACCTCCCATTGGTATCTCAACATTTATTGCTCGATATTTTTAATGATATATGGATATCTGGTAAAATTCCAGATTCCTCGAAGGAAGCTTTAATAATACCAATACCGAAACCGGGTAAAGACAATACTGACCCCCTTAACTACCGACCAATATCTCTAACTAGTTGTATTTGTAAAACCTTTGAACGCATGGTTAATAAAAGACTCATCTGGTATTTAGAATCTAACAGTATTATAACTAATTTCCAATCTGGTTTTCGAAAACAGCGAAGTACAAATGATCATTTAGTACGCCTCGAAACATTCATAAGAGAGGCTTTTGTCAATAAACAACATGTAGTTTCAATTTTCTTTGATCTTGAGAAAGCTTACGATACAACTTGGAAATATGGTATTCTCAAAGATTTAAAAGATGCCGGTCTAAACGGTAGACTACCAATGTTAATTTCTAGTTTTCTGTCTGACAAAAGTTTTCAAGTTAAATTAGGATCAACATTATCAGATAGCCACAAACAAGAACAAGGCGTGCCACAAGGCAGTATATTATCAGTTACCCTCTTTGGTCTTAAAATTAATAATATTGTAAAGGTTATAAATCCTGGTACAGATTGCTCATTATATGTAGATGACTTTTTAATCTGTTATCGTTCTAAAAATATTCGAAGTATCGAACGCCAACTACAACAAAACTTGGATAAAATCCAAAAGTGGGCAACAGAAAATGGTTTTAAATTTTCCAAGTCAAAAACACAATGTGTACATTTTTGCCGATTAAGAAAGCATCATAATGATCCTGAACTTTACATTTCTGGCTCAAAAATCCCTGTTGTAAATGAAGCTAAATTTTTAGGCGTTACATCCGATAAAAAACTCTCTTTTATACCACACTTAAAGTCTGAAAAAACAAAATGTATCAAAGCTTTAAATCTACTTAAAGTACTTTCACATACTGATTGGGGATCTGATTCCCAAACATTACTTAAATTATACAGAAGTCTTGTTCGTTCAAAACTAGATTATGGGTCAATTGTGTATGGATCAGCACGTAAATCGTACTTACAAATGCTTGATACAATACATAACCAGGGCTTACGTATCGCCCTTGGTGCATTTAAAACTTCACCTGTTGAAAGTCTTTATGTTGAAGCTAACGAGCCATCATTAAAATTACGTCGTCAAAAGCTTTCATTACAATACGCAACTCGAATATCTTCTAACAATAGTAACCCGGCGCGAAAAGTTGTTTTTCAACCATATTACATTGATAAATTTGACAACAAACCAAACGAAATTAAACCATTTGGCCTGCGCGTTAAAAGCGACTTAGAAATGCTTAATATTAACACCTCTTCCGTTCTACAGAACTTTGATGAAAATGTCCCTCCTTGGACCTACAACATACCAAACGTTAACATTGATTTGTCAAACTTTCGTAAATCTATTACCAGCCCAGAGGCCTTTAAATCGGAAACGTTAACATCTTAGAAAAATATAAAGATTGTACACATTTATTTACTGACGGCTCTAAAGAAGATAACAAAGTTGGTTGCGCTGCATATGGAAATTCTTTTGTTGCAAGAATGCGATTGCTTGACCAGGCATCCATATTTACAGCTGAAGTCAAAGCAATAGATCTTGCTTTATCATACATAACAAATAGTACTAATAGTAATTTTATCATTTTTTCAGATTCTCTATCTGTATTATTGGCCATAAAAAATCGTAATTCAGACAATATTCTTATCATAAGTATCGAATTGAAATTGCATGAAATTTTAAAATCTAAAACAGTACACCTCTGCTGGATACCAAGCCATATTGGTATACAAGAAAATGAAAAAGTTGATATTTTAGCCAAAGAATCTTTAAACCTTCAACCAGTGGATATCAAATTGCCAAGCAGTGACTTCAAATGTTCAATAAACACGTTAATTAAATCAAAATGGCAAACGTTGTGGAACAATGCAATTTTTAATAAATTACGAGGCATAAAGCCAACCCTTAATTCATCTTCGTCAATTATATATTCTAATCGCAGAGATCAAATAGTAATTTCGCGATGTAGAATTGGTCATACTAGATTAACACATTCATACCTTCTCAAAAGAGAAGAAGCACCTAAATGCATACCATGTGACAAGCATTTCAATGTAAAACACGTTCTCCTTGACTGTCAGGATCTTAAATACATTCGTGACAAACATTTTAAAGTAAACTCACTTAAAGAACTTTTTGAATCTGTACCATCATATGCTATACTTAACTTTTTGAAAGAAATAAATGTTTATAATAAGATATAGAGTTTTACATCATTAATATAGTTTGAATTATTAGTATCATTAATAGCTTTCGGTGCGATATGACCTTTCTGTGTTGGTGCGCCGTAAAACCCAAACAAACAAACAAACAAACAAGCTGTTGAAACAATTTAACTAATAAATTAGTTGCCACTAAGTGTATGGCAACATTTATTAGGATTCTAAAGTATGATTGGAACAAAAATCTTCGTACTATTAATGTTGCCCTTTTTGATCATATTACTATTAATAAGATATTCCCGTGGGAGAATTCTCCCATACCAAAAAATGGGATTTCTCCCATGGGTGAATTCTCCCATTTATAAAATGGGATTTTTTTCCCATGGGAGAATTCTCCCATTTTGAAAATGGGATTTCTCCCACGGGAGAATTCTCCCATATCTGAATATGGGATTTCTCCCGTGGGAGAATTCTCCCATCCTTAAATATGGGAATTTTTTATTATTGGACTTTTTAAATATTTGTTTTCACATTCTTGTTAAGAACATCAATATGAAGCCAAATCTGTATTTTTACCTAGCTGTGACCTTTATTAATGAAATTAGAAATGGGAGAATTCTCGCATGGGAGAAAATTCCCACGTTCTAAATGGGATTCTCATGGGAGAGCCATTCTCCCATGGGAATTTGCCAATTCCCATGGGAATTTTGACTTGAAATTTAACATATTTCTAGTAAAGATATCATGAATAAAAGTTTACTGGTGTTATGCCCATATGTAGATCTACATATACTGAAAATTTGAAACTAATCAGATGAAAAATAAAAAAAGTAAGTTTGCAAGATTTCCGGATTCGCAAACGTATTCCGGACTGTGTTTTATATTCGTGACTAACATTTTAAGGTTGATTCACTTTGAGAACTTTTTTCAATCGGTACCATCATATGCGATACTTGACTATCTGAAGGAAATAAATATTTATGACAAAATACTTAAAACCCTTCAAACGGACTTAAAACCCTTATAATTTGGTTGTATTAATTGTTATCATCAATTGCTTTCAGCGTGATGTAACCTTTCAGTGTTGATGCGCCGTAAAACCCAAACAAACTAACATTTATATGTGACGTTAATTCGTGCATTTGTTTGTTTTACAGAACCTGGTAAAAACATGAACTTTCTGATTTATTGTAGTGGAACGTTACGTATTCTGGTTTGATGAGACCGGCACAAGCAGATGTGCGTTGCGTAATTGTTTTATGCTGCGTTACGTTAAATAATGGTTTAATAACTTTATTAGCCGTTGAACATTTAATTAACGACGTTTAAAAAGGAAGACACCGAGGCTTATAGAACCAATGACAGAGATACTTACAGTGCCCTCAAACATCTTTGACTAAAGGAAGCAGAGAGTCATCCCAGCAATTTCTATATCTCAACATTTAATTCAAATTTAAATAACTACACTTTAATTATAGTACAATTACTGTTTGTTTGTTGGGTTTAACGCCGTAGCAACGCATTGTTTAGGTCATATAACGGCGGTCAGTCAACCTACTCACGCCTCCCGAAAAGGCTAAATATCTGGATTTAGCTGTTAACCAACTACGCAGCGCATACTTTCGTTAGTGACTGACAACTGCCCTACATAGTTAAAAGTCGTTGGTAGAAGGGAGAATGGCCGTAGAAAAAATTTCATGACCAAGCTCCACGAAAGTATGCCCAGCACGGTAATCAAACCCACGACCACTCGATCAGTAGACTTGCGTGCTACTAACTGAGCTAGCTGGGTGACTCCTAGTACAGTTACCAGCGATATGCTCAGTTTTTGTTTAAAAGTTTGGCCAGGATCTCTCAGTGACACTGTATACGCACTATATATAAGTTAGTAGGATATTTTACATAATTCAATGTATATAGATCGAAATAGTTGTTACATTTCCGTTCTAGTGTAAATCAAAAAGCAACATATCCATGAAATACAATTAGGATAGTGTCACTGATGTTGGATTCAGAGAATAAAATAGTAAACTAGATTTATATAACGCCTACTTGCAGAATAAAAGAAAATAAATATTCATTAAATATGTAATATAGCTTCGCTAATGTTATATATTTTACACTAAATATCCTAAATAGGTTAGAAGAACTTAGGATAATAAATCACTGAGTCTCTATGACATACATAGCGGAAACCTTTTCTATGTACGAAATATAAGAAGTTGGGAGAGTGTCCTTAAACGAGTTGTGTTTATTCAAAGTGTACATTCATACATGTATGAGTGCAAACAATATGGATTTGGTAGCGCAGCGCACGTACCAATCGATACCGTACAAACGCATTTCGTCACTGACGTAAATATGTGCTTAGTAGTTGGTTAACAGCTACATCCAGAGAATTAGCTTTTCCAGGAGGAGTAAGTAGGTTGACTGGCCGCCGTTACATGACATATAATATGTGTTGCTACGGCGTTAAACCCAACAAAACAAACAATCAAACAAACGCATTTCCATTTAGCAGACATTGTGTTTTGTGCTTTGATCTTAGTATATTATGCGCTGCTTTTATTGTGTAAGGGTTACAATTGCCACTCCATGAAATGTTAGAGGCAATAAAATACATTTTCTCAGCATGAAATCTAAAACAGTCATACTGAGAAGGTGACTTTGGACCTATGCATCACCTTGTAATACCTAGATCAGCAAAAAGCCACCCGGCTGGCACAGTTGGTAGCACGCAAGTCTACTGATCAAAGTGTCGTGGGTTCGATTCCCGGGCGGGGCATTCTTTCGTAGAGCTTGGTCATGAAATTATTCCTACGGCCATTCTCCCTGCTACCAATAATTTTAGTTATGTAGGGCAGTTGTCGATCACTGACGAAAGTATGCAGTAAAACCCAAACAAACAAACGAAAGTATGCGCTTAGTTGTTGGTTACCAGCTAAATCCAGAGATTTAGCCTTTCCAGGAGGAGGGAGTAGGTTGATTGACCGCTGTTATATGTACTATACAATGTGTTGCTACGGCGTAAAACCAAACAAACAAGATCAGCAAATAATTGCTGTCTTAACAAGTTGACTGTTACGTGTTATTCTTCTTGCATATTTAACACCAAGACTGAAATATCTGAAGTGTCGACTACAAAGCTGTTTAGTGTTAAAAGAGCATAGAGCGGCAGTATACTTATCATGGTTTGCCTGGACAACATTCCTCATTCATTTGGACAATAAGCAATAGTATAACTATACGATTCAAGCATAAAAGATTTACTCTTTCCTTCAGTTTTGTCTTGTCTGTGTAACACCGGCGATTATTCATTTCAGAATTTCTAGATACAACTCATGACCTCCTAAAAGCAGTAACAATAAGACTTTAAAGAAACATTATATTTGGACTTAAAGTATTTGGTCTTATGTCTAAATTAATCAGTCCCACTTCGAAGAATCCTTTGAAAAGCAGGACGTATATTTTAAATGAATGGTAAATACCAGTTGTAGTAGACTTTCTCCATGAGAGGGTCATATGATGCAGCTCTTCTAAATGAGTTTGTTACTGGAGGAGATGATTAGCCTTTTGAACCAATCTAAGGTTATGAAAAAGTTTACTTGAAGAAAAAATGTGTACTGAAATGTTGTATCTTTTACTTCATGCTCTTGCTTGTCAATGCATTAACTCATTTGCAGAATGGTTGCAGAACATTTGCCTGAAATTTTCGCAGCCTACTTTGCTAGTAGTGTATCTACGAACTAAGTCTGTAATGAAACATTATAAATTTCCTGAAAGTCTGTTGGGACAACTTGACAAGTTTTTGCACTCTCGTCCATATGCAACATTACTGACCAATGTGGCATACTTCTTGATTTTACGCAACAAAAGCGGAATGTGTACAGCGGGATTAAAGCAGTACGGGAAGGAATGGTTATTACAAAATTGTATGTATAGGTAAACGGTTTATGAGGGCATATAAGTTTGAGGCAAATGTTTTGAAATACAGGAAAAGAAGAAACAACTTGAAGTTAAAGAAATTGCGTGAAGTTATCGAATATCACTTCGGTACGCATATGCTCATTGATTGTAATAATGTCAACTAATCGGAATTTAATGTTGTTATTACCAACATATTTCTACAGAAGTGTTTGCTCTTGACTTTAATGTTTTATTCAATGGTTCATGATGGGTTACTGAAGACCGATTCTAGTCTCTAACACTATTGACAGATGGGGCCATAATAAACATCAATTAAAATGTGATCAGACATTGAAGTCCATTAGTTTATAAAGTAAATTATGTTGTTCGAATTCGGATACAACTACTTTTCCATCTGTCAGCAATAATTATTAAGTTTTTATAGCAGTCTTAGAATGCCGGTGTTTTACACAGCTTCTGCAAATTCGTTAGAATTATCATGAGAGCCTTTACGAGATAATGTCTGCTCTACGATAGTTGTTTATTTTGTAAGACACCAACACTGCGTCGACATAGATTTCACTTGCAATTATCCTGCCCATCATCTATTACTTTTGACCCCCACATTATGCATTCTTCCTTTATAAAGCGCAAACCATGCATGCATGTATTTTATAAATTTGACCGAAAGAGCCGTTTTTCACATAGTCTATTATATGTTAATTTTGTATTTTTCCCTCGTATTACGTATATGTAGATACCTTGTTGAATAAAAGTTAATGAAGTAGTATAAATGATCGTGGCGTTAGGTTTTTTGCTATTTAATCAAATCGCCAGTTTAATTTATTTACTGTCTTGCATCAGTATGCATGACCATGTGTATGTGCTTTAATTATATAATGTTTTAGTCGTTCTTAAAGCCACTAAACGAAGCCAAAATCTTTATCATCTATTTAAAAACAAGTAAAACCATCAAAAAGACAATAGAATATAACTGCCTTTGGATTATAATAACTCTCTCTAGCGGGTTCCCTTTTAGGGGTCAAGTTATTCAAAATATCAATTTCTTATAAAAGTAGGGTACTTTTATAACATGCAAATTAGATTACGGAGATATCCTCTCAGCCAATCAAGTTGCTTAAAAGGTGTTTGATAAAATTTACACAAAATTGTAAAGTGTTGGATAGGTCATATCGTTTTTCCAGTGATTTACTCGAGAAATCAGTGCATGCAAATTTTGAGTACGCAAACATCTAAACTGATGCTAAAAAGAAACGCCTCATTTCTACTAGGTACATATTTTTCGTGATTAAGAATAAATAAGGAAACATTAATGTTGTCACCCAGTAAGAAGTCCTTGGTGACATGCGCACCGTGAGGTATGCCGTTACTATGCTGATAGACACTGTCATAACGTTGCCCGAATATAGAGACACTCACAGAGCATAAAAGCTAGTATATGTGATGTGTCCACGAGATTACCTTAGCCAACAACAAGTTGTGGCCTAAACTCGTTTTGAAACATTGATAAATCTGAGAACGTTACATAAGCCAAAACGCGAATCCTCACTGAGCTCTTCATTATTTCAACACCACGGCCGCGATGATACGAGCAGAGAGATAAACGTTGATGACGGTGGCATATCTTAAGAACTCTTTACGCCAAACAAGAAGATATCCGTTGTTTGTCGACTTATTTGACATACTCGGTTATCTTTCGCCACACATGACGTAGATACTGCCATGAAAATCTGTCACGCGAATGTCGTTGGAGTAAATATAAATTATCTAGTTGTCTTACCGACATTACACTCATTCTACCTGAATGTGGCCTATCAGCAACCGTTTTTGTATAACGTAAGACTTAATGGGTTCTTTTCGTTTTCCCGTCAGTATATGTTCATGTATAAAACTATTTACATGATTTCGTGAGTTTTAATTGGCTTTAGCACGAAATTCACTATACAAAACGTGTATTATTCAAAGCAGAAAATTTGTTGACTTCAGATTTGAAGTTGTAGTTATTTTTAGCCACGACGGGATGTTCCGATCTAGTTCGTTGAGTTCCGTGATTTTCCGTACAGTCATTACGTTGGGTTTTATCGCTAATTTCAAAATAATATAAGTATAAATTCTGGAGCAAATACTTGTGTTTTTGTATCTTATATGCGTTTTATATATTCATTGAATGTTTGCATGAGTTTTAAGCAAAAGCATGATACTTGGCAATTATCAGCGTTCTATTTAGTAAAGGGGCTTTAAATGAATGTTAACTTTTAAATGCACATCATATTTATGTCATATGAAAATTGCTATGAACTTCAATAGCTTAATTGTATTTATTCACCTTTCACCGTGTCAGATTTAAAAGAAATATTGACGCAAACAAGCAATATTCAACTTTTTGATACCAAAAGAAGGAAAATAAGCGTTTTATCTGAAATCCATTTCTTGACAAAAATATCATCTCGGAGTATTAAAGGAGTTTGGTGAATTAATCGATCAATATAATTTTTTTCTGTGAATGACAAAAAGAAATTCAAATAAGGAAAAAAGGTAGGTTTTCCTAGAAATATTATCATGATCACAGGTCATGATGCATGCTGATATCATGTGAATATGAATGAAACATAAATTATATAAACGCCATTCATTTATAGCAAGACTTAGTTCATATCAGTCAATTAAATTGTTACTTTGTACTATGCCGACTTGCATCAAATCGGCCATTGGTCATTTAGTTGGAACTATATTGCGTCGTATAACAATCAAAGAGTATTTTCACGCATGTGTTAAAATTACTTTAACCACCGCGAATGATTAAAAGCGAATGTGGAAGTATTATTTAACCACACAAAAACGAAACGCATTAACATTTGTAACTGCAATTCATTAAATTAATTATTGATGTTTAATCTGTTAACGAGAAATGTGTTCTCACAATTAAATTGAGTGATATTTTGGGGATCAAGTCAGATAATCACTATGAATATTTTCTGGACACCGAAGGTAGTTACGCATTAATTATTTGCTTCGCTGTTATAAATGATTTTTCGTCGACATGGCCAGTAATGAAGGAAAGACTCTATCTCCCTGGACGCTCATATTTTTTTAGCTAAACGAGGTTTTACCGGATTGACTCCTGACATTTGATTAGATGCTAAACTATTATTGCTTTAAAGTGTGATTATAAAATTTATAGGTCAGCCATAATGCTACTCGCCGTTACTGGAAAAGCTAAATTAATGGATACAGCTGTTAAACATTGTTTTGGCGCATTCTTCCGTCAGTGACCAAGCTCCGCCAAAGTGTTCACGGTCCGGGAATCGAACCAACAATCCATCGATTATTAGACTTGTACGCTAAAATAGCCACGCGGCTCATTCCCTGAGTAGATGTGTATTTTTGTTCTTTATGAAAACCTGTGGTCACCTGCCTACTGTGGCCACTTTCAGCCAGTCGCTTTTGTTTTTGACTGTGTGAGCATAATAATGTACAGAAATTCAGTGTAACAATGATAGCATTTCCCTAGATGTCGATCTGTTATCATGTAGCAGAAATTATGACTGCGCATTTAGTTTAATGGGATGTTAGACTTAGTCTGTATATGATACTCATCATTAAATATTCATTTCCATTAGTTATAAATTCAATAAGCTTTCGTTCATCACAAATCATAAACCTAAATACATTGTGTGGTTAATATTACCACTTGATAAAACAACATTGACGTTTATGGACATTGTTTTAGGTTATAGAATAAAGAAATAATTCGTCTTTAGTGATAAATATATTTTCCACGTTTCCTGAATGTATCGTATGATGTCATTTATTACCATTAATCTTTGCGATTCCCGAAGCTCTTAGTTTTGTCCGGAAATAAATAAACTATATTGATCTGAAAGTATTACCATTGTCTGTGCCGAGAAATGTTTTATCTCGGAATAAAATATAACAATTGTCAAATTTGTATGCATGGACGTTATAAACTAAACAGATATGTTAATATGATTCGATTCACTTCACTCATCATTTGACCATTGCTAGATTAGTCTAGACTTTAGTATATTTAATGTCAAAATAGTTGATTCATATCAGCAGTTTCTAGTATTCATTCCGTAATCAAAACTTCTCATTGAATGCAATAAATATACCTATATATACATGTACAGTGCTATTATTATAAGCTTACGATATGTATTTAATAGCGCAAAAAATATATTCAAGGTTAGATAAAAAAGATACCTTTGCTAGACAAATGTTAAGTACACTTCACTTGGCAATATCAGGATGGACATACCACGCAATAAAATGCTACAAATGCAAATAAAACGTTGATAAACTCTTGATAAGAAGAGCTATATTATAGCTGCCAGTATTGTTATTCATTTTAGTTGTAATACAGCATAATCTAGTTAATTGTTTGTTTTTGTTGGGTTTAACGCCGTAGTAACACATTGTTAAGGTCATATAACGGCGATCAGTCAACTTACTAACTCCTCCTGGAAAGGCTAAATATCTGGATTTAGCTGTTAACCAATTACTAAGCGCATACTTTCGTCAGTAGTTGTACATACGAGTTACGCTTCAACAAATGGTTAGGGGCTATTACCAGTTGCGTTCCAGTTTTTTTCCTCAGAATTGACAGTTTAAAGCGAGTGGTTAACTGTAATGGCTCCATGGAAAGCAAATCAACTGTCTTATATAAACGTTTTCATTCATGACAATTGATAAAGAAATAAAACAATTACAGCTAATTTTGATTCAACCGAGACAGCAAATCGAAAGTTAACAAGGAGTGTCTTTAAAAAGACAAACGGTGTAGAATAAAAAGACAAGCTTGATATGTCAAAGTGAATTAACGAAATATCTGCATCATGTGCAATTATTTATTGCATTTCCGGTTTACTATCGATATGTCCCAAAATGAATGGATCAATATCGTCCTCATATATCTTTCTTACGTGTGTGTGTTACGTATGCATTATAAATCATTATAATCTATAAAATCATTATAATGCTTATAGTCTAAATTCAAAAAAGGTTTTCTAAAAGAATTTACACTTTATGATTTTTAATATTTAAAAACATATTACAATAAAAAACATGTCCAAAATACTAGAGAAAGCTAATAATTTTATCAAAGGAAGATCATTTGTATGCTCATGTATCCGAGGCGATCCAGTATACGAAGAATTTATTTACCGTTTGTTTCACATAAAAGCCAGTCATAAAATTCTTGTGGTATGTGATAAAATATTTACTGTAAACGGAACACCACCGATTGTTAATTTTAAAAATCTGACAAACACGGAGAAACGCTTTTTTCGCTGCTTGTGGCCTATTTTAGCTATTTTTTATATATATACAAAAAGCAAACACTGCTTGTGTAAACAATACAATGAACTAGACCAAGACAGGGAATGTTCAGGATAACTGAAATATTATATAGTGTTACTCTTAGCATGATTTTATGAGTGTCTTATTGTACCATTAAAAGCATGATTGACTAAGGGATAGTGGTTATCACTTTTGTTAAATTTAACTACACTATCTCTTAAGTACTGTCCTAAATTTGGAATGGTTTGGTGTATTTTTATGTTTACACAAACACAAAAAGTATACAAGTGTTTTAACAACTTGAACACATACACCAACAAGAAGCTGAATAGTATTATAGTTTGACCAGTGTTGTATCGACATGGATGCTATAATCAAAGCATACAAAGGAAAATCTAGAAAGACGAAATACAACTTTAACCAATTAGTTCCTTTAAATACTGCCCGTGTATTGTTTTATACACCTTAGTGAATCTGCAGAATTTACTACAAGCACGCGTACCATGAGACTAATATATGATAGACAAATTTCAAATTAATTAACTGTTTGATATCTTGCCTATTTCTACCTAATGTTTTGCAAGTTTTAATTAGTCCGTCGATTTTACCTACTTCATTCAAAGTGACTGATGGTAAAAACGGACAATTTTGTAGTATAGTACAAAGTCTACATTTCATGTCAACGATTGTCTGTCCTAGTTATGAGTACATGTATTGACATATACATGTAATATTAAAGGTACTAGTTCACAGATTTGGTTTATTTTTTCTGTAATTTTTAAAATACCATTCAGTGTCAAATTTTTTAAAAAATAATTCTTATTATTTCAGGACAAACTTACCTTTATGTTGCAAGAAATATACAAAAAAGTCACAAAAATGCACTAGTGTCTATACCGTGACATCCAGGGTAAATATTTTCTGCATGAAACACCCTCATTTGTAGTTGTATGTCAATTTGCACTATAATATTCATTACCAAAACACTATTTCCTGCTTCAAAAAATATTTTCATACAATTTTGATAGTTTTGGAAAAAATGATATTAGAGTTGAAATCCGTGTATGAGTACCTTTAACTGTGTTGATCAACTTTTGTTCCTGATAAAACATTCCTGACGCAATAAAGTCTAATATTCTAAGGTTCTGATCGAGTGAGTATATTCTGATTTGATTGAATACTTACTATCAATCTTTGCGAGGAATTATTTTCCATCCATCATAAATGGAAGATATTGTTGTAATTATACAGATGTAATACATCATTTGTTTATATAAATTAATACATCAAACTGTTCTATAGAGACCTCGAAAGGTCTAAAAACTACTATTAAACGATAAAAACACTGCAAAACGCTTCACAATTTTATTTAGACATCTTGACACTTCTAGAACAACATACTGAGTAGCGCCAAATATGTGCTTGATTTATATCAATAATCAGTTCTGATATTTAATCGAGCGACAGGACTATAATATTACGATTACCTCCCCTGAATTATCTCCCGAACACAAACAATCTTTTATCAAAGATAATAGATTGGATCTGCTTGTTTGTTTTGTTGGGTTTAACACCGTAGCAACACATTGTATATGTCATATAAGGGCGGTCAGTCAATCTACTCACTGTTCCTGGAAAGGCTAAATCTCTAGATTTAGCTGTTAACCAACTACTAAGCACATATTTACGTCACTGACTGACAACTGCCTAACATAATTAAGAATCATTGGTAGGAGGGAGAATGGCCGTAAAAATAATTTTATGACCAAGCTCCACGAAAGTATGCCCCGCCCTGGAATCAAACGCACGACCCATCGATCAGTAGACTTGCGTGCAACCAACTAAGCTATCCGGGCGGCTGATTAGATCTGCATTATGTATTGTGCCGATATGTTTGGCTATTTATACTTTGCGGAACGGAACGAAACGGAACGGAACAAACATTGAGGCACCACACGGGGCACAGCAATTTTTTTACTAATATGTAAATATATCAAATAAAAATAATGAAATATTGAAACTGCCTAGCGAACAGTCGATCTAAGCCTTTTTTCGAACTGAACCATCTGAATACCCACTTCTAAATGGACATTAATTATATAAAATCTTCGGGACTGCAAACAGTTGTTCCGTTTCGTTCCGCAAAGTATAAATATCCCATAGAATAATGATATTCTACGGAACGGAACGGAACAAGATTTATTTTTTCTTGTCAATGGAATTTTTCATCCTGGTATATTACAGGTACACGAATTTATTACATGCAACCTGTTTCAAAAACTATGTTCTTGACTTAGTCAAAATAGGAAGTCCTATCGCCATAAAATTTATATATTTAAATGTTTTGCACTTGTTGCAGTAATTTAATATTTATTATTCATATAAACTGACGAATGTAAAAAAAAATGAGTAGACAATCTAATTATTTTTTGGCGATATCAGGACCTCTTTAATATGTATCGAATGGCCGTCATATCAAGTACACTCATTTTGTATTATATAAAATTCTAAAAAAATATTAATAATCATCGTAAACAAATTAAATTTGAAAACATGCTTGTCATATATAAATTGATATTACATGCACTAATAAAGCTGATATATTACTACTACAGTCAGCATTGTGTACAAACCATGTCTTCAACTCTATTTATTGTGATTCCGTTTCGTTCCGCAAAGTATAAATATCCCCTATGATAATGATATTTAGCGGAACGGAACGGAACAAGATTTGTAGCTACCAACTTCCCCACAAGAATCAGAGGTGGAGGACAAATGATGTCAGACTAGCTAGATGTCTTATCAAATCGGCATGGAGAACATTGCCCACCACAAGGATCGAACTCGCGACACTGATTCTCCTACCTACTGATCTAAGCAGGCGGGTTGGAAAGTTATATTATTATCGTAAACAAATTAAATTTAAAAATATGTTTGCCATATAATTTGACTGTGCATGCACTAATAAAGCTGAAATATCACTATTACAGTCAGCGTTGTGTTCAACTCTATAAATTGTGATTCCGTTTCGTTCCGCAAAGTATAAATATCCCCTATGATAATGATATTTAGCGGAACGGAACGGAATAAGATTTGTAGCTGCCAACTTCCCTACATGAATCAGAGGTGGAGGACAAATGATGTCAGACTAAATGTCTTATCAAATCGGCACGGAGAACATTGCCCGCCCAAGGATCGAACTTAGACACCGACGCTCCTACTTATTGATCTAGGCGGGCGGGTTGGAAACTTCTATAATTATCGTAAACAAATTCAATTTAAAAACATATAATTTGAATGTGCATGCACTAATAAAGCTGAAATATCACTATTACAGTCAGCGTTGTGTACAGACCTTGTCTTCAACTCTATAAATTGTGATTCCGTTTCGTTCCGCAAAGTATAAATATCCCCTAAGATAATGATATTTAGCGGAACGGAACGGAACAATATTTGTAGCTGCCAACTTCCCTACATGAATTAGAGGTGGAGGACAAATGATGTCAGACTAAATGTCTCATTAAATCGGCACGGAGAACATTGCCCGCCCAAGGATCGAACTTAGACACCGACGCTCCTACTTATTGATCTAAGCGGGCGGGTTGGAAACTTCTATAATTATCGTAAACAAATTCAATTTAAAAACATATAATTTGAATGTGCATGCACTAATAAAGCTGAAATATCACTATTACAGTCAGCGTTGTGTACAGACTTTGTCTTCAACTCTATAAATTGTGATTCCGTTTCGCTCCGCAAAGTATAAATATCCCCTAAGATAATGATATTTAGCGGAACGGAACGGAACAATATTTGTAGCTGCCAACTTCCCTACATGAATTAGAGGTGGAGTACAAATGATGTCAGACTAAATGTCTCATTAAATCGGCACGGAGAACATTGCCCGCCCAAGTATCGAACTTAGACACCGACGCTCCTACTTATTGATCTAAGCGGGCGGGTTGGAAACTTCTATAATTATCGTAAACAAATTCAATTTAAAAACATATAATTTGAATGTGCATGCACTAATAAAGCTGAAATATCACTATTACAGTCAGCATTGTGTACAAACCTTGTCTTCAACTCTATTTATTGTGATTCCGTTTCGTTCCGCAAAGTATAAATATCCCCTAGGATAATGATATTTAGCGGAACGGAACGGAACACAAATTGTTATTTATGACTCATTTCCTCCTTTATAATGCTTGTATAAACTTCACCTATATATAATCAATAATGATGCATAAATTTAATAGCAGACTACATATCCTGCTAATGAAGACTCGTCACTTTGTTTTTTAGAAATGACAACATATGACTCATATACAGAAATGTGGAAACTATCTAATCTTACACAAATTAAATTTGAAAATATGTTTGCCATATATTTTTTGAAATTACATGCACTAATAAAGCTGAAATATCACTATTACAGTCAGCATTGTGTACAAACCTTGTCTTCAACTCTATAAATTGTGATTCCGTTTCGTTCCGCAAAGTATAATTATCCCCTAGGATAATGATATTTAGCGGAACGGAACGGAACAAGATTTGTTATTCAATATCCATGTCTTCCTTTATAAGCTTGTTTAAACTTCACATATAAATAATAATTCATGATGCATAAACAAAATCGCAGGCTACATATCCTGCTAATGAATACTCGTCACTTTTAGAAATCACAACATATAAATCAAATACAGAAATGTGGAACTTATAACACCGTTTTCAACAGTATTTCAGTCATGTAACGATGGGCAGTTAACCTAAACGGTGTTCCTGGATTCTGTACCCGTACTTACCTGTTCTCCGCAAGTAACTGCCAACTTCCCGGATCGAACTTGCGACTCTGCGACCCGAAGACCGACGCTCTTACCTACAGACCTAAGTGTGCGTGTTGGAAACTATATCATTATCGTAAACAAATTAAATTTGAAAACATGTTTGCCATAGAATTTGAATGTGCATGCACTAATAAAGCTGAAATATCACTATTACAGTCAGCATTGTTTACAAACCATGTCTTCAACTCTATTTATTGTGATTCCGTTTCGTTCCGCAAAGTATAAATATCCCCTAAGATAATGATATTTAGCGGAACGGAACGGAACGAGATTTCTTATTCAATACCCATTTTCTCCTTTATAATGCTTCTATAAACTTCACATATAAATAATCATTAATAATGCATAAACAAAATCGCAGGCTACCTATCCTGCTAATGAAGACTCGTCAATTTTAGAAGTCACAACATATAAATCAAATACAGAAATGTGGAACTTATAACACCGTTTTCAACAGTATTTCAGTCATGTAACGATGGGCAGTTAACCTAAACGGTGTTCCTGGATTCTGTACCCGTACTTACCTGTTCTCCACAAATAACTGCAAACTTCCCCACATGAATCAGAGATGGAGGAGGAATGATGTCACACACAATGTGTTATCAAATCGGCACGGAGAAAATGGCCCGCCCGAGGATCGATCGAACGGCTTGCGACTCTGCAATCCGAAGACCGGCGCTCTTACCTACAGATCTAAGTGTGCAGGTTGGCAACTATGGATTGTACATGTTGTGTACAAACCATGTCTTCAATACTATTTATTGTGATTCCGTTTCGTTCCGCAAAGTATAAATATCCCCTAGGATAATGATATTTAGCGGAACGGAACAAGATTTGTAGCTGCCAACTTCCCCACATGAACCAGAGGTGGAGGACGAATGATGTCAGACTAAATGTCTTATCAAATCGGCATGGAGAACATTGCCCACCCAAGGATCGAACTCGCGACACTGATGCTCCTACCTTCTGATCTAAGCGGGCGGGTTGGAAACTTATATAATTATCGTAAACAAGTTCAATCTAAAAACATGTTTGCCATATAATTTGAATGTACATGCACTAATAAAGCTGAAATATCACTATTACAGTCAGCATTGTGTACCCATTTCCTCCCTTATAATGCTTGTGTAAACTTCACATATAAATAATCATTCATGATGCATAAACAAAATCGCAGGCTACATATCCTGCTATTAAAATGAAGACTCGTTACTTTTAGAAATCACAACATATTAATAAAATACAGAAATGGGGAAACTATCATACCATTTTCAACAGTATTTCAGTTATGTAACGATGGGCAGTTAACCTAAACGGTGTTCCTGGATTCTGTACCCGTACGTACCTTATAATTTCCAAACACGACATATTCAGTGGAGTTATACATAACATAAAAAATTGCAACATTACTAACTATTAAAACAGTCCTGATCTACCCCATTACATAGGGCTATTATACCAAGATTGCAGAATACTGCATTTAGAAGTTCACCACCCCACCCCACATGGTTAAAATGATATTACGTTGATACATTTAAAGCTTCCACATTTCTGCTTACTTTGCGGAACGAAACGGAATCACAATTTATAGAGTTGAAGACGTGGTTTGTACACAACGCTGACTTTAATAGTGATATTGCATGCACAATGAAATTATGTATGGCAAACATGTTTTAAATTTAATTTGTTTACGATATTATATAAGTTTTTAACTCGCCCGCTTAGATCAATAGGAAGGAGCGTCGGTGTCGGTAGTTCGATCCTTGGGCGGGCAATGTTCTCCGTGCCGATTTGATAAGACATTAAATCTGACATCATTTGTCCTCCGCCTCTGATTCATGTGGGAAAGTTGGCAGTTACAAATCTTGTTCCGTTCCGTTCCGCTAAATATCATTATCCTAGGGGATAATTATACTTTGCGGAACGAAACGGAATCAAAATTTATAGAGTTAAAGACAAGGATTGTACACAACGCTGACTGTAATAGGGATATTTCAGCTTTATTAGTGCATGTAATTTCAAATAATATATGGCAAACATGTTCTCAAATTTAATTTGTGTAAGATGAGATAGTTTCCACATTTCTGTATTTGATTAATATGTTGTCATTTCTAAGAACAAAGTGACAATTCTTCATTAGCAGCGCAGGATAGCAGGTTAAGTGATTATATATAAGTGAAGTTTATACAAGCATTATAAAGAAGGAAATGAGTCATAAATAACAAATCTTGTTCCGTTCCGTTCCGCTAAATATCATTATCCTAGGGGATAATTATACTTTGCGGAACGAAACGGAATCACAATTTATAGAGCTGAAGACATGGTTTGTACACAATGCCGACTGTAATAGTGATATTTCAACTTTTTTTAATGCATGCATATTCAAATTATATATTGCAAATGTGTTTCAAATTTAATTTGTTTACGATAATTATATAACTTTCCAACCCGCCCGCTTCGATCAGTAGGTAGGAGCATCAGGGTCGCGAGTTCGATCCTTGGGTGGGCAATGTTCTCCATGAAGATGATAAGTCATTTAGTCTGACATCATTTGTACTCCACCTCTGATTATTGTGGGGAAGTTGGCAGTCACAAATCTTGTTCGGTTCCGTAAGCTAAATATCATTATCCTAGGGGAAATCTTGTTCCGTTCCGTTCCGCTAAATATCATTATCCTAGGGGATATTTATACTTTGCGGAACGAAACGGAATCACAATTTTAGAGTTGAAGACAAGGATTGTACATAATGCTGACTGTAATAGTGCTATTTCAGTTTTATTAGTGCATGCACATTCAAATTCTATGGCAAACATGTTTTCAAATTTAATTTGTTTACGATAATGATATAGTTTCCAACACGCACACTTAGGTCTGTAGGTAAGAGCGTCGGTCTTCGGGTCGCAGAGTCGCAAGTTCGATCCGGGAAGTTGGCAGTTACTTGCGGAGAACAGGTAAGTACGGGTACAGAATCCAGGAACACCGTTTAGGTTAACTGCCCATCGTTACATGACTGAAATACTGTTGAAAACGGTGTTATAAGTTCCATATTTCTGTATTTGATTTATATGTTGTGATTTCTAAAAGTGACGAGTATTCATTAGCAGGATATGTAGCCTGCGATTTTGTTTATGCATCATGAATTATTATTTATATGTGAAGTTTAAACAAGCTTATAAAGGAAGACATGGATATTGAATAACAAATCTTGTTCCGTTCCGTTCCGCTAAATATCATTATCCTAGGGGATAATTATACTTTGCGGAACGAAACGGAATCACAATTTATAGAGTTGAAGACAAGGTTTGTACACAATGCTGACTGTAATAGTGATATTTCAGCTTTATTAGTGCATGTAATTTCAAAAAATATATGGCAAACATGTTTTCAAATTTAATTTGTGTAAGATTAGATAGTTTCCACATTTCTGTATATGAGTCATATGTTGTCATTTCTAAAAAACAAAGTGACGAGTCTTCATTAGCAGGATATGTAGTCTGCTATTAAATTTATGCATCATTATTGATTATATATAGGTGAAGTTTATACAAGCATTATAAAGGAGGAAATGAGTCATAAATAACAATTTGTGTTCCGTTCCGTTCCGCTAAATATCATTATCCTAGGGGATATTTATACTTTGCGGAACGAAACGGAATCACAATAAATAGAGTTGAAGACAAGGTTTGTACACAATGCTGACTGTAATAGTGATATTTCAGCTTTATTAGTGCATGCACATTCAAATTATATGTTTTTAAATTGAATTTGTTTACGATAATTATAGAAGTTTCCAACCCGCCCGCTTAGATCAATAAGTAGGAGCGTCGGTGTCTAAGTTCGATACTTGGGCGGGCAATGTTCTCCGTGCCGATTTAATGAGACATTTAGTCTGACATCATTTGTACTCCACCTCTAATTCATGTAGGGAAGTTGGCAGCTACAAATATTGTTCCGTTCCGTTCCGCTAAATATCATTATCTTAGGGGATATTTATACTTTGCGGAGCGAAACGGAATCACAATTAATAGAGTTGAAGACAAAGTCTGTACACAACGCTGACTGTAATAGTGATATTTCAGCTTTATTAGTGCATGCACATTCAAATTATATGTTTTTAAATTGAATTTGTTTACGATAATTATAGAAGTTTCCAACCCGCCCGCTTAGATCAATAAGTAGGAGCGTCGGTGTCTAAGTTCGATCCTTGGGCGGGCAATGTTCTCCGTGCCGATTTAATGAGACATTTAGTCTGACATCATTTGTCCTCCACCTCTAATTCATGTAGGGAAGTTGGCAGCTACAAATATTGTTCCGTTCCGTTCCGCTAAATATCATTATCTTAGGGGATATTTATACTTTGCGGAACGAAACGGAATCACAATTTATAGAGTTGAAGACAAGGTCTGTACACAACGCTGACTGTAATAGTGATATTTCAGCTTTATTAGTGCATGCACATTCAAATTATATGTTTTTAAATTGAATTTGTTTACGATAATTATAGAAGTTTCCAACCCGCCCGCCTAGATCAATAAGTAGGAGCGTCGGTGTCTAAGTTCGATCCTTGGGCGGGCAATGTTCTCCGTGCCGATTTGATAAGACATTTAGTCTGACATCATTTGTCCTCCACCTCTGATTCATGTAGGGAAGTTGGCAGCTACAAATCTTATTCCGTTCCGTTCCGCTAAATATCATTATCATAGGGGATATTTATACTTTGCGGAACGAAACGGAATCACAATTTATAGAGTTGAACACAACGCTGACTGTAATAGTGATATTTCAGCTTTATTAGTGCATGCACAGTCAAATTATATGGCAAACATATTTTTAAATTTAATTTGTTTACGATAATAATATAACTTTCCAACCCGCCTGCTTAGATCAGTAGGTAGGAGAATCAGTGTCGCGAGTTCGATCCTTGTGGTGGGCAATGTTCTCCATGCCGATTTGATAAGACATCTAGCTAGTCTGACATCATTTGTCCTCCACCTCTGATTCTTGTGGGGAAGTTGGTAGCTACAAATCTTGTTCCGTTCCGTTCCGCTAAATATCATTATCATAGGGGATATTTATACTTTGCGGAACGAAACGGAATCACAATAAATAGAGTTGAAGACATGGTTTGTACACAATGCTGACTGTAGTAGTAATATATCAGCTTTATTAGTGCATGTAATATCAATTTATATATGACAAGCATGTTTTCAAATTTAATTTGTTTACGATGATTATTAATATTTTTTTAGAATTTTATATAATACAAAATGAGTGTACTTGATATGACGGCCATTCGATACATATTAAAGAGGTCCTGATATCGCCAAAAAATAATTAGATTGTCTACTCATTTTTTTTTACATTCGTCAGTTTATATGAATAATAAATATTAAATTACTGCAACAAGTGCAAAACATTTAAATATATAAATTTTATGGCGATAGGACTTCCTATTTTGACTAAGTCAAGAACATAGTTTTTGAAACAGGTTGCATGTAATAAATTCGTGTACCTGTAATATACCAGGATGAAAAATTCCATTGACAAGAAAAAATAAATCTTGTTCCGTTCCGTAGAATATCATTATTCTATGGGATATTTATACTTTGCGGAACGAAACGGAACAACTGTTTGCAGTCCCGAAGATTTTATATAATTAATGTCCATTTAGAAGTGGGTATTCAGATGGTTCAGTTCGAAAAAAGGCTTAGATCGACTGTTCGCTAGGCAGTTTCAATATTTCATTATTTTTATTTGATATATTTACATATTAGTAAAAAAATTGCTGTGCCCCGTGTGGTGCCTCAATGTTTGTTCCGTTCCGTTTCGTTCCGTTCCGCAAAGTATAAATAGCCATATGTTTTGATACCTTCGAGAGGTGTTCAACTTATATTTGAACAAACTTTTGATGGAATAAAAATCACTTTCCAACCATGAATAACCACATTTTACTTTAATATGTTACAAATGGACCGTCAATAATCTACTGACATATTACAAATGAACAATTGAAACAGCATAAGGCTTTTATAAAACATTATCGAAAGAACCTCATTTTTGCGTTGTGAACATAGCGAAATGCGAGGCATGTGATCACTTCAAAAACAGATATTTATTTTTATCCGATAAGATATTTCAAAATAATTTCTGGCACAACTTGTGCATGAACATATATTCGTGTTCGTATACTTTGCTGAACGTAAATGTGCGAAAAATTGCATTTTATTTGTCTGGCCACAGTATTGTCTCAATAAGCATGATGCTTGATAATGCACATAATAAATAACAACACTTGTAAATGCTTCTGCAACTACTGATTCATTTGATACTCCCGCATACCTATTCGCCGGACGGTTCAATAAGCCGGACGTTTTAAAGTCGGCTTCTATCGATTACTGCGGCGTAGTGAGGCAACAATAGAATAGAATACCTTAACGCGACTTTTGTTCTAAAGTAACGCTCATGTAAACATTTGCAAGATAAGTAAAACTGTCAAAAATAGTTAAATTCCTCCATCGTGTTTGTTTTTTATGCGCCTATTCAATCACTGTCGCGCAGGGGCTTAGTTTTTCACTGCGCTTGCGCAAAAAAGAGGCCCGAATCAATTTATTTTCGATTAGCCATGTGTTATCTCTGTAGAACATGGAAATATTTTTACGTTCCCAATGTTAAGACAAAGAAATATATGCTTTTTCAGAAGCCTTTACAATCACGCAACCCATCAAAAATGCTTTTGAACAACACAAATAACCAGAATTTCTCCTAGCTGCGTCCGTCGTTGTTTTCAAGCTAATAATGCAAGGGAGACAACTTCATTTTAGCGGGAAAAAAATGAACCCGCAGTTGTCTACCTTTTTGATTCCTTTTAGTGGTGTTTTGCGTTTTTATTTAGTTTAAATAAACATAATTATCATTTAACCCCCCCCCAAAAAAAGGAAGACAGAAATATAGAGAATTTAAATGCCCTCGAGTAATCATTTTATATAAGAAATCAAACCCCTATTACAATATATATATATCATTCTCTTTCATATAGCATGTCAAAGACAGACCAAAGAGAATGCTTACAAATTGCAATTGCTACTGTAAAGCAGCATAAAATGAAAGAACAGCAGCAAAGCAATTTAATGTTGCTAAATCAACACTATTTGTCAGAGACATTAAGAAAAAGTCAGGTATGACATAATGATATTAAACCGTATAGAAACTGTAGCCAGTCATTAAATTATAAATACGCAAGTTATATTTACAATTAGACAAGTGGGGGAAAAGTGAATCAACAAAAGTGTATCAACTCAACTAAGGCTCTGACATGTGGAGTTAATTTTCAACAGAATGTTCAATCAAGGCAAAAAAGATAAAATAAAGTTTGCATAAAGACGGCAAGACATAGTAAAAGACAACATAAGCCATAGAGGCTAGTGAACCGACTAAAATCAAACATAAGATGAGCATTTTTTTTCAAATTTTATCACAAAAATTAGCATCCAAGTGAAGCAAAGTGAACACATGAAATAAGTTGGTCAAAAATATTTTAAACATTAATTAATATATTTTAATACATTGCTTTTCATTCATTTTAGGGAGACTATGTTCAATAAATCTGATCAAAGGGCAATCAGATGGGTGGTTCAGGCGTTTCTTAAGGAGACATGAAGAAATATCTAGTACAAAACCTGAAAATTTAGAAAAAGCTAGAATTAGTATGTCAACAACTGAAAATATTGAATACTTTTTCAATATTTTAAATGAAGTACTTGAAGAGAATGGTTCAAAAAATAAACCAGCCAAGGTAACCAGATGAGTTTATTCAAAGGATAAATAAATGTACAAATAATACAATGAAGATAATTAAGATATTCATTGTTAAGTATATTATAGACATCTTGAATACAACTATTTATCAAAGAGAATGCTCTCTTTGAGCATGTCAATATGTCATGAAATGTATGTTTACTGTATTTATATAATTATGTATGTGTGCTAGGAAGAGTGATGGAATAAGTATGACATTAGGTCATGAGTGTGTGCATGAGTTGTAAGTATGTGAATAGGGGAGTATGTGTGAGTGTGTGATTGAGTAAGAGTGTGAGAGACAGGAGTGATAGGGTGAGTGTAAGAGTGATATATTGTTTGATATTTGTACTTGTACATTGTATCTCATGGGCCAATTGGCCTAATTGATTTTGAAAATAATCTATCTATCCATCTATCCTATCTATCCATCTATCTATCTGTAAAAAAAATATACTGACACTTGACCAACTAAAGATTAATAATATTTAAAACATACCAATAGGAGAGTAGATATTATATATCAAAAATATGTTAATCCATCAATTATCATTCCAATGATTTCCTAATTAGAAGTAAGTAACTATAACTGGATACTGTAATATGTTCAATCATTGACTAATAGTAATAATGGTGCCTATGAATATTTACTAATTCATTATTTGATATGAACTAAAATGGTACCCATTCAACTATTCTATTTTTTCAACTGTGATGAGACTGGGTTCAGTAGCAAACAAATGTCAGCTGCAAAGGTTTTCGGGGAAAAAGGGAAGCATGTGTTTCGAGAAAAAACAACTGAGCACAACCATAGCACAAGTCATTTGTGCATATCAGGAGATGGGAGGTTTCTTCCTACTGTCGCAGAGAACGCGATTTTTACTGTATTTTATATTTGATTAATTGTGTGCTCCAAAGTGCACGTGCTACATATTTTTCATTTAGTGCTCCGGTACGCACGCTTGTCTCTTTATTAAGTTATTTTAGTGCTCCGGTACGCACACTTGTATCTTTATTATGTTATCTTTGTGCTCCGGTACGCACGCTTGTCTCTTTATTATGTTATTTTAGTGCTCCGGTACGCACACTTGTATCTTTATTATGTTATTTTAGTGCTCCGGTACGCACACTTATATTCTTTATTGAGTTATTTTAGTGCCCCGGTTTGCACGTTCGTTTTACACTTTGTTTTGTTAGTGCTCCGGTGTGCACGTGTGTTTTGTGCTTTATTTTAAATGTATTTGTTTAGTGCTCCGGGCCACGAAATGGTTTGCTGTACCCATCGAATGGTGCTCCGATATGCACGGATTTCACTTTATTCATGGGTAACTAGTATTTTGGCGGGTTGCCTCTCTATATATAGGCTAGCTGCCTAGGCCCCAGGTTGCCAGTTGCCACCTAGTCGTTATTGCTAAATTATAGTGGATTTTATGTTATATTCTTTTGGATTTTAGTTTCTGGAATTATATTAAATAACAGTGTTCAAATAATAAATCATCTATGGATTTAATCAGTGTTCTTATATTTTATTAAATATTACTTTCCTGTGTGGTGTACAACCAGGGAACCATTTTATCGAACTCTACCACACCCACTTTTGTCATATTTCAAGTATGTATGCATGTTCGAATGTACTGATGTATATGTTACCCTTTTTATTCATGCAATGATAACATACCATGTGATGAACAGAATTAGAAAGTAACCACACCTCTACCTGGCTTTATTACGGATTATTTCACCTTCTAATTTTGCATTAGAATTTTTAATATGTTGGATATCTTTGCCATTTATGGTCGAATCTTGATGAAAATCTGCCTTGAATGTGGTTTCCATATTATATTTCTTGTTACATATCATGAGAGACTTGTAAATGAATACATAACCAAAAACATAAATGTAAAATGTAGCAGTACGCTTGCAATTATAGCAAAAAAAAAGAAATTGCCAAATAATGCGTGAATTAAGAACAGAAAATGCTTATCCCCAATTAACCCCAGCATTTCAATAATCATTTTATTACATAATTACATGTACTAATAATTTTTTTTTCTTTCATAGGGTTCCTTACCACATAGAAATTATCATGATGGTATACCAGACAACTGGCTTTTTGGCTACAGTGAGATATGGACAGAGAACTGTTCTATAACTGGTTCCCAAAAGTGTTTCTATCTCACTGTGGCCGAAAAATCCAGTTGTTCTTGTACTTGACAATCATGAGACACATATAAGCATTCCCATAATAGAGCTGTCAAAAGAAAATAGAGTAATAATGGTTGGTTTACCATCACACACAACGCATATACTACAGCCACTTGATGTAAAGGTTAGTGTACATAAAGTCAATTATACTCAAAATATAACATTGAATATTTCAACCATGACTAATTTCTGAATCTTATAATGCTCTATTATTGTATATAAGTTGTTGTAGAAGTTCCATCATGGAAAGAAAACCTGCTGCATTATGTAGCAATATCAAAATTGAGAACCTCAAAGCATGTTTTTTTATCTTTTCAGGTGATTGGACCCCTGAAATCAAGATACTCTACAATGGTTGCCCAATTAGGGCATACAAATTCAAGTATGGTTGCGGGGAAAGCTAAGTTTCCTCTGTTATTGAAGGTAACTATTCTATTATAAGTATCTTCATAAAGCCATGAGATCCAACCCACCTGAACAATAATATGAGTAAATGTCAATGATAACATTCTCAACATATTATTATTTTCATTCTGGTATAATTGAAAGTCAAAAAGAAGACAGTACATACAAAGATAAACGTAACTTACAGTCCATTACAGTTTCTACACCAGTATTTTTATTATTTCATTTTTTAACAAAAATATTAATGTTCTATTCTCTTTTTCTGAATTAAATTCTACAGTACAGCATAGACAAGGCAAGTCCTGCTTCAGTGGCAGAGGCTTTTGCGGTGACGGGCATTTACCCATACAACCCTGCAGCTCTGGACAAGTCACAAATAATTTGCCAGCTCTTGAGAATGGCAAGTACAATTATTATTTTAAAATTTATGAGACAGTAATTCAACATTATTAATGACTTTAACATACACATTCTTATAAGTGTTTTTTAATTGTCCATGTCAGATGTGCATTCATAGCTTTATAAATTGACGTGAAATCAATAGTACTGTATCAATATCATTTAAATGCAATTATCAGCTCACGTACAAGTACAGTCATACAGACATTATTACAACTGCATTTATTCAGGGTGCTGTCCTTTATCCTAAATGGAATTAAATGTTACATGTAATACTTTAGTATGAACTAATAGAAAATAATTTTTCAGTAACTGCCCAAGTGTGAGAATTGCAATTAAGATGTTATTTATTTAATTTCTTTGCAGGTATAGTAATAGATAGCAACGGTGATTCTGAGTGCCCAACATGTGGACATAGATTATCTTATCCTTTGGTGCAACATGGTCTCATACCGCAGTCCTTAGCGGACATATTATTACCACCACCTGGACTTGATAAACAGGAACTTCAAAATACATCAGTGACAAACATTTTAAAGTTAACTCGCTTAAAAAACTTTTTGAGTCAGTACTATCATATGCAATTCTTTACTTTTTATAGGAAATAAATATACAGTGTATATAATAAAATATAGGACTTCAAATCATTCATATCGATTGAAATAATGGTATCATTAATTGCTTTCGGCGTGATATGACCTTTCTGTGTTGGTGCGCCGTAAAACCAAAACAAACAAAACTCTTTCTGGAAAGGCTATAGCTCTGGATTTAACTGTTAACCAACAACTTAGCGCATAGTCAGTGACTGACAACTGCATTACATAATTAAAAATCATTGGTAGGAGGGAGAATTTATTTGTTAGGGTTTTAGGGCGCACCAACACAGAAATGTCATATCGCGCTTAATTTAAAGAGCAAAAACTCAGTACGTGTATGGCTATTTCTGTCATCTAGAAATTATCTAAAATAAACAATAAAAAATTTTGATTGCTGCTTCATTACACAGTATGTATCTAACACATCTATTTCTTGTAAATACGTCGACCACCTGAGTTGTTTCCATATTCATTATTGAGAGTTGTCGGTTATATCATTGACGTACCTACAAGAAGTAATGTGTTTTGCACGAGTTCAAGTCCAGTTCATAACGTAATTAGTATTGATACCGTACTAAAATAGTTACCATACACATTGGTTTACCCATGAGTGAAAATGATATGGTGTTAAGTCTCAAGTTACCCTGAACGAGTTATAGTCGGACAAACTCATACAAATGTACTCACTGACCTCCCTATTCAGAACTATACGAGAGTCCAAAATATGTAGACGCAGACTTTTATATCTAGTGCCCCGAAACGGTGGCTGACTCGAGCCTCACCTAAAATAGTTATATAATGTACAGTAGTAATGCCGAGTTTAAGGTGTAACGAGAACTGGTCGGCCTTGTGGAACCAAAAGCGATAATGAGTTATAGACCTAAGTCTAGCAAAGCTAGGCTAGGTGAGCTTGCTGACATAAAACGACCATTCCTTTTGTTTATGCTTTGCTAAATTCTATAAAAGAAGAAGCGCAATGCTAAGCGATCATTGTGTCGACTGATTTAATAATTCTTATGGGAAATAACTTCCACAGAAAAGCTATAAAGTTATTCTTAATAATTTCCCTTACATTTTTCGGTTAATCAGTTTCAATTTTCTTACTGTTTTGTAAACCTTAAGTGAGTGTATACAACTCAAATAGAAGAAACTTAAGGATTACACTAGTTTACTGATCAAGGGATCATAGGTTCGATTCCCGGGCGGGGCACACTTTCGTAGAGCTTGGTTATGATATTTCTACGCCCATTCTCCCTCCTATGTCTAATACTAAATCATGCGGGGCAGTAGTCGGTGACTGACGAAAGTATGCGCCTAGTAGTTGGCTAACAGTTAAATCCAGAGATAAAGCCTTTCCAGGAACAGGAACGGTGGACTGCCATAATATGACATATACAATGTGTTGCTACGGCGTTAAACCCAACAAAACAAACAAGTATGGTTAATATTCATAGAAGACAGTAGCTTTACCTTAAGTGGTACATCAGCACCAAAAAGTTATAGCTTGCCTAAATCATTAATATCAACACCTGGTTAAGCTTAGTACAGACCGTTAATTATTCCTTTTGCAAGGTCGGTGACTGTCTGTCTCGTTTAGAACAAATTCTTCCTTTTCACATAGTATGTCCACCCTGAAATACATGATAAATTTAATTGACGAAACCTGAATAATACATAGAGACGCTTCGTCAACTTTGAGGTAAGATCGAATTTTATTTCACAGTGAGTTCAGAAAACATATTTTCACGAGTGGCCTATCCACAAGTGAAAACGTCATTTTCTGACTTCACGAGTAGAAATAAAAAAGATCTTATACCAAAGTTGACGAAATCTAGTTCTTCTATGCAAGTTTTGTGCTTTATTAAAATTAATGTCTTTTACATAAAATTATGACGTGACCATTATTTCTTCCCAAGGTGACGTCATTAACCTTCTAAGATGACGTAATTGACGATAAGCATATAAGATTTGATTTCAACTACAATGAAATTTGTATTTTTTTATCGTATATCTTCCTCGAATTACGCGACGTTTCACCGTAAAACATGAAAGAAATATGTGTCTTTTGAACAAGCGAAATACAATTACAGCAACATTGTCGTATCAACGGCAACAATTCACAATGCACATTCTGACGTATTTCAGCTAAACCAATGGACACATTAAGAACAATTGAGATTCTCCAGGGAAATCTAAACTCTGCATTAAACGTGAAAACGAAAATATAACCGATTTTAAATTTACCAGAATTTCCAGAAATAATATTAAGAATGCAGATGTACGTCACAATTAGGGTATGTAATGTGAATTTGCGATTCATTCTAAAACATGAACAACATTAAATTGGATTATCTAGTCTGAGACCACAATATATGTCATCTGTTGCCGGGGCTGTTTTTTGTTCAGTTTTATTAAAAGTAGACGATTTTGTGAATTTTAGAAATTTGTGAAGAGTAAATGTCTCAATCCATTTCAAACTTCAAAACCAAAGGCGTCTGGTACGGCTCCGAACCATCACGTGTATATCATTAAGACAATAAATCGTATCAATGAAACTTATGATACCTTTATTATGTAAAAGTATAAAGGAGTTAGTTCACAACACAACACTATTCTTTCTTGGCACTTCTCATCTATTCTCACAAACTTGTTCACTGAAGTTGGAGAATGTAAGTGTTAAAGATCACAGAATAACAAAAAAAAGAATAACCACTTTTGAACAACACCCACTGGGAGAGACTAAATTATGTTGCTGTCCAGAGGTCGGTCTCTTTAGTGGTTAAATTTAATTTTTAAAAAAAAAAACAAAAAAAACTTGTGGTGCAGTGGATTTGTTTTTTACAGGGTCGCTCCGCAGAAGTTGTACTGAACATAAAATATTCAATTATATTAAATACATTTCTTTCATGCTTTACGGTAAAACGTCACGTTATTCGATGAAAATATAAATTTTATATTTTCATCGCAGTGAAAATATAACCTTACATTTTCATCGTTTATGAAGTCATACTTAATGATAAATGACGTCATCTTGGAGTAGAAATGACGTGACGTTATAATTCGTGTAAAATAACTCAAATAAAACGCAAAACTAAGCATGAAAGAAACAGAATATTCGTCAACTTTAGTGTTAGATGATTTATATTTCAACTTGTGAACTCAGAAAGTGACATTTTCACTCGTGGCTATGCCACTCGTGAAAATATGTTTTCTGAGCTCACTCGGTGAAATAAAAATCGATCTTACACCAAAGTTGACGAATATCGTCTATGTATTATAATCTATGTTTTATTTGTACAGTTGTATTTATTTACAGTGTGTCTTCTAATTGAGTTTGTTTGGGTTTTACGGCGCATCAACACAGAAAGGGTATAACGCGCCGATAGCAATCGATGATACTATTTATGCAACCGAATTATAATGTATGGAAAGCCATTCTGCCATGCCAACTGCAATTTGCTAAATGACAGTTGCTAATGATAAATGCGAAATGTCATTTGCTAATGATTATTGTGAAATGCAGTTTACTACCTACCTTCCTGGAAGACAGCGGTCTGATTAATGGCGGAAATTGTTCTAAAATAACCTTGTGCCAATAAGCATTTTGCAATAATTAGCAAATGTCATTTCGCAAATAGCAATTCGCATAGCAGAATAGCTATTCGCTTGGCAGAATGGCGTTCCATAATTATGGTTTTAAGTCCAATATTTTATGATAAATATTTATTTCCTCCAGATAGTTATCGAAGTGAGTTAACCAGGTTTGTAACGGATGTATTTAAGGTCCTGGGGTGCGTTTTATCAACGGTCGTAAGGCCGGTCTTAACTAAGACTCGGTCGTAAGCCTTAAGTTAAGACCCGGGAGCGTTTTATCAACAAAGTCGTAGCTAAGGCGTCGCCGAAAATCGTAGTTTCGGGTCGTAACTTTAAGACTGGTTCTGAGTAGCCTTAACTTTCAGTAAAAGTCTTAAAAATGGCCGACGTGGAGTTTAACATTGTGAGAAGGCGTAGAATCGAAAGATTATTTAGAAAACGTGCTGACTTTGGAGATTTGCGAGAGTTTGAAGTGATAACAAGATACCGTTTATCAAGTGAAGGTATTCGTACCCTTGTGCAGATGCAGAGTGGACCTCTCAGCAAAACAACAAAGAGGTCACAATCCATACAAGTATTGACACAGGTAATTAAGTTGTGCTACTCCTTTTTGTAATGAAAGCATATTATTTGACAATGTTAGGCTCTAATAATTAAATACGCGTACACTTTTCTTAAGAGTGGTATCATAATCAAGGGACGCTACTCTACTGTATGTTGTTATGACAGTTAATTTTGCCAAATTTTGTCTTGGATAAAGATTTTTATAAACGATGAGTATTTTTAACTTAGTTGTAAAAATGATATGCTATTTCATTCAGTACATTTATTTAAGAAATAACTTACAGATGTCTATATTTTGTTGTCTAATAAAATATAGGCACGAGTTGTGATGCGCGTATGATTAAATCACGAGTGCTTTAGCACGAGTGATTTAATAAGCGCGTCAAACGAGTGCCTATATTTTTTTAGACAACAAAATATAGACAACTGTAAGTTATTTCGATTCTAACATCGTAAAATACATCCGTAGAAAAGATATATTTATAGAACTATTTTTAACTGTCAGAAACGTCATTCTGTTGAAATCCACCCCAGTGCAAAGGCCGAAAATAGCATTTATTTACACAATTCTCACAGATAGGTGTTTCTTATTCCGAACAAAAAATATTTAAATCTTAATTATAGAATAGAAACCAAATTGTAAAAGTCAACCCTTATAAACTCGGGCGCCATTTTCGACAGCCGTCACGAGCTATATTTTGTTGAATAATAAAGCATAGATGACGTCACATTTAATAAAGAGTGAAAACGCACGTGCCTATGTTAGAATTACGTTTATTTTTATATCAGTTATCCATTGTTGTATTTGAATAACAGGCCACTGGCACAGTTTGAACGAAGTGTAGTATTATTCGGATGTGACTTTCATATTAACCGCTACAGTATAGTTCGATGCATAAAAACAATTTCGTGGAACGGTAGTATTTGCTAGCATATGGACTCATCATATACAAAATTTTCGAATTGTCAACTGCTTAAAATGTGTTATAGACCTAATTATACAATTTGTTGCTATGGCATTAAACCCAACAAGAAACAAAAGTCCGAAAATTCTGAACAACTCGTCGCCTCAATCTGACAATGCTAAATTTTTATTTTTGGGAAATCTACTTCCAAAGTTCGAAAGGTTATATCTTTGTTGTTTCAGTCTGTATAGACATGAGACTTGGTAGGCACATCAACAATATTATTCAACGGAATGTGATTGAATTATTATTGAATAGTAATGCTTAAAATTGCAAAAATGTGTTTGGAGATAGATCAAAATTCGCTTAATTTTGGTTGATGCATCTTGTATTAACATTGTGCTATCTCCAAAAAGACAATATGATGGTATTTGTGCACGGTGTCTATAGTTTTGAGTTTGTAACACTGCCTATGTTGCAGCATACATATTTATTTTGGTATACTACGAGAATATGATGTCACTGGAGATCAAAAACATTGTAATCAAATTGTGTACTCCAACTGGACTGAAGGAGATAGAGCAATGTTCGAATGAGATTCTATGGACTTATAGCATTGTTAGAGTCAATTAGGATATAAAACAAGTGACGAAGATTTCATTTTGATCAGATAACAGTATTTTCAGCCGAACCATTGATCTATGTCCTGGACAAAGAGCAATGTTTACGCTGTGAGCAGAGATAATGTGTGGAGATAGGATAATGTACGATTAGCGGATTGGGCTGTTTGACATGATAGAGTCTCGAAATGTTTTTTAGAAGTTAGAACAAGGTCATACAAGTCGTATGGATATTTATCTCATTTTTTTCAAAATTGGAGATGGGACATTGTTTGATTGAGGCGACAAACTCTGTTTAACTGGCAGTAGTGCATGTTAAGTAGCAGACTGTAGGCAATCCTCAGTGAAATTCACTGTGAACAAATTCATCAGACTGCTCATGCTTAATTGTAAGAATTATTACTTTCCAATGAATGCTCATAGACATTCTTTTCAAAATATCATGCATTTACTAGCAGACAATAGTGTAATATATGTTGACTTGTGTAATGGAAAAGTCAATTTCATTGCTTCAGATTGTTGTATAAGCCATGCATTCCATCAGAATACTATGTCTGGCAGCACTACGGGCCCTTTGATTGTATGTCCTCCCTATATCAGTGACATACACAGACAGCATTTTTTGATGTACCCAGCTAAACTTTCATCTCATTTTAATCAATTGATATCATATAGCAATGGTTCCATACCCTTTCATTTAAGTTTGAATAATGATTATTCACATGACTAAATTCCAATTAAAGCATGCTTTCCTACAGGTAATATACCATGCACTTTAAAATTAAATTCTTAAGAAACAGAACATTTTAACTAATTTTGTCTTGCAGGTGCTTGTAAGCTTACGGTATCTTGCCAAGGTTGATTTTCTAAGTGAAGTAGCTGATTTGCATGGTGTTAGCAGGTAAGCTTTCAAACTCATACCCAATTCTGGCACTCACAACTATGTAAACTTGTAATATTAAGTACTTATAACTTCAATTTATTAAAACACAATTAGCCACAATAATAGTGTCCGGTTTTTGACTGAATTATGTTAATATTAAAATAGAATTATTCTTTATTTAGTAATAACATAAATCAATCAGAAACTTTAACTATTAGTAGTAGTGAAAGTTATTCATGCAGCTTTTTTACTCCTCAAGCTATGAACATTTTACACTATACCTCATGATTTCTGTTTATGAGTATGATATTGCTTATTCAAATTGTTTGTGTTTATTGCCAATTTGCAATAGTGATTGATTGTGTTGTATTTGATAAAATCTCATTATTTAAACTAGTGACTGTTTTTTTTCAGAGTGTTATACTTTTCATCAATCATAGTTGTAGTCACTGTTAAACATTAAATAATGGAAAAGTGATATAGTTGTCGTTACGACTTGGTTCGTTGAGAAAATATTTATTCAGTTGCAGGTGTTAATAAAAGTGTATTTATATAAGAATAGTATATGCAATTATATTTTCATAAAGAGACGATAGTGGGGTATGTACAGCTGGGATTAGTAAATGTAAGGTACATAATAAATACTGTTGAAGAATTTCGACTGTGAATGATATCCATATCCAAAGGACCAGTGATAATAGCAGTATGCTATGTACAGCTTGCAGCAACTCTAAACATAGAATATTAAAACCTGTTGTTTTATTCTTACACAAAAGACATATCTTATTGTTTTTTGTTTTCAGAACTAGTGCCTGCCATATCATTGAAAAGTTTGTCGATGCTATCAATGAGACTCTTGACAACATAAGGTAAATTTTTCAATTAGCAAATTTGGCCAATATTTTCTTTCATATATGCTTATACATGTTTTGTTTGATGTATCATGCATAAGTTTTAAAGGTATTAATGTCCATATTTTAATCGCATGCATTCATTGAATGACATCACCTTTAACTATAGAAAACCATAGAAACATTTCTATTTTTTTCTCTATGAATTAGGATTAATCATTTGCAAGAATTGAATAGCCTTGTAATAAACACTGGTAATTAGACTAGAGAATGTCAATGTGCATTTTGCTGTTAACCATGACACACTTATATAGTAGAATATATTTGGGTATATATGTTTAAATTCTTCATGAATGCTACATTGAATAAGCATTTAAACTCTGTCATAGCATGAATTTGTTTTTTAATTCATCCTTTGGGTATGTGTCATTGTGAATAAAACCCCACCATTATGTTATAATATTTTCGTTTTGATACACATCACTAAAAAATAATGTTGTTTACTGGCTATATCTTCATTAAATGCAATTACAGATTTCCAGATGGAGCAGATTTACTGAATATAAAACAGGGATTTTATCGAAAATGTGGCATCCCTAACACTGTGGGTGCAGTAGATGGTACTCTTATACCAATTGCTGCCCCAAGTGAGAATGAAGAAACGTATGTGTGCAGGAAGAATTTCCATGCCATTAATGTACAGGCTGTGGTAGATGATAAAGCCAGGTATCAACATGTTCAATATATTCATAACACAAAGCGTGTCCTTTGTTTCAGTGTATTTATATGTATATATTTGACCAGTGCACCCTTACTGGATTTCTGCTGATCCACTTCACAGCATGTTTACATTTAACATTAATGTACAATGGGCATGGCTGAGGCATACTTAGGCTTGCATGTTTATTCTCTTTACACGTTTTTAGTGTGAATGCCATGACTCCTACTTTTAATTGAGTGCATGTCCAGTGCATCTTTTTTTTTAATTTCCACCCCTTATTTATAACATTGTTTACTTCAGCTGAAAATGTTAACCACTTTTATAGTCTTTTTCCATTTTTTTACATAATTAAAACTGATTATGTGTTATACACATACATTATGTAGCAATGGCTTAAAAATATCAAAGCCGTATTTCAACTTCATTTCTATGTCGGTTTTAATTATTCCATCCAAGCTTTACCTAGTAGTTACGACAAAGGGATTGTAAATAAATCTATACTATTAAATTTGCGAGTTTTGTGGAAGAAACGGCGCAGCTTTGAATAAATCTTGTGTTTGTCGCTGGAGCACCTATATACCGGCATATCAAGTTGACAATTCTTTTTTGACAAAGCCTCTTGATATTTGCAAAAACTGCCAAAAAATCAACAAAAATAGTGGGGTTTTTTGTGTCTAAAAATAGTTCTAGATAAAACTAAATATAGACCAAACTCCACGCAGCGGTTATTTCCCTTTATTAAATCAAGAGAACTGTCATTACCTAAAGCCCGTGCTTGCACGGGCTCCGATCTAGTATTATTTAAAATTGCTATGTCTACTTATTATAAATTATCAAAGTAACTGCTGTTTACTTACAGGTTCATTGATTTAGTATCAAAATGGCCTGGTTCAACTCATGATGCCTCAGTGTTTGAGAACTGTGGACTGAAGGTAACAATTTGTTGCAATATCATTATTTTTATTTCTTCATACTAAATGCTGATAAAAGAAGTGTATTGGTTTGATAATAACAATCTATTGAATGCTATGACTTACATAGTTTTTATATCAATGTGCAGCATTATGATTAAGTTCATATTGCTTTCAAGCCAGTAAAAAACTGAGAACTGATCCTTTTTAGCTCGACTTATGGAAGAATTGGAGAGCTATCCTACTTGCACTAGCGTATGCGTTCATATTTTTCTATTTAATGTTTTTGTACAGTAAAGTATTTTTACTATTACTTTTTTATTTATTAAGGTATCAACTGCAAACTTTACATATTTTTTCATATTTTCAACCAAATCTTATGTTACAGAACTCGTAACTCCAGTTATTGTTTTTCCAGATTTTCTCCTGTTATATTAATACTTTCTTTAAAGAACTCGAACATTTTTCTATCTCTTATTTTCATTATTTCATATGGTGTCATTTAAGCGTAATTATTGCATTGCTTCATATTAGTATTTCTGTGAAAAGAATTATATTGACTATGTGTATTCATAATAATTATTATTATGTAAATGCCTATCAAAGACCAACCTTAACTGTTATTGTGTTTATTGTATTGTCAGCGTATAAAGTATTAAATTGTATTTTGCGTTTGTACAGGATCATCTTGAGCGTCTGGGAATTGGGCATTTGCTTGGAGATTCAGGGTATGGCTTAAAGAAAATTCTTCTCACACCTATTTTGAACCCAGTTTCACCCAGAGAAATGAATTATAATAATGCCCACTCTAGAGGAAGAATGGTTGTCGAGAGAACTTTTGGATTAATGAAATCCAGATTCAGGTACATGAATGCTTTGGTGTTTGTTCTGAAAATATTTGGTTATTTGTTAAATGCACTGTGTACTGTGTGTCGAAATTAATTGTTATTAAAATTTATAAGTGTCATTCAATTCATATGATTTCATCACAACTTATAACATAGCAAACAATAATGATTGTATTAAAGTATTGAGCAACCTGGTTTTCATTGGAATGATCAGTTAATATATTTGAATTTTATTTCATGATCAATGATCATGCAATGAATAAACATTTTCCTTTCAGGGGAGGATCCAGGATTTTTTTTCTGGGGGGGGCGATTTTTTCTAGTGGGAGATTGGTCCAAACCAAACATTTTAAATTATCTGCAGAGTAATGCAACATACTGATAATAAAACTACATAACCATTAAATCTATATTAAGCACTGAAAAAAATTGCTTCATGATACTTAAAAATGACATACAGTCAATAAATACATTCATAGACAGGTGCATTTTGGAAATTATTGGGGGGTCTGGACCCCCCCCCCCTTGAACCCCTGGATCCACCTATGCCTTTCGTTAAGTTAGGAATTACCTGATTTATAGATGTGGATGGAACCGATTCACAAACAGTTAGTTCATCAGAAATACATAGAGTAAAGTTCATGTTTAAATTTCAAACTACTTACAACAATAAAATGAAATTGAACAAAAATTGTCACATGGGTGGATACTGGAATTTTTTTCGGGGGAAGTCCAAACTTTTTCTTTTGAGGGGGGTACAAACTTGAATGACAACAACGCAACATATAATCACTACATCTATGTTAAGCCAAAATGTGAGCAAAACACGCCCATGGAAAAGTGTTTAAAGATACCTAACAATTGCTTAAGAGTTAAACAATATGCTCATGAGCGGGTACGATTTGGAAATTTCATATGGGGGGACCCCTACCCCCCATATATCCACCAATGTGTCATGTACAAATGTATATTTAGAATTTGTACCGTTACAAATAGGGGCCATATACCTTCCTCAGTCTGACCAACCAGTCCGTAAATTTGCATATTGCCCTCACGGCTATGTATTTTTTGTTAAATATTATAATTATTACAAAGAAAACATTAGTATAGTAATCATTCAAGTGATAAATATTCGGAAGACTATCTGAAAACTGCATGTTAAAATTGATAGTTAGACAATAGACATGGATAAAATTATAAACTGATAGTGTATACATAGAAAAAAAATACCTTTTGAATGTTCATTGAATGTATCTACTCCTCCTTCAATACCTACAATAACATGTCTTGGGATAATTGAAACTATCTGAAAATAACAATTGTATGCTCATATGTTTCTGTGAAACATCAATGAGGCATAACATAGATGGACAGATTCATTTGTGATGCTATTAACAAATTGTATAAATTTAATATATAACAATAACATAAAACACGAATATTAAAATGTCACAGTAATGATGAAGGTATTAGTAAAATATAAGTTGCATCATAGGATAGCCCATACAGTCTTAGGACTTAATTCCAATGGAGTTCGTTGTATTAAATATTTAAATATTAAAAAACAAAAAAGTTATCTACCTAGGTTACGGTAATTAAATAGAATTAAAAACATCAACACTCAACAGTAAATAAAATCACAATTTATCATAACCATTGAATATTATAACAGTAAAACCACTAAAATCCAAAGATCTATAATATCTATGTATCATCTTCAAAATAAACTTGTATGGGAGGACGTGTATATGATAACATGCAAAGTAAATACAGTTTAAGCAGTTATACATGTTCTTACCTTTTCTTCCCAGTCTTTTAAAACCGTAACAACCCCTCCTCCACCAGTATTCTCACTTAATCTCTTTCGTAATTGTTCTTTCTTTTTTGTCTGACTCTGAAATAAATATATGCATTTGTTATCAAGGTTATGTGATTAACATGTTAGATGATAAACTTTGGGAACCACCGGGCAAGTCAATCTGAAAAACTAAATTACACATCCCTGAGTTTAATGGTCTTCGAAATGGTGAGTTTTATTGAAACTAGTGTCAAAGGGAGAGAAAAGTATGCAGCCTGTTCTCCCAACAGCTATCAAGCACAGATTATCGGCGTGGGTTAGGCCAAGATATCCCCCCTCTTTGGACCCGCTCAAGACCCATCTACAACCCAAAATCCCTTAAACACATCTTATAACACATAATTCTTATAAAAAAAAACCATATCAAAACACAACAAAACAATTCTCAAAAAATAAACAATACCGATACTATATACTAAGAAAAGGTATGTAACTCTCACGCTTATTTCTGTAGAAAAAACAGACATGGTTGTAATCTATGCCTCATAGACTTTTTATATGTAACATTTATTTTTAATACTGTATTAGCACATTTTACATTTCAAATAATTGTACGTGTATAGAATAAGTGTCAAATAGCTAAAATATAAAACTGAAAAACAATACACCCCCATAATGTTGGTGTGTTATGAAACTTGCTATGTTTATATACGCTAAGTTTTCATGGATGACCTGTACACATGTATACATATTTGTTGTGGGTAACTTGCAATTCAAATGATAACTTTGGTCATTCTCTATCACCTCATGATCATCATTAAGTAAAAAGTAATATTTGAAGTATATCAGGAGACAAGTATTGGCATATACAGTTGAATAAATTTTAGTATAAGTCAAAAATTTATAATATGTATGTAGCAGAGGTTGAATACAGCACTTGTACTACCTTGCCTTATAGCTATTTATGTGGAAAATCTATGGATAAATTGTCTATGTTCATGTAAAATCTCTAAATAATTTAATCATTTAATGTGGCAGTAGAAGCCTCGCATTTTCCTTTATGTAACTGTAACTGCATGAAAACAGAAGCACATTAAAAAATTTGATCCAATTATATATGTTGTTTAATGCTATAAAGTTCTCAAAGTACTCCGTTCATTATCGCTACCTGTCAAATTGAAATTGGTATAAAACAAACTAACCTTTCAGTTAATTGCGTCCAAAAAGCTGTCTTCTGGCTTTCGGCAACATCTCCGTGTTTTCCTGTTATCAATTTTATACTATCAGCACATCCTTCGACTAGGACAGAGATTTCACTGCTGCCCCAGTTACTTTTGCGCTTGTTGGCGGCCATATTGTTACATTGGATGCAGACGATTTGACAGTTGCGCGGCAAAATCGCGGAACCGGAAGTAAATATTTTAGACTGTGTCACTGTATTGAATGGCTTACGACCTGAGTTAGCCTTAACTTAGACCGAGCTGTTACGACCGTGTTGATAAAACGGGCATACGTAGATCGTAGGGAAAGTCGTAAATAGCCGTCTTAAGATACGACCGGCCTTACGACTAGCAATATTGATAAAACGCACCCCTGACTGTCAAGGAGAATTAGCTTGTTTTCATTGGCAATTTAATTGATAAAAAGATGACGATGTTCACTTACATGGTGTATTCTGAACATGCTTATAAATGGGATTTGTTTTTGTGCATTAACTGCGAGGTAAACAATTTGTCTTAAACACCTATTAAAACTTGTTTCTCATGTTATTATTACCAGTATTCTATATTTATAACAACCTTCAACAAGCTAGGAGCCGAACAATTGTCTATATTTGGCAAAAGTCATTATTAACGAATTTTCATGACAAGTATTAAGATGTTGTTCTCTGCTGTACGAACAGGAATTTAAGTCGTTGAATACGCAGTTGATTGATTTTGTGATTGGCCTATCACATCCGTGGTTTATTAACAAACAACAGTTTAGAAGTGTCGCTAAATTTCGATCTCAATGTAGATAATATAAGCTGTCGCGTCATAACGACGATGATATGTGATATTTGTCTCTCAGTCATGCATCTAGAGACCTTTAAGTCAACGTAAACATCTCAATTATTGGTGCAAATGGCCACCAGTGGCAATTAACTGAAATGTCATCATTGAAAATGTTAGACTGTAGGAATGTAGAAATAAAGATGCCCTTTAAAACATATAATATATACTACAATTAGGTGTTAGTGATTACTCATCCCGGTTCAGTCATTAAGTGTTAGTGATTACTCATCCCGGTTCAGTCATTCTAAGAGATCTAAAATCATAAAGAGCAAAGAACTATAACTATCTAAAGCACAAAAATACAGATTTATGGGTGGTGACTTGGACACAAAACCCTCAAAACACATTCCTATATACATTCATGCAAAACTTAAGATAAAAACCCTTGCTCAAAACTATGTAGCATTCACAAGTTAATTTGTTATCATCAGCATAAAACTATAAACTAAAGTTGTTTTTTCATCTTGTCTTTCTACATCCATTTTTGATCAACTTTACTTTGAAATACAATTAATAGCACTAACATAATATTTAAAGTTGTATTATTCAAACAAATTTCATTTGAGGTGTTTTAACAAGAACGACTCTTTCTTTTGCAGTCTGTAAACCAGAGTTAATTACAGCAGTACTGTTGGGAATATATAAATGAGTGGAGTACATGTATGCGCCACTGAGAATTGAATATTTGAAATCATATGAAAGTATGTATTTGCTAAGTTGTCTCTGTATCTTAATCTAATTTCTTCAGGATGGTGGTCATTGTCTTCAATGATCTCATTGTCAACCATATCTTCTTGCATCGGTAGATCAACATTTCTAATTTTGCAAATGTTATGTAGTACCGTGCATGCAATAATGATCCTGAAATGTATCATTCATATTGACAAAGCACAGTACAAATATGGTTCATGAAAATTTTCATTAATCTATTCAGGATGATTACACAGTTGTTCTGTTACTAACACAAAGTTGGATGTTATCATCTATTTCATCTTCTGAATCTGTTTCAACAATGACAGCTGGTACTTGCTTAACATCAAATGTAACTAAACATGCATTTATTGAAGGACGCTGACTTTGTGGCAACAGAAATAGAATTAGACTACGTAAACAGTATTGTCTTACAGTGCTTTTCTTTAGTGCTTCAATTTCTTTCTTAGCTACATTTTCTTCTAAATCTTGTATACCATATTCATTATAGTTCTACCACGTAGATAAGGTTTGGCTGCTGCATGCGTCTGCTTCTTACAGTTGCATTGTATTTTCCCCTGACTGACTTGATACATTCCTCAGCTTAAGGAATTCGTCTACAGCCTCTCTATTAGATTTAAAAGCAGTGATTTTGTTCATTGGTTGTTCCTGCCTAAATGCTTCACATGAAAAGCTTATCTTGTGTAACGTCAGGTCAAATGTCTTCTAGAATACAAACGCAATTATAGATTGACTCGAAGCCTTAAGCACGTTTCGTTCTTTCATACTTGGTAATACATATTTCAAAATGTTTTTCCATGTATGCCGCACTCCTGGTAATTGTATGTTTTAAAGGGACCAAATACGCCCATGTCTAGAGGTTGCAATATATGATATGTATTCGCAGGAAAAACAAAAAGTATCTCGCGGTATAGTTTGAGTTGATACATGTGATAAATTTCCACCAAATACAGCAATAATAACATTCCGAAATAGTGAACTTCATTGCTCAAGTTGAAATATTTGCAAAATTTTTAGTCATAAATTTTGTAAGCAAAGAGTGTTAAAATTGTGTCTCGACCCAACATTCAAGGCAAGACATTGTAATTGGAGGTCAATGTTTTTTAGAGTGCTAAGACTGCTGTAATGTCCATTTTTAATTGGGAATTTAGTCAGTTATCTTTCCCTGATAAAATCTGAAACAATCCAATTGGTTGGTAGGTCCTTACAGTTGGTCTCCTCGGATTTTATCATTGTATTCCTACACAAGGATAACAAAATATTTCATCCTATATCTGTCTTGTTAATACAGATATTTGCAGAAGTGATTAAATTTAGACAGCTTTTTAGTCTAATCTACTTAGCTGCAATTTAAAACAAATGAAATGATTTACAAAAAAGATATTTTATTTTAATTTTGGCAGATTGACTATGATAATTAAGGCTGAAATCCAAGTAATCCAGCTAATTAGACCTACCTATTTGAAGAGTATACAAGGGGAAATAACTGACCAAAGTCCCTTATTGAAGCCCCACTTTTGCATTTCCTGATTCATCAATGAAAGCTCTTGTTTATCAATATACTGTAATAAACGTACTGTTGTAGGCTTATTTTATTTTTATTGTTAAATTTAGTTTGCCTTTATTAATTTAAATTATCAGAGAAAAGCTGCAGAGAGTAAAGCAGATGCAGATAGGGAGTCTGTTGTACAGGAAGGTGAAGCAGATGAAGCTGTTCTACCCACATACCTAAATAAGGACTCTGATAAAAGAAGAAAGGTAAACTAACATAAAGAATAACAAGTGAATGTATTTTTTTAAAACAGGTTGTATTGGGCAGGGCACAGTAAATGATGATCAGTCAAACTTTTTAGATCGTAGACTATAGGCTGACTCATGTTTGCCAAGCAAGTTTATTTTATTGTAAATAATTTCAGTTAAAACCCAATTCATATGATTTTCACTGTAATATTTGTATGTGATCAATATCGTGTTTTAATATGGCAAGTTCACTTAATGGTTTCACAACTTATGTTCAATATTATTAAAACCATCTCCAGAAAACCATACCCAATCAGGATCTGACATCTATTGAACCGACTAGATTGTAGCCGACAAAGTTGCAAAAGTGAAATTAAAACAATTATTTTAATCAATTGAAAGTGTAAACAGCCTGATACAGTTATCAACAAAATTTTACAAACGCTGAGATTTACACACTCTGACACACTTTTTTTCAGGTGTCATGTGAGTATGTTGTTCATACAAGACAGTTGTCATGTGAGGATGTTGTTCACTCAGGACAGAGTCAAGAGAGTTCTGTGCTATCCTTCAATTGTTGTAGTCAGGAATCAGAGGCTTGGATAGATGAATCTGTAAAACTTGAACAACTAAATAGTTTCCTGAATCTATGTAATGTTAACTCTGTCACTAGACTAAATCAAACGTTCTCAGAGTCCAGTTACAGAACAAAAAGACGATTAATAGTAAAAGCAAAAGAGTGCATGCAGGCTGTCCTAGATACTATTTGCCCTGGTGAGGGTGATTTAATTTACAAGACTGTCCTTGAGGAATCTGGTTCATCACAAAGTGAAGAGTATGACAATATTGATATACTGGCCGAGGTGTACAAAAATGCAGAAACATGGCAGAGTCAAAGACAAGTACTGTCAATTATATCTGAACAGGTATCATTTGAAACTTGTAAGCAGGTAATAAATTTGAAAATTTTCATGTAGTAATTTTGATGTATTTTGTACATTGCATAAGATATGTGATTTTTTTAAAAAAGTAAGCAGTTGGAAGCTCACCAACAGAATGTTTGTAATAGCAGAATTGTACAAACATCTAGATTTCTTCACTTATGAATAAACATACTTGATATTAATTAAAATGCACATGTATAATCAACTTGAAGGTATAACAAACTAAGTGAAGACATTTATAACTAAAGATTTATGTAGTGTTTGACAAAACATCATTTTACCTTATATTTCATAAATGGTTTAATATTTCTAGTCTTATTGAATTTTGATACAATAAAGTTTATATGGTAAGAGTTATTTCATTTCTCAATAAATAACATTTGCTCACCGGTTATTTATGTGAGCGATATTTTACTATGTTCCACCCCTGAAATGTGTTCTATAATTCATTGAAGTGATGAGAAATTAAACACCTCTGGATATTAAACAGATTCTGGACTTTTTACACAATTTGTAAAAAGGTTCAAATGATTCTTTGCATATTTTTATGAAAACATTCAAATACAGATATGAGTTCAATTCTTATGGCTTAACAAGATGATGATGAATTTTAACTTAATTTTGTACTGGTGCATAGCAACATACATAATTCATTAACACAAATTTTTCAGCTGTTGCCAGAGTTGACTAGATGGAAGTACTATCAGTCCATTAAGCATGGTGGTACAGTTGGTGCACTATCAAACTTGTCTGCTCCTGCGTCTATGAATAAATTATGCAAATGAGGCGCAGAACCGAGAACTTGTAATCGAGCGCGCCTGTTTACCGAAAACGGAAGTAGAGCATACAAGTAAGTTTAAACTAACTAAATATACTAGAAATATTTGTATTACGTATATCGTGCGCGATAATATGTTTATGTTATGTATGAGTGTCCAGTTGAGCGTAACGGATAAAAAAATGAGCCACAAATAGTTTATTTATGACCGTTTTAAATTCACGCGTGCCGCTGGAATGGCGACAGTTTAGTTACAACGTAGTTGAAGATATTACCTTTTTTATCTAAGATCGAAATTTATTTTGACACGCTGACAATTTTTTTCATACACATAAATGAATGTAGTTTACGATTTTATCATTATTATATGGTGTCCATCCTTAGTTAAAAATGTCTTGGAGGTTAAACTCGTCTGTTTACATATAAAAATCAGAGCGTGATGGCTAAAACCAGCGTATACGGTACTGAGAACGTGTACGGGACCTTGATATTGGCCTCGTCTGGCATGTTATTACATAAAAATAAATGTTAATGCAGGGTCGTATAGAGCTTGGAGAACAGGGGCGCACTTTCTAAACATAATTTTGTGTGTTAGGTTTCGCATAATGAATAGTGTAGGACACTACATATGACAAGGGATTTTATATAAAATCCCTGATATGACAATGCTTATATTGCAATTTATACTGCATAATAGTGCTATAAAATGCCTCAACAACTAATATAAAAGTTTAGTTGTAATTACCCTAATTTACCCCCAAAAAGAGGTCTGAAGGTATTGCCAACAATTAATTTTCGTTAGTATATAAAAGCAGCTTGTGGGCCCCTCAAAAACTGAAAATGCTTCGTATGTTCATTAAGTTTCGGCCTGATATAACTGTTTTGTGTTGATGCACCGTTAAAACCAAGCCATCAAACAAAAAACGTGTGTGTGTATAGAGGTACGCAAGTTTTTAAGTCCGTTTGAACCCAAGAAGTGTTTGTTGGACTAGTTGGCCTAAGCTTTGAATAGCAAG